>JAAALK010000287.1:31987181-32544848 GCA_019279435.1 Zizania palustris | reverse complement strand
CAGGGCGAGCTCGATCGGATGTTCCCGACGAAGGACCTCGTCTTCCACCACCTCAGCCGCTACCTCTTCCACCCGGCCAACGCCGTCTGGCACGCCATCACGGCGTACTACCGCGCCCACCTCGCCGGCGCCGACCAGCTCGTCGGCATACAGCTCCGAGTTTTCCACGAGGAGACGCCACCGGTGGCGCAGGTCGTCCTCGACCAGGCCCTCTCCTGCGCCCGCAGGGAGAAGCTCCTCCCGGCGGCAGGGACGACAACGGTGTCGACCCAAGCGGTACTCGTGACGTCGCTGAACTCGTGGTACTACGAGAGGATCCGGGAGGAGTTCGGCGGCGGCGTGCACCAGCCGAGCCACGAGGGGCGGCAGCGGTCGGAGAACACGGCGCACGACATGAGGGCGCTGACCGAGATGTACCTGCTCAGCACCTGCGACGTGCTGCTCACCTCCGGCTTCTCAACCTTCGGTTACGTCGCGCAGGGGCTCGCCGGGGTGCGGCCGTGGCTCTTGCCAAGGCACCCGTGGTGGGAGAAGCAGCCAGCGACGGAGGTGCCGGACCCGCCGTGCATGCGGGTGCCTTCGCCGGAGCCGTGCTTCCACTCGCCGTCCTACTACGACTGCGCGGCGAGGAAGGACTACGACGACATAGGCAAGGCGGCTCCGTACGTGCGGCGCTGCATGGACGTGAGCTGGGGCACCCAGCTCGTCAATGGGAGCAGCCAGTGGTAGTAGCTTACTGAAGCTGTAGGTAACATTTCTCAGATACGAGCTGGTATTACAAGCTGATAGTGTATACAGTTACTGCCATGTTCAGATGCTCAACTGAAACACAAATACATTTATGTTAAAACCTACTCCAACGAAACCTAGACAAGAGTGAAGATCTAGCGCGGCAAGAAATTATTTTCAGACAAGTTACAGTCAGTTGAGGGATAATGAGATTTTCTTAGCTAATCAGCAGACATGGTAAGAAGCAGTACAGGGTTCTCCATACGCAGGCACTCTGCTCAGTAGCATTCCTGGTTTTGTTCAGGAGTGTGACATACAAAAGAATGTGCGCCAAGATTAGGCATCCTGATCATTTGTGTGCAGCTGCACAAGAACTTTGTTTCAATCATTTGCCTGACCACCACCACCTCTTTGAAGGAGGTGGTGGTGTAAGTATGTCAAGCATAGTCTCCTTCTCCCTTGGTGTCAGTGGAACCCCTCGGACAAGGTTCAGAGCCATAATGTGAACATTAGTCCTCTGTCTGTGTTTTTGGTAAGCCCAGATGCCAGCTGCTACGCCACCCACAATGACCTGTGCAGAATTTACTAGATCAGGTGTTGAATAGCTTCCTCTCAAATACATTGTCAAAGGGCAAGCTTTATTTGAGTTGTCCAGAAAACTATAAATATTCAAGTCAACAAAAACATAACAAGGGAGCAGGAGAATAGTTATTGAGTTCATTTGATTCATTTTATCGAGATCTCAAAAGTAAAAGGAGGTTTTCATTAGTAAGAACAAAATGATGCAGTAAGTTTTGCTATCAATGCAGAGAGATTAAGTAGTGCTAAGAAAGATATCAAAGATATCATCTGGAATTCTCAACGATGGATTACTTTCTTTGGAAACTGAGATATTATGTTTCAGTCATTCTGTGGCTGAATATCACAAAAAATCTAAACATTTAGGAAGAAAACCTTCAGAAATCATGTTTATGCTGAAGGCAAAACATCTTGCTGCAGCACTTTGCAATGATAGAAAATGCTGACGAATGCATAAGCAAACATATATGTGAAAAGGAGTATATGACAATGCTTTTCTAAAGGCATTTTTATTGAAAGAAAACAAGTTACAGGAGATCAGATGAAACATTATCTCATAAGGAGTAAATGTAAAATTGCAATCACAGTCACAGGACAAATGAAAGCATGTGCAGAATACTGAAATCTTAATAAATTAAGGCTTACCGGCGATAACCATATCGCTGCAGTTTGAAGATCAAACTTAGGGGCATATAAAACTGTTTCTCCAAAATCATCTTCTAGTTTTTGGTATATCTCCTTATCACTCTTTCCAGATTTAATTTCATCGCGAATCAGCTGCAGAGTGTCATACCAAAGTACTTATGGTAGGCAGAGGAGTTTCATCAATATATTGGGATGAATTGCAATCATTTCAATTCTTACCAAGAAATTAACAGCTGAACCAACAAAGTCAGGTAACTAAATCATTCGGAATTATATAACATGACATATTACAGAAGGAACATGTACCTTCCGAAGCAGAATTGCAACATCAGCTTGTGAATCTTCAATGGACTGACTGCCGCACTCAGTGCATCGGACATTGTGGCTAATATTTCTTGCACGGGTTTCAATAATTTGTCGCTGCTTCACATCCTCTTCAGCGGCCATGACAAGTGACAATGTTCTCTGTATTGCAGCCTACTGGCTGTGTATAAGAACCTGAACAAAAAGATGCAAGTTATCACTTATGTACTTGGTCTAGAGAATAGCATTGAGTACCTTATAAAATAAGAGAGGTAAAAGCTATAAGGTAATATGAGTTGATGAAAAAAAACTCCATTAGTAATAATCTAGACAGGCCCTACTGGCAATCATGCATGATTGTTGACTAATCTAGTATGCCAGACCAAGGCAAAAGAAATCCAGGCTAAAGTAAGCTTTGCAAACTCAGCTCATTTACATTCCCTATTTTGAACAAATTTCCAGAATCAATTTGGGATGAAGCCATGTAGTCCACTGGAGAGTCACATTGTAAGTTCAATGTATGACCAATTAATATAGACAGCACTATCACAGGTCTTAAGCATCATGCCTTCTAAGATCACCCTGACCTGATCTCTCTTGTGATCCTACATAACTAGATGGACGAATCACATTGGACAATTGCATTGTGGCTTTGATTCAAAATCCACGTGGAAATGAAACGAGACTTAGGGCTGGTTTGGGAGCCCAAAATCCCAGCCCAAAATCCCCAGGGAATGGGCTGGGATTTTGGGCTCCCAAACCAGCCCTTAGGGGGTGTTTGGATACGGTGCTAAATTTTAGCCCCCTATCACATCCAATGTTTAGATATTATTTTGAAATATTAAATGTAGACTATTTACAAAACCCATTTATAATCGGTGGATTCTTCGCAAAACGAATTTAATGAACCTAATTATGTCATGATTTGACAATGTGACACTACTGTAAATATTTGCTAATCATGAAATAATTAGGCTTAATAAATTCGTCTCGCGAATTATCCCCCGATTCTGCAATTATTTTTATAATTAGTTCACATTTAGTCCTTCAAATTGATGTTCAAACCGATGTAACACAAGCTAAAATTTAGCACTTGATCCAAACACCCCCTTATAATTCAATGTTTGTGTCTGATTAGCATGGCAATTATCGAAATGGAAACAGGACCAAACGAGGCCTAAAGGTGTACAAGAGCTGGAGGTTCATGAGCTGCTTGAGCCTAGGACTGGAGAAATTCAATTATTCAAGGGCTTTGATAAAAGCAAAGCAACTAATTTCTATCCCCAAATCTACCAAATGTCTGACCTTTGATCCTCCTTCTGCAGGCGTGCTCCGATTTCTGCGTCGTCCACGGGCGAAGCTCGACGATGGCGGCGGTGGCGCCGCCGGAGACCAGGAGAGGTACGCAGGCGCGGTCGGGGGAAGCAGGGTGGCGGCGAAAGCGGGGCGGGAGCGTCGGCGCAGGAGGAGAGGCTCCTACCCTCGCGGTGGTGGGGGCCTCGTGAGGGCGGCCGGACGCTCCGGCAGTCCGCTGGGGTGCGTGTTTCACCTCCGCACTGCGCCTCTGCCCCGCCGCGCTCCTCGCCGCCTTCGGGTGGAAGCCCGTCGTCTGCCACTCTCGCCTCTAGCCCAGCTGCCCAGGCGGTGGCAGTGTCGGCCTCTCTCCTACTGAAACCACCGCTCCTCGCAAAGACGCGGCGGCGGCGGCGGCCTCGAAGAGAGTCAGAGGGAGGCTGGAGCTAGGGATTCCATGTGAGTGGGCTCGCTGTGGTTGGTTGTTTGGTTTGACATGAAACGAACAGCTGCAGTGGAAAAGTAGGGGAAGAATTCGTGAGAATCGCCCGTTTGCACGAAGTTTGTTATCATATTTTTAAATGTCACGAAGTCGATATTATTTGTAATTTTACTATAAAATATATTGATTTATTTACTCTTTGTCATTTTTTCATTTATACTACTTTTTCTTTTTCTTTTCTATTATATAAAATTGAATCGTTATTGTTGCAATGGTCTAACGGCGGCATTGCTTAGCTCCCGATAGCATAGCGATACAGTAGCTTGGCAACGATCTTTGCGCGCGACAACGTCGCTTTTTTACGGAACAATTCAATTTTTTAAAATAAAAAAAAGAAAAGAAAAAATAAATATAAATAAGAAAATGACAAAATAGCAAATAAATCACCAAACTTTATGAAAAAATTGTAAACAACATCAAAGCAAATAAATCACCAAACTTTATGACAAAATTGTAAACAACATCAACTTTGTAGCATTCGAGAGAACATGACAACAAATTTATAGCAAATGAGCAATTCTCCTGAGTAGGCCACACTGTCCTATGGCCTACTTAATTTTGAATCATCGATAACTCATGATTTCAGATAAAAGAGTTTAATTAGTGCGTAAATTTTCCCGTATTAAATAGGAATTAACGCATCTATAATGAACCTACCTGTAATGAAGCTCACAGTGACTGACCATTACACTGGCCATCGAAGCCAAAGAAAACATAGGTAATGCCCACAGTTAAATCAAAAAGACAATGTATCGTAGTAGCCATCCACATTCTGGTTTCTGACAGGTAGCAATGTAACTTTGGACACAGTTAACACACATGCAAAGAGCACCATCCATTCCTAGCTCCTGCCATTTAAATTCGGTTCATGAAGACATCAAAAGAGCAGAAGTTCCACTGACCCATGCAGGTTAACTACACAGCACGACAAAGCTGCAGGTGTCTTCAAGCACCACGTTTTATTAGCTTCATTCCCCTCTTCCAGATAGCTTATGCAACACAAGGAATCTGTATCCAGATGAAAGGCTATTGTAGTTCAGGGGATTCAATTCCTATGGTGGGAAAGAACATGCTGCCGGTTGCCGCCT
Organism: Zizania palustris; assembly: GCA_019279435.1. Classification (NCBI taxonomy): domain Eukaryota; kingdom Viridiplantae; phylum Streptophyta; class Magnoliopsida; order Poales; family Poaceae; genus Zizania; species Zizania palustris. The sequence goes on along the minus strand of JAAALK010000287.1, from coordinate 32,539,709 downwards.
CGGCTCTGAATATGAAACATGTCACCCTCTTGCCTGTAACCATGGCTATGGTTATGGCGGCCCAGATTATGAGGTTGACCATGGCCACCATCAAATGGGTGATCATAGTCTCTGTCAGGTCCAGCCCTGCCAATGGAAGATTTGTGCATAGGCTTGTTGCCACGCGTGGGCGAACGACTTCTGTCCCGGAAGTCTGGTCTCCAGTTACCCCTGGGAGACCCTGACCCTGGACCTCCTCTTCTGCCATGATACAATCCATCCCGCGGATGCTCCCGGCGATTATAATCGTCCCAGTCGAACTTCCCATGGTGTTGGTGTTGAGGTTCGTCTCGGAAATTCATCTTGTCCCTGCGCATAGGGTCTGTTACTTGTCCTGGGCGATCTGGAGACCGCCTAGTAGAATAGTCCCTACGATCATCCAGTCGGACCACATCCCAACCGCGTGGTGGTGATCCGTAGCTTTTCTTCTCCCTTGGCAAGCCGCGTTCGCTCAGTGGACCAACAATTCTACTTGGCGGCCCTTGTGGAGGAGAGTTGAACTGGTGTCTGTCAGGACTGTAGCTGGATTTGTACATGCCAGGCGCATACCGCTCCTTGTTGCAGTTGTTACAGTGAGATCGCCGAGCAAAATTAAGATTCCCACAACTGAAACCAAATGAAATGAGAAAGAAATTCACATGACCATCACATAAGTTCCATTTCAAAATAGGAAACAAACATGAAACATGCATTCAGCATACTTACATGGGATTCTGACATATCCAGTCACCTTCTCTTGGAGACAAGTTTGGGTCATTCCTGTGCACAAATTCCCCATTAATGAAGATGAAATCTTTTCCAGGGGCACCATCATCCCTCCCATGTGGTCTTCCTCTTCCACTGGGAGGAAAAACATATTGGAACCGTCCACCTTTATTGCCCTGCTCATATCCACGCACATAATGGGGACCAACTGTATCATTGAAATTGTTGCTTTCTACTCCGTGACCACGTGTAGGAATCATGGAACCTGAGGGCATGTCATATCCTGAAAGGAGAGTGATAAATATTCCACATGAACATTACAAGCCACAAAGAGAAACACCCAGTGATGTAGTACTTGAAATTGAATTGTGCATGTGTTACGCAACCCTTGAAGCTGAACTGCTTTCAGCAAAGGACCTCAAGATTCAGACCAGAAAAAATGTATTGCAGAAATAAACCTCTGAAATAATCTCTGCAAGTAAATAGCACTGTAGTTGTAGGTGAACTCATGCAACATATGATATGATCCCTTGTCTGTCTTACCATGCATTTAATATATCGACAATGCGACGAGCCGCAGTTGCAATCGCAGTCTTGTCAGATTCACACATGCCTCATAAAAATGGGAGACAAGTAGACTATTGACAGAAAAGCCTAAAACCTGGTTCATCGTTATCCACTTTATATCATATAGGTTATCCTCTGCAAAGAGTTCCAGCCTGCAATTTCTACATGCTGAAGAACAAGTGACACCCTTAGTTATTTTCCAATTTACCAAGAATTTCTTCCACTCTTATTTTCTACCAATCTCAGATGTGATTTTGCACCATGCAATACAAGACAAACCACAAATCTTTGGATAAGAGATGAATCATCTCCTCATAAGAAACTGAGATAGTTCTGTTCTCCAGGTTTCCATGGACTTCTTTTTGCATGTGCCAAATGTTCTGTAGCAGTCCAAGGGACCCCAGGTAACTGGACTTCAATACTCATTTACTTCAAACCAAGACCAAATACCTTCATTTGAACACTGGGCAGATGATTTCTTAGACAACTAAAACACCCTAGGTTGGTTGTAGAAAGAAGGCAATCAAGTTCTTATCTAATAAGGAAGTATTTATAAGAAGTGAAGAGCTCAAATCCCATAGTTTGGTATACTTCAAGACGAACTTTGAAGACCATGCAGGCCAGAGTAGTAATTCCTAACAGAAAACTTGCAATCTTAACAATTTAGCATTGAACAACCAAAACATAGCAAATCAAGCCATTCGAATATTGCCAAGTGTTCATTGCATCCTTCAATTTCTTTCATGTTTATGCCTCCAAATTTCTCATATCTTGAAAATGCATGACCCAGTAGGACATTTGCAAGGGAGAAGGGGCATCTGAGCAATAGACAGAATGCCTCAGCAGGAAAAGGCAGAAAATTGATCAAGAAAAAAGGCAGAAAACCGACAACAAACTCATTAAACAACAAATGCTTCAGTAAGCAAGATAAATATCAGCGAGAAAATCCTGACTTGCCATGTTATCACATATAAGTTATATAAAACGAAATGGCACAGTAGAACAGGGAGTTGCATTATACAATAACACTTTAAGACCTGTGTAATGAAGCTTACAGTGCTTGACCATTAAGCTGGCCATCGAAGCCAAAGAAAATATAGGTAATGCCCACAATTTAATCAAAGACAATGCATCATCATAGGCATCCATATTCTGGTTTCTGACAGGTAGCAGAGTAACTTTGGACACAGGAAATACACATGTAAAGAATTTGCTAATTTGAAACTTCACACCATTTACACTATGATAATGTGACAGAAAATTTTTTTGGCAGAATATGGAACAAAACTGTATATTATATTAGTTACCTCATGAGAAATCAAATAAGCTTTGCTTAAACATAGTTATATGGTAGAATTTATAATTCCTAGTTGCTCTATACGTATAACGAAAAAATGGTAGAAATTATAGTATTATACTACGTCTATTCCACAGTACTGTTCTTATTATACTCTAGGAACATCAATGTAAAAGTTCAAACTATGTATGTCTCCTCATATTTTCACAAAGTGCTGTGCAAAAATTTTTTTGGTAGATAAATTTCAGCTTGATTGCAAGGAGATAGTTATTCACTCAAGAGGTCAAAAGTATATAGCACTTCTTGCTTTGCATATAGCATATAAACTTTGTTGTGTTGTTCGGACCAGCATTGTCATTAGCTTTCTTTTATTTGTTTTATATATTTTCTGTGAACTACTTTTAAGATGTAATGCCGACCCTACATTAGCTTTGTCATATTCCGTCGATCAATTCTTTGCTCCCAGCTCACTCAATCTCCCCCAGCAAGTCCAGCAAGGAACAGCTTACCTATACTAAACAGAATGGCACATTTTCCAGTTACAAGTTCCACTAGGACTACCCAGTCTATCATTGTACATTGTAGTGCCATATGGTAATTGATACACTGGGGTAATTACTGCATGCAAGTGAAAAAAGAAGCAAAAATTAAGTTTTTATAGTTGTTACAAAATGCAGCACTCAGGATGCAATTTCATTTTCGGTCACTTCAGCCAGGATTCAGCATGCAATGCATGTCATGCCAGTTTCTTGCAGTATGCCTGCTGTAATAAATCGAAGTTCCCAATGAGATAACCAGGAACTTATTAGCTTGCAGAATCTAATACAATGGCTTACTCGAACACGGAATGGTACCAAACCATATCAAGTCAACGTTTTGGTAAGTAAAGTAGCATTTTTTATCAACTACAACCGTCCTCGATCATTCCCTAGCATATCGTGTGTCTAGCAAACACAAAAACGATGTGATCATTGCCCCTAAATTGTAGAGAAGCACACCGATTCTCGAAGTAAACGATAAAAAGGAAAAAAAAGAAGGAACGAATACAAAAGAGATATTTTTGAGTTTTTTGTACCTTGTGGCTCGTCACGGAACTGAGGATACCTAGGCCGAAACCCCAAGGGGCTCCCGCGGCGGCGAGGGGGAGGAGGGGACGCGCCGCCGCGGCTCCTTGGCGCCGAAGGAGGAGGCGGCGTCTGGCGCGACTCCCGGCGGCGCATGAACCCTGGAGGCGAGGGTTCACGCCGGCGTCGAGCGGGCGGGGGATCGCGGCGGCGCTCGAGCCGGTCGCCGGCGCCGTTCTCCTCCTCCCCCTCTCGCGGCTGCTGCTGCTGCGGCGGCGGCGGCGGCTTGACCACGAGGCTGCTGAGGAGGGTCGCGCGGGGCCGCGTCGGGGACCGCCTCGGCGCCACCGCCAGCGAGGAGTTGGAGTCGTCTCCGCCGCGCGGCCGCATCGCTGACTCGCTGTGCGCCTCGCCTTGCCTCGCCTCAGGCCAGTAGCCCTGGACTAGTCGTCCCGAGGAATGTCAGTGACAGCTGATATAAAAATGGAAAAAAATCGTATCGATACGATAAATCATAAATATGGTAAATGTACGAGAAAACATTATCTCCATACGTTTGCTTATATATTTGAATATTTAAGTTATTAAGCTAAATTGACAAAAAAGCCAGCGGCGTACTCCTCCGGTGTAAATAATAGTCGTTTTAATTTTTATTGAGAGTGTGTAAATATTAGTCGTCCCGTAAATCGAAACGTTTGTCACTTTAATTGTCCTCTTCTTCGGAAACGTTTCTGCAATAAAAAACACAAAAAATGGAGGTATAGGCTCTATAACTAGTTAAGACAACCCTTATAATTTTATTTAATATCATGTTAGTATATGTAATGAAACATGAATCGGTTATTGCATTTGACCGGATACACGGTAACTATGGATTTAAATAGAGTAAAAATAGATGATAATAAATACTATTGTATGTATTTTTTAATGAAAACGGAACAAATACATATAATTTTAAAATAGACCCGAAAGCGAATAGTATTGTAAATAAAAACGGACCGAATAAAAAACACTTCGTATATAAAAATTTATGATAAACTAGTAAATAGGATTTGCATTTATATGTGAAATTTTCGGACAGTGCTAAGTCCAGGTCCTCTTTTTGACTTTTTATGTGTGGGTCAACGGGATAAGGTCTTGCATTACGTCGATCAAAAGTTTGAATGCAGCGATGAAAAATTTAATATTACGTTTGTTGTTTTTGGTCGAATTAAACGGTAGAGTACTACAAATTTAGCAAAGACATTTTTTTTTGAAAAAATATCAATGGCCGTTATTGGGGTAGGCCAAATGTTTGTATTTTTACTTTTAACAATCATGTCCTCTGAAATATTATAGATTTGATTTAAAAAAATACCAAATATTATCGTAAAACACTGCTCCCTCAGACCCAAATTAATCATTTTCACCATTCAAAATTTATCTTAATAATTAAAACTTTTACAACTTTCCCCCTAAATCTTACTATTTTATCCTTAATTGGAATACTAGTTGCAATTTAAAACGGAGTGAGTAGTATTTATAACTTGATTTTTTGTTTGCAATTTTGTAGTGTGTTAAATTTAACCATTCAATAGTGGTTTTGTAAAGAAACAATTTTAAATTGTTTACAGAGTAACATTTAAAACACTCTATTTTGAGAGGAATTCAATCAAATGCATAGTTAAAGCCCATCAATTTTTATTGCTGGGAGCAGACATGAGTAATAAATCGTGGAGAATAATTATTGTAACTGAAATAATCCTTTTTAAAAAATACAAGATAAAATTTTATTTTATTTATCCAGCCGACCAAATCAAAAGGAGAAGCATCGTCCACTTCTCCACAAAAATCGAAAACATTTGATTTGATTTATTAATTCAAATTTAAAGAAAATATATTAGCATCTACAATATGTATATTATACTCTATTACTATGTATTTTATGATGTATTTTGATAAAAACAATGTGATGTTATAGTTATTTATATTTTTTAATAAATATTTCCATAGTAAAATATTACTTATAAAAATTCAAAAACATTATAATAGGTAACAGAAAAACGGATATAAATGGAGGAAATAATAGCTAATTGATGCATAAAATATTTTAGATTCAAAAAAGTTGGACCAAGCCTCCATTGCCCATTAGCTTCTTCTCCCCTACCACCTCTGCCGCCCTCCTCCTCCTCCTCAATCCCAAATCCCGAAAAGATTTCGCCTTTCCCTCTCGCATTTTCTCCCCGATTCAAGCTGGTATTACTCTGCCTGCTTCGGTCGCAAATTCGGCTTCTCGGGTTTGATCCTGTGGCTGGCTCGTCGCTCCATCCTTTTTTTTCCATCCTGTTTCGCGCTGCGGAGTTTGGTGGAGTCCGAGAACTCGCCCCTGTACTCGGGTTCTTGATCCAATACCTCCCAATTCCGTCAACTCGCGCGGAAAGATTCAGTTTTGAGACTTCGCGTGGTGGCCTTGGCCCCGTATTGCATAACTCGGATTTGGATTTTGGTCCCGGTGACCTAGTTAGGTGGGCAATCTGGTCCGGCGATGGAGCAGGAGAAGCAGCAGCAGCCCCAGCAGACGAAGCCTGATGTTCCGGCTGCCTCGGGAGAGATGATGGCGCCGACGGTGGTGCCGCCGAAGCAGAAGCCGGCGGCTCCGGTGACGAGGCCGTGGCCGGTGGCCTTCATCCCAGCGTGAGAAAGCTCCTCTGGGCTTGGGAGTTCTACTTCGTTTATTTGTGTATTTGCGTGTTGTTTTGTTTGTGTTAATGATAGAGTTGAGTCTAGATGTTTGGATTTCGTTCTATTTTAATGAATTGGTGATACTGAAATATGAAGTTTTTTCCATTCTGTTTAAATGAATTAGTGATATTGATTATTGAATTTTGAAGTCTTATGGCATTGCAAGGTTTTAGTAAGCACACATTTGCTCGTCTCAAATGTTAGCACTCTGAGTTTTCTTTAATAAGATTGCCTAAAGTGAGAAGAAAATTGCTGTGCTTAGAGTGAACTTAAGTGTCTGATATGGTTGACTGTGTGTGCCAATGTCTACAGATGTGCATACACTGACAGAATTCATGATGCACATAAGCACGTTGGTGCTGTGAAAAAGCCAATGTGATTGCATTGGTGATAGCTTATGACTTATGATTGTTTGCTTAGGTGAGGATTGATCCTTAAGCTTTTCTTAGGAGAAGTTTGGGGCATTACATTGTAAGCGTTGGGTCTTTCAGGGTCAAATGCGGAGTGTATAATTTCATGTGACTGCATAGTTTCGCGGGTTTAATGCATAGAACTATCCAAGACTTTAGGTGACTTGCACCTCCGATCAATATTATAAGAAACCTATGGTTAAGAGCTAAGATCTTGCTCCGATACAATATATGGGTGCCCTTTGTGCTATTTTTTTTGTTCAAAAGAGAAAGTAATCAATTATTCTCCCTTTTTGCTCTTACATTCTCCTTAATAACTTGTTTATCTCCTATTCATTTCCATTTTGAAACTGTAGTGGGTTGATATGAAGTTAATTAACAAAAATATGTATTGCTTGCCTTCTCGAAAGAAATTGTGTTGCCTGTGGTATGATTCTTTTGCATTAGAAAAATTATAACCTATTGCTTGCATAATGTTATTTTAGTAACCAGGCCTGTTCTATTTTTTCAGGAAGCCAGCTGTTGAAGTAAAAAATGTCACTCCAAAGAAAAAAAGGAAACACTGTAATTGTAAAAATTCGCGATGCTTGAAGCTGTGAGTATTTTTTTCTTGTTGTAAATGCAGTTTCATGCTAACAGCACAAAGAAAGTATTTTTTTTTCAAAAATGGAATACTTTTTTTAATAAAATCAGTAGGAGAGGCTCCTACTTGGAAAAAAATCTATGCTCTCAATCAAGTACTTGACACCTTTTACATGTTATTTGCAAAAGCTAAGCTCTCAATCAACTGTTATCAATGTCTGTTACCAGCAAAATGTCTAGTATCGTATATTGAAAACAGCTCAAATATGATGGCTAGTACTGGTAGATGATAGCATTGATTTCCCTTCATACCACATAACTAACAACAGCTAAATAGCTTCCCAAACTGTACACGCTTGTATGTGTGTGTGTGTAGTCAGTGGACAAAGAAAAATGTAAGTGGTTCATTTGAGATTAATATTGCCTTTTTCTCATGGCAATCTTTTTTCTTTCAGTTTGAGTTTTCATGCACTTGTCTGTTAATCTGATTATTGTTGTCACACCTTGGTGCTCTTAGCAAGGTGGTAAGTCTTCCAATTGTGAGGCTGCCAACCAGGGCTTGAACTCTGGTTCTCAAATCTCACTAAGAAAAAGGCCCATCACTGTGTGTTCCCTGAACTATGAGTTAAGACCTAGTCTGTGACAACAGTGTCCATGTATAGGTTAGAACCGGCTTTCAGGGCCTTTTCTTGATGTTAAACGCAATGCCTTTGGGATGTCTTTCCCCCTTGGATCGAGTTTTTTTCTTTCAAATTGATCTTTCTGATTGCTAAAAAGCCTCAAGTGCTTTCAAGCATTCAAATGTACTAATGTTTGTTATAATTTATTTTTTATTTATGATGTATTAGTGACGGAACCAACCATTATACTTATAGAAACTCACTAATTTGATGATTTTTTGTTAGGTATTGCGAGTGTTTTGCAACACGTGTATATTGTGATGGATGCAGTTGTTCACCTTGTGGAAACACGGTTGAGAATGAAAACGAAAGGAATGCAGCTATTGAAACGACTCTCCTTCGTAATCCACTTGCATTTCAGCCTAAAATTGAAAATGGCCCAAATATGCTCAATGTTCAAAAGGTACTATTCTCCCATAGAATTATTTAATATGACTTATTATCTACATCTACACCATATCAACCAGAGTTCATTTGCCTTCAATGTTCAGAAAGCAATTTGTTTTGAGTTTTTCTGACATATATTTCCTGTCAACCTAATCAAATCCAGGAATATAATTCCAACACACACAGGACTAAAATGAATGCTATATAGAAATGAAACAGATTCATTGACAGCTTTGTTTCTTTTTTGTACACTCCTTTAATTGACTCATCACTTCTGTTGTGAAAAGGACTTAAAAATGGACATGATTTCCCCAATTAAATTTTTATTGTGATAAATAAACATTTTATGCAAAATTGGGTGGTTCTATGCTTAATCTCAGGCACCTATCTCTAATTGTTGCACATAGATAGTCAACATACAGAGTTTTCATGCCATATTGTCTTGCATATTATAGTTTTATATTTTTTTTTTCAATTCATACACTTCGTTTTGCCCCTTGAATTGAATTTAAACTTCTATGCAGGCACGATGTAAGAGCTACCTGACAGTTGATGCTCTTTGTTGCATTTACACCGCTATTAAACTTTTCATTCGCTTGATTTAAGTGGCATAAAATTACCAAATTGATCTTGGATTTGTGGATAGTGTTTTATAATTCTTAATGTTCTGTTAGGACTAATTAGTTATTCATTTTTTCTATGTCCATTTCCCATCTTTTAGCAGGATTCTGAAAGTTAAACTCTGGAAATGAAACCTAACTTCAAAGTTTGTTTTTCCCCATAAATAAATTAATACCCCCTCCGTCCTATAATTCTGCTGGAGCTGCATGTGTTTAAACAGTCTTATTTGACTATCAGGATAATTCTGGAGCAGTCTCCCCTGTACCAAAGCACAATAAAGGCTGTCAATGCAAGAAGTCGGGATGCCTAAAGAAGTACTGTGAATGCTTCCAAGCAAACATCCTTTGCTCCAAGAACTGTAGATGTAAGGACTGTAAAAATTTTGAAGGAAGTGAAGAGCGACAAGCTTTAGTTCAAGTGGACAATGCATCTGATAGAAATCGCATTCAGCAAGCAACTAACGTTGCTCTGAATGGTGCGATTGGATCCTCAGGATACAAAAGTTCTCCAGTGCGTAGGAGAAAATCTCAAGAAGATTCCTTTAGTGAACCAAGTACATCAGAGACACAATTTCAACCGGTATGTTCCATTGTTCCAATTGATATGGTCAGCATCAAACAACCTCCCTGATCAAAGTCTAAATTTTTTTGAGTGATTTGATTGCATAATGGATTTACAGCATAATTCCATGTCTCGTTATTGTCACCATTATTCTTTGGATGGATTTTCCAAAAGACCAAAACACACCAGCAATTTTATTCTTTTCATTATTTGTATTGTAATATTGTTTGCAAGTTTTTGTGGACTAAAGCTTATAATCAAAGTTTTTCTAACTAGAATTTGCTGTTACTGCCATTCTTTGCTAGTCTAACCATGCAGATGTTTCACAGCTTACACAGAGCACAGGATTGGGACAGCGCAATGTTAGCAGTCCCCAAAGAAAATCTTCTAAATCGATCTTTATGTAAGTAGATTTTTTTATCTTTTCTCAAATAACTAAAGAGTTGAAAAATTGGACCAATGTACTATTAAATGATGCATAGATATACATCATTAGCTTCATCTAACTGGTGCCATTTCAGATGGCTCAGCCCAAAGTACTTATTTTTGAATGTCTTCTTGAGTTTATCCACAAGGTTATATTACATATGAATCATAATTTAATTATACTAGAAGCATAATTTAACTATACTCAAATAGAGTATATTCTACCATGATGCTCTTCTCCCTGCTTATTGAATCTCTTTTGCTGAAATGTATTTTTTTCTCAGTTCTCCACTAGCAAACACTATCCCTCTTAGTGAGGTCAATGATCTTCTAAAGCATGTGGTGGTTGCATGCAGAAAGTTAGCAGACGTATTTCCCACACAAGCAGGTACATGGCCTTGTCCTTTCCCTTAGCTAAGTTATTCAAAAGAACCTAATTTGAAAAATCATTGGTGCTATTTGAATTGGTAGAAAGAGGTGAATCAGTAATAAGAAATGAGATGGCGATTGGATGGCACAGTCGACAGTTCTGATTGTGCTTTTTAGAGGCTGTTTGGATCATATATTACAAAACTACTCCGGGGTTTATTTGGATCATAAATGTAAAATAATTACTCCAGGGAGTTATAAAAACTACTGCAGGGGGGTATTTGGATCATTTATATATATTACAAAACTACTCCAGGGGTTTTTAAAGTAACTTCCAAAAGACATGTATTACATGTTTTTCTATAGCACAGTGCCTCAGTGCCTCTAAAAATCCCCAGACGTTCATGTTTACAAATAATAAGAATTTGCAAATAGTTTTTCTAATCGTCGTGGGCTTTGAACTACATTTTTCTTCCACTTAAGTTTACTTGAATTTGGATGCAAATAAAATATCAGGCATGAACAAAGATCAAAGCACCCAACAGGCAGTAGAGAGGTGGAGGCAAAATATTTTTACATCGTACAAATTTCCATAGAAAAGAAAATAGAGCAAATGTATGCCAACCATAGTTATAAAAGTGTCACTTAGGTGGTAGAGCAGTCGGGGAGGGTAAGGCGTCCCGACACCATACCCCCCACGTCCCCCCCCCCCCCCCCCCCCCCCCCCCCACACACACACACGGCTAGGCGCGGAGAGGGTTGGGCATGGTGCAGATCCGACATGGAGAGGTCGGGTGCAGTGCAGCGGGGCCGGGCACGGCATGACTAGGCCTGGCATGGCGTGGAAGAGGGGGAAGGAAAAGGGGGAATAGGTGGCAGGTGAAGTGGAGGCTGAGAGGGAGAGGAGTGGAGTGGGATAGATGTTAGGGTTTAGAGATGAAAAATAACTAATGGGCATTAAATGGACTGTTGGATCAGATTTATATGAATGCATTATTGAAATGAACTTTAAATGTACTATTAAGACATAATTTTAAATGTGTTATTGCAGTTTTAACTATTTCTAGTTTTACAAGGTATCTAAAGTGACAATATTGCAACTTGATACTGTATTACTATTTTTATCATGCTATAGTACTATTGCTATTTGGAATTTACTACTTATCTATTTATATTTTTTCATAAATCCTATATTTTATATGGGCGTAAGGAGTCACCTCACCTTTCGCCTTACTACTTAGGATAACATTATATCATTATTAGAGAGCAAACGTATGCCAACTGTATGAGCTGCAAAAGAAATAGACTTTTAAAACTAAAGGTAACATTATATCATTATTAGAGGTCGAATTGGAATGTATGTCATATGTGTGGCACTCTTTTGACTTCTGAAATTATTACGGTGATTGTTTTCACATAAGAACATGTACCCCTCTTGTAAAAGGAAAAGATTATTTTGTATGAAGATTGATGTCAATCTGTTTTCATATTCAACTCTCAATATTATTGCTCGTCTTTACAGACAATAAAGTGGAGATGGAAGCAGAGAAGCAATCTCAGCCAAATGATGGATTAAATAATGATAAGACCAAAGAACAAAACTTGATGGAAGCTTGTCCAAATGACATACAAAGCAAGCCTTGTACAGATCAGCAAAACATCAATGAAACAGGGCCCCATTTCGATAACGCTTCTAATAGGCCTACATCGCCAGGAACGCAAGCACTAATGTGTGATGAGCAGGATACCACATTTGGAAATGATAATTATAGAAGTTCATTTATGGCGCCTTCGTGTGATCAGAGCATTTCTGAGCTAAAAGCTGCGCAGGAAAACCTACTGTTGACAGGGTTGCGAGACTATCTCCGTGTGCTTGCCACACGTGGAAAAATAAACGGTGAGTGCAACTTGCTCGCGCTGTTGTTGTGGCCAGAGCTTGTGTCATGTTTGTTTTTCTGAAGTGTTCAAATTGCATGTACTTTTTTCCATGTCACACTCAACAACATAAAAAATTATGACAACATGAAGACTAAGAAATCTTGAAAAAACAACCAAACTTTCCTGAACAGTTAGAATATCTGGAAACTGGCTTTAAGATTTCACTTTATCACTTGGGACGTTTATGATGAAATGCATAGAAAGATTGTTCATACAATCATACTTTCCCATATTTTCATCTTTTGCCATTTTGTATAACCTGTAGCCCTTGCATGTCTGTAGATTAGCAGAAAATGGTACTTCCAAATTGTGATACTCAAGTGAGTATTGTCTGCTTTACCTTTACTGATGGAATGTATTGGTTATCATATATGCAAAAAAATTTTATCACCGTTCCAATAAAATTGAGAATCTAATGGTCTGTTTATGCCACAGAAATCAAATTAATGGAGCTGGACTCCCTGAGGCATCAAGAACAAGGAGCAACAACTGTTTCTTGCCAAGGAGAAGCTGAAGACAAACCTTTGTCTTCCAATGGTCCTGAAACCTTTAGAATTGATCAAACATCTATGCCTAATGATGAAGAAAAAGAAAATAGTGGCTGCTAAGTAGCATTAGGTACATGATGCCCTATAAATGATCATCTCTGTACGTAGATGGATTAGATTGCATACTCCTTGTTGCCCATTGGCAACCGGCTTTGTAGGATCAGATCAACCATTATTTTTATTCATGAGTGTAGCAAGCAACAGTTTTCCTGATAAATTTATTAACTTAAATCAATTATATGCTGCCTTTTTTTGCCCTGATTTGTCTTTCTGCATCTTAAAGCATCAGACAGATGCAAGTTGGCATATGTCATGTTGAAGAGCTATGCTTTCATGAATACCAATGCAAGGAACAAGAGTGCCTCTGAACTCTTGCCACAAATCAAGTGACCAAGATATACACCTTGGTTTCTTGCAGCAAGAGATTGATCATTAGCTGGCTTGCGCCACTTAATGACAGAGCTAGAGAAAAATTGAACGAGCGTGAAAATGAACTAACATAAACCTAAGGGGATATGCCGTGTCGCATAGGTTGAGGAGGAACATGAAAATATGTCACCACCGTCCATGACTTCCAACCAATTAAGTAGACTCTTAGTAGCATGTGACACTACCAGCTGGTGATTGTGAATGGCGCAGAGAATATAAGTCTACGCATGGTCGTTGCATCCTGTCATCCTGTCCTATGTGATTTCACCTCAAAATCAATCACGCATTAATTGATTAGATGTATCGGCCTAGCTTGACTGGAGACCCGTTCAACAGGTGTAAGTAATTGCGAAAATGATGGGACTGATGGCACATCTCGCTTTCGCTCGCTTCGTTCATCTACAGCTTGTAATCTATAGCCAATTTTAATTTTTAGAACTGATCTGAGAGTTTTTATTGCCGTTTTAATTCTATCCTTAGCTTTTAGATCACGGATCAAATTATAGGTATAAAAATCTTAGAATTCTTAGCCCTGAATCGATTTTCGTTGTTTATAATTCGCAACCAGCGTATATCTCATCCGATCGATATGATCCAATCAGGCCGGCCTGTATCTATTTGTTACTTCGTTTAATTACCACATTTTCCAAAAGTAAAAAAAATTACATTTTTAGTGATTTAAGAGGCTATTCTCATCAGAAGAGTGAGGAGCAGACGACAGTACGATCCAAGTCGCCGGCCTCCAATGGAAATTGGACCTGAATGTCGTCCCTACCTTGTCTCTCTTTAATTTCCAAGCTGACTTCCAACAAGAATTGTTCCACATTGATTTCTTTTGCATGTTCTCACTTGTCTAGTTGTCTGCATGTTCATGGATCTGAGCACAACTTCGTGTCCTATTTCTTCTGCTTAATGCTTTTCTTAAAAGAAAACATCTCATCCTGTTCTTACACTACTATTCTATCATTTGCAAACGAACGAATGCATCTATCTATATCGTAAGTGGATCACTACCGTTCTCCTCATCTCTCTCTCTATATATTACTTGTCTCCTCACTAGAAGTATAGAAGAATAGGCCAAAAGAGAGCGTACGTATATATACCTTTATTCGTAGAATTTTTTTAAAATAATATTTTTTAAAAAAAATTTAAATCTGTATGTCCGTTTGAAAAATTTGCAAAAGTAGCATGCGGTCAACACTTGAAGTGCCGACTGGATGCCACGTCAGCTCAAGTAGGCACTTCAAGTGTCGACTGGTGCGCCGACTAAAGCTGACGTGACAGAATCTAATAAGGAGACATCATCTAGTCGGTACTTAAAATGCCGACTAGAGCACCGACTGGAGCTGACGTGGCAGAATCTGATAGGGATGCAACATTCAGTCGGTACTTAAAGTACCGACTGGAGTTGTCGTGGCACCAATCGCATGTTATTTTTGCAAAATTATCAAACGGACATACAAATTTGATTTTTTTTAAAAAAATATTATTTTAAAATAATTCTTATTCGTATAGATTTAGATGAAGAATCTTTTTTGTTCTTTTAAAAGACGGATTCTGTAAGTATGTTGACTGTCTCTGTCGCAATTAGCTAGCCCTGGCCGCGCCGGCGTCGACCAGATCAAGTTTATTTCTTCTGTTCTACCGACGTTAGTTAATGCAAAGTCACACTGATATGATATGATATGATACAGTCACACGACGTCGGCATCGTCTCCGTCCTTCTGCCCATTTACTGCATGGAATTCGAAGTGAACCATCGGACGATCCATTTATACTGTAGAGACGACGACCTAACGCGCGTATAGTACGTAGACTTTAGCTTACAGTTCAGATCTCAGCTTATATCTTAGCATGAATCGATTGCACAGAGTCGAATAGTCGATGCAATCGATCGAGCTGAGTAGGTGAGATTTTAGTAGCAATAATAATGGCGCTAATTGTTTTTCCAAAGCCCCGGTGCATCGGCGCCATGAGAGCCGCAGCGGCTGCGGCGATCAGCTTCTTGATGCTGTCCGCGCTCGGGGTCGCCAGCGGCTGCGTCCCGAGCGAGCGAGCGGCGCTTCTTGCCATCAAAGGAGGCTTCTCCAGCGATCCTGACGGCCGCCTCGCGTCGTGGGGCGCCGCCGCCTCCGGGGGAACGGATTGCTGCCGGTGGGACGGCGTCGTCTGCGAGAACGCCACCGGTGCCGGCCACGTCACCGAGCTCAGGCTCCACAACGCGCGCGCCGACGTCGACGGCAGCGCCGGCCTCAGTGGGGAGATAAGCCCGTCGCTGCTCGACCTCCCACGGCTCGCCTACCTCGACCTCAGCCAGAACAGTATCGGCGGCGGCATGGCGTCTCCTCTCCCGCGGTTCTTGGGGTCGCTCACCAACCTCCGGTACCTCAACCTCTCCAGCACCGGCCTCGCCGGCGAGATACCGCCGCAGCTTGGCAACCTCTCCAGGCTGCAGTACCTCGACCTGAGCCTAAACGACGGCAACCTCTACTCCGGCGAGCTCTCGTGGCTGACCGGCCTGTCGTCGCTGGAGTACCTCGACATGGGTCTCGTCAACCTGAACGCGTCCGTCGGCTGGGCCGGCGTCGTCAACAAGCTGCCTTCTCTGCGAGTGCTCGCCTTGTCCGACTGCTCGCTAGCGGCGGTGGCATCACCGGCGCCGGCGCGCGCAAACCTGACACGGCTGCAGAAGCTCGACCTGTCCTCCAATGGCATCAACACCTCCACCGTGGACGCTTGGTTCTGGGACTTGCCAACCCTGCAGTACCTTGACCTGTCCGGCAACTCGCTGTCCAGCCCATTCCCCGGCGCCCTAGGGAACATGACCGGCCTCCAGGTGCTCAGCCTCCAGGGAAACGACATGGTCGGCATGATCCCTGCAACCCTGCAGCAGCTCTGCAGCCTGCGAGTCATGGACCTGACAGTGAACCACATCAATGGCGACATGGGAGAGTTCATGCAGCGCCTGCCACGTTGCGCATCCAAGAACGTGCAGGTGCTGCAGCTGTCAGCTGTGAACATGTCCGGCCATCTGCCCAAATGGATCGGGGAGATGTCTGAACTGACAATCCTTGATCTGTCTGTCAACAAGCTTGCAGGGGAGATACCTCAGGGGATTGGTAGGTTGTCAAAGCTGTCAAGGCTCTTCCTTCATCACAACCTCCTTAATGGAAGCTTGTCAGAAGAGCATTTTGCTGGGCTGGTCAGTTTGGAGTGGATAGACTTGTCTGTGAACTCTCTGACAATTGAGATCAAGCCAAGCTGGAAGCCTCCCTGCAAGTTGGTCTATGCATATTTCCCAGATGTCCAGATGGGTCCTCAGTTCCCTGCATGGATCAAGCACCAGCCAAGCATCAAGTACCTTGATATCTCTAATGCAGGCATAATGGACCAACTGCCACAGTGGTTTTGGAGATCCTTTTCAGATGCAGTCTACCTGAACATATCTGTAAATCAGATCACTGGCAAGTTGCCATCTTCTCTGGAATTCATGACGTCCGCGCTCGCGATCTATCTCGGCTCAAACAACCTCACTGGCAGTGTGCCATTGCTGCCGGAGAAGCTGCTTGTGCTGGATCTGTCCAGGAACGCTTTGTCAGGTCCAATCCCACAAGAATTCGGTGCTCCTGAGCTAGTTGAGCTGGATGTCTCGTCCAATCGGATCGCCGGAACAGTGCCAACATCTCTTTGCCGGTTTCCAAACTTGCTGCATCTGGATCTCTCAAACAACAATCTAACTGGACACCTCCCACGGTGTGAGAACATATCATCACCCGGCCTTGGGCTCACAACCCTCGTACTGTACAGAAACGGTTTCTCTGGGGAGTTCCCGGCGTTCTTGAGACGCTGCACGTCCATGACATTTCTTGATCTGGCTCAGAACAAGTTCTCGGGGCCCGTTCCGGAGTGGATCGGGAGAAAGCTGCCATCTTTGACACATCTACGGCTCAAGTCGAACATGTTCAGTGGCAGCATCCCAGCTCAGCTGACGCAGCTTCCTAATCTGCAGTTCCTTGACCTTGCCGACAACAGGATATCAGGCTCCATACCACGCTCTCTTGCTGGCATGACAGGAATGACACAGGAGCATCTTCCACTTACTCTGAATCCTCTGACAGGCTATGGCGCATCCGGAAATGATCGGATCGTCGACAGTCTTCCGATGGTGACAAAAGGGCAAGATCGCAGCTACACCAGTGGAGTGATCTACATGGTGAGTCTTGATTTGTCTGGCAACAATCTTGATGGTGCTATCCCTGAGGAGCTGTCATCTCTCACTGGATTAGTCAACCTGAATCTGTCCATGAACAACCTGACTGGAACAATCCCTCAGAAAATCGGTGCTTTACAGAAGCTGGAGTCCCTCGACTTGTCGATTAACTCGCTTTCTGGAGGAATCCCTTCAAGCCTGTCAGATTTAAATTCACTGAGCCACTTAAACTTGTCCTACAACAATCTGTCAGGGAGAATACCTTCAGGGAATCAGCTCCAGGCGCTTGCTAACCCAGCATACATCTACATTGGCAATGCTGGCCTTTGTGGGCCTCCTCTGTCCAAGAACTGTTCATCTCAAACTCAGAGTAACACAACTAGCCATGTTGGTCTCCATGAAGACAAGGGTTTATCCGACACGCTGTCGTTCTACCTTGGTTTGGCATCAGGGTTTGTGGCTGGGCTTTGGATGGTGTTCTGCTGCTTGCTGTTTGTCAAGACATGGAGGGATCCATATTTTCTGGCCATGGACAAGGCATGTGACGCTCTGTATGTGTTTGTCGCTGCAAGGTGGGCAAAATGCAGGTAAAGGAAAACAGCTACGAGCTAGGTAAATAAATCAGGAGCAGATACTATATGTATTTGTATAGATTCTGTTCTGTTTTTAGTCCAAGTTTGCAGCATGGAACAGTGAATACTTCAAACTGATCAAATTGAGCTAATGTTTGAGTTGATTTCTCTGAATTGGTTCCACAATTTCATTTCGTTTTGGGTGTTAATACTCGGCCTGGCAAACAGGCTCTCAAGGGGGTGAACTGGGAAGCTCAGAGCATGCACGTTATTTTGCTACTTAATAAAAAAATTCACAGTACCATGTACAGATAATGTCACACTGGAGCATAGAGACTCAGCTGTAGTTACAGTTCTGAGGCATCAAATACTACCATTACCTAACATTTATTGATCCCGTCTCCATATCGGCCCAAATATGAAAACAAGAAAGGTGAAATTGGGAAAATATCCAAGAGATGGATGAGTGAACGCTGCTCTGACCTCCTTTTCCAGGTCCCAGATATGAGGGTCAACAATGATGCCTATGCACATCAAGCAGTTGTATTCTGCCAACAGCTGAACAGCAGCACCTCACATGCGTGACCTCGTGGAATCCTGCTGGATTGCGATTGGTGCGCTCTGCAGAGAATAAAATGGTCAATAACATCAGTAACCCTAGCGAGCAACACAATGTTCTCATGATATGGTGTCCCTAAATGATTAATGATTGTATAAGCAGGTGCCCTTTTAAGCTCCGGTGTGAATATTTGCTCATCCTACCATGTAACCAGCTTTGAACAAAGGTGGTCAGTACCGACAGAGCATGAACTAATACAATTATTTATACTTTCTAGTGAAACAAGGACAAACTATTTAAATGTTTGAACAAATTACGCACTGAATATACATGTGACACTCTAGAATATTGGCCTTTATCATAATTCATAAGAAATATATAATTCCAACCATTGTACTCAACATACAGAACTAACATTAACAAAGGCAAGGATCAGACATTCAAATCCAGCAGATACCTGCAGCAAAACTTTTTTTGTGTATGTGGAGAGAGAGAGAGAGAGAGAGAGAGAGAGAGAGAGAGTACCAATGGTAGGTTTCTTTTAGCTCTTTCTTCCAAATAGGATGATGGTTTGAAGAAGTCACCATAAATTCCAGTCCACTTGCTAAGCTTTGAATGTATATAGGATGCTCCAATAGTGTCAGCCCAAAAGACAAGGCCACCCCTTCATGAAAAACATTGAAGATTAAACTAAAACTCCCAATAGTTACTACACCTGACAACATTCCCAGTAGTTACTACACCTTACACGCACAAAAAAAAAGGAAAAATAAACCAAATGAAAATATACATAACATGTGTGAACTGATCCCAATACAATACCATATCATGGAGTGAGAAAATTGTACATTTTCACATGTATGCATAATATGAAACTTGGAAACTGCTTGTATTGTCAACGATGTGAACAAAAAAAAAATTGTTACCAACTAGGGTTCTAGGCCTTCTCTTGGGAGTGCACAGGGGAGAGAGTAGCCAGAGTTCGGCTGCAGGGAGTGAACGCAGCAGGTAGGGAGGGCAAGGCGCCGCTGGAGTTGCCGGTGCCAACTCCCTGGTTAGCCAGGGTATCAAGGTAATCTCGCCCTAACCGGGGAGACCTTTATTCATTCAAGATTACAGCTATTACCTCTGTCTTTTATAAGGCCAAGACCTTTAATCTCTAAGGACTCTATTAATCTAATCTACTATCCTTTAGGAGGAAACCTAAACTGATTTAAACAGAAATCTAAACTGAATTTACAGACTCCATTAAGCCTACTCAATCCTGTTCGGCTTGGGCCTTAGCCCTAGCTGCCGGCCCAACAAAAGAGCCTATAACAGCAATACAGTTAGTATACTGTATGGGACAATTCCAATTATTAGGAAAAAACACTAGGCCTCAAGTGCTAAACAAAAAATAATCAAAGCACTGGAATTCATTTTGATATATGTCATGCAATGCTACCCAACATAAGGATTAAATTAGGTTCATCCATTCATATGCTGTATTTGTGCAGATAACCAGACCCACCATCTAAATACAAGTATCTAACTTCACAAGGCATATTTCAAGCACATGCAAATTATTACTGTTTAGTTATATAAGACAACTATCCAAGTGAATGCAAATTGTCACCGGTTTATAATATGTGGAACAACTAAACATAAGCAACAGTTGTTTACCTGTACTTGGGAAAGCCCATCCCAAGAATAGATGCGATATCAAGATCAGAAGCTCTGATCACAACATTTTCATCCATGACCCTGCATGCCTCATTAACAACTGGGAAGAAAATCATCTCCAATATGTCCTGATCGGTTAAAGTAACAGTCTGCGAGCAAGATAATGTCTTCGTTTAAGATTTTTTTTCCATCAAGGCATCAACATAAGGAATAGCATGGCAATTCTTAAATGAAAAATCCATGAGTCATGCAGGGAGGGAGGGGCACCTTTCCACCAGGCATTGTCTTCGCACGTCTTCTGTACTCATCAATCACAAGCTGAACACTCGGGTCAGGCTTTGGCTTCCCACCCTTCTCATAGCTGTAGTAACCTTTGCCATTGCTCTTCCCTGTAAAACAACAGTGAAATTACACTGCAGTTGATTGATTGCTGTTTCTAGTGCAATCCATCCTATTTGCTATGACCAACAGCATTGAAAGAGCAAAAACAGGTTAGGAAGTGTACCCTGCCGGCCATTCTCCACCATCAAATCCACCAGATCAGAATCGAGATTCCTTGTTCCAAAGGCAGTCGCGTAGATATCCTTTACTGCCAGTGCCACTCCATATCCAGCCAAATCTTGTAGCCTGCAGAGGGGAGGAAAAAATAAAATACAAAAAACCCTTGTGAATGATGCTTACTTAGAGATATTCACACAGTCAATCAACAAGTCAGCACTGCACTGCTCATTCTAATAATCTAGATAAGGCACAGAACAATATCCCGCTGTTTGAAAGATTTATGCAAAAAAGCTGTATGTGACAGGTTGCATTTAAGCAATTAACGAAATGTGACCTCCATTATAATTTGACCACAGTTGAACCTCTTCTCATCAATGACGTGCTAATATATTTTTCAGAATTCTGCATCTATATGTTTCCATAAGGATTTTTATTTGTAGAACATTAGTGTTACTGAGGAGGCATCCAGTCACCATTCAAAAGGTATGGTCTACTAAAGCCCCCAAAACTAAATTGGATGGGACTAACAAAAATGTGCAATATAAGTTAATTATGAATAAACAAGGCACAAAGACCATTAAGTTAGATCCATCCATGAATTTATACAAATTGCATCTTCCTTTTTCTTGTCTATTTTAACAATTCCCAATACTGATGATGATAATCTAGTGTGATATAAAGATGTGCAAAAGGAGAGTTGAACACTTACTGAAAAGGTCCCATCGGCATCCCAAAGCTGCTTATTACTCGATCAATTCTGAAAACATCTATGCCAATACTAACTAAAAGATGAGAACCTTGTGTGTAAGGAAAAAATGTACGATTGACTGCAAAGCCAGTACAGTTCCCAACCACAACAGGAACTTTCTTTATCATTTTTCCAACTGTGATGAGATCAAGGATAGCTTGTGGTGAAGTCTTCTCCGTGCGGACAATTTCAAGCAAAGGCATAATATGGGCAGGGCTGGAAAGAAAATAACATGAATTAACTTAAGCTACTTCCGTTCAGAGACATAAATATCACTCTGGCATGCTAAAACGATATATTATGTTATTGTCTACTTTGTGTTCTGAATGATATAATGAATTAAACGATATATTTTCTTTTGCAGAAAGTACCATAAACAACAATCAACAGCTTGACATGAACTTCAGCAAAAAAACTTAAGATAAATTATCATGTGGGAAATTAACAATGAACATTCTTCTAGTGTGGCGAAGTAATTTGATAATTACATGATAAGCATGCCCATCTAATAAATTTTGGTGATGTGTTTCAGTAACCTAGACACATAGATCATAAGTTTACTACAAAAGTTGGTAACTTTGTATTGCTATTTTCCAGAATCTGTCGCAATCATAACTCACAAGAAATAACAAACCTGAAAAAATGTGCCCCAATAATTCTATCTTGGGAATTTGTCTTCTCACCCACAACATTCAAATCAATGGTAGATGTGTTTGTTGCAAGTATGCAGTGGGGTGGGCAGACTTTCTCAATGTCCAAAAATATTGATTGCTTCAAAGGAACCTTCTCTATGACAGCCTACAAGAAAAGGAACTGCTTCATAAGAACCTTTACATTAATTGCAGAATTAAACCAAGTTATCTAATAACCATGTTAATATCTGTCAACACAATACAATGTCACATCATTGTGTGCTTTCAATCAATAGAGGGACTTCAAATATTATAGACAAATACTTTGCCACACTAGAGCCATAGAACATGTGGGACTACCTCGATAACCATATCAACATCCTTGAAATCTGAATAATCCAATGCACCCTTGAGAAGTGACATAGCCTTGTTCATCTTATCCATTGTCAATGAGCCCCTCTTGACTAAGCCCTCAAGATTAGCTGTTGAATAATCGTTGTTACTTATCAGTAACATAACACTGAAATAGTGAAATTTAGCTGGTAAAGATAATCCTAAAGCTCAAGCATAATGAAAAAAAAACAAATTTTAGTATTACACTAAGGAAAACTGCACGACAAAATACTGATTAGAAATAATCTCCCAAGAGAAATGCAGCAGTAATTTAATAAAATTGACCTGCTATCATTTTCTGTCCCCTTTGCAGAAACTGAGGGTTTACTTCCTTGAGCACAACAGATGTATTGCTAACAAGAAGAGCTGTTGCAATTCCAGAGCCCATCAGACCACCACCAATAACAGCAATTTTTCTTATTTTCCTAGGTTTCAATTGAACATTGGTAACCCCTGGCACCTACACACAATCAACTATAAGTCGATAATGGGATCAAGATATCCATGACAGAAGAAGAGTAAAATAAAATTTGACGTATTATATCGTGTGGCTCCAGAAACTTGGCTTTGTCATGCCTACATTTTATAGATTATTCTACATCTGAACCTACTTAAGTTTGCATAGCATCCACATAAAAACAGGGTAATGTGACATAAAAATCTCACATCAACAAATAGATAGTCGACAAAACAAGATCAATTTATGCCCTAAAGTAAGCTTGATGATGTGGATCCAACATCAAGAATGCCTAGATCCATGTTGTGTCATTGCCTAACTCTTTCTTCCTCACCTATCCCTTCCTTCTCCCCATCCTATCCACTTATTTGGATCCACATCAGTATAAAATGATGGCACCAATGCCAACATGGAAAAACCCACTCTTGGATGTATGTCAGTAACCCAAAAAACCCTCCACAATACCACAGCTGGTTCAGGGTGCAACCATGTAAATTCACAGTTTTATAAGTTGTTTTCATACCTGATTTATAGTTCAGAGGATCAAGCAACTTTTGAAAAGATTAGGACGGCAAAATGGGGGTGCTTAGTGGCAGATCCAGAAAAAAATAGGGGGGCTAACTGAACTATATGTCAACCTCAAATAATATGTATATATATGGATGTATATAAATTATTCATTATTTTAAATGAATATTAAATATAAAATCATAATCATAACAAAATATTAAAAATATATAAAGATTTAGAAAAAAATACAAGAAATATACAAAATGGATCAGCCACAAATGAATATTATACACAGCACTCAGGCAGTAGGGGGGTGCGCGCCCCCCTTGCACCCCCCTGGATCCGCCGCTGGGGTGCTGCTATTCAAAGTAACAGGTGATTTACACTAAAAGAAAAGGGCAGGTGCTGCAGCCTGCAGCTAGGCATTGGAAACAATTCTAGAAGATCAAAAGCATTATAAGCATATGTAAGATAAGTTAACAAATTCAATGTAAAATCAAAGGCATTGGCAACAAATGAGAAATGCATTATGAAAGTAAATGATATTAATATAGTATGCTCTAGATTGTAACCTTTGTAGTCAAACGTTGGGCAAAGAAGGCATGGACAAGTGCCTTCGATGTTGGTGATAACACCAACTCCTTGAAAATTTTGGCCTCCTGCATTAATTAAGGTATGTTCAGAAAATAAATGTATAAGCTATAGTTAACGATGGAAGAAATAGATAAGAATATTCATTACTATGGAACTTTGGTACAGTTTTAAATTTGTCCGGAGAACC
The DNA here is from genome assembly GCA_019279435.1 of Zizania palustris. Taxonomy (NCBI): domain Eukaryota; kingdom Viridiplantae; phylum Streptophyta; class Magnoliopsida; order Poales; family Poaceae; genus Zizania; species Zizania palustris. The sequence goes on along the minus strand of JAAALK010000287.1, from coordinate 32,515,340 downwards.
TCAAGTCTTCAACACAAACACCACGTCAATTTGTCAAACTAGAAAAGATCAGGTAAAAACCTACATTCTTCTAAATAATTTCACTCAATGGACCCATTTTTTGTAGGGATTTTTAAACTTATTAGGAACAACACATCTATCATCCAGAATATTCATGATAGACACAATACAAGTTCAAAAAGGAGACCACGTAGCTTTGTATCTAAATGATGTGCAGAACTGGCATACTTGTTGAATTGGTTTCCTACTTAAAGAATACAAATGAGAACAGTAGAAGGCACAAACCTTCTGAACGCCGGCATGGCCCCCAAATAATACACCTTCTTCAACAACATCTAAGCAGGCCTGATGCTGTGGCAAGTTCCCTGCAACCTTCTTCGCTTGTTGTCTTGCACTACTTAATATGGAGCGAGCTTCAGACAGTGAACCAAGCCTATCTGTTCTGGCAAGAGATGGTAGCCAAGGTTTACGATAATTAGCGATCTCCAGGGCCCAGAGGCGTGACATCTTTACCAAATCATCAGAGGAGCATAACGCATCAACAAGACCACGTTCTTTCCCTTCCTTTGATGTAATGAACTTTGATTGCTGTGAAGAAAACATAATGAATGCAAAGTCAAAAATATGAAAGTATACTTTTGAGATGAGTCATTATGTCATATGGGGCTGGCACTACCAACGCTGAACCCAGGCTAGGGATGCAGTCGGATCTGGCATGGCAGGCCAGGCCGCCCCCTAGTAAGAGGGATTTGCTTCCCAAATTAGTTATCTAAATTAGTTAAGATATATTCAGGATATTTCCCTTTAGTATTTCCTTCTATATGTCCTTAGGCTCTATAAAATAAGATGTAAGCCCCTTGGGAAGATTCAAGCAATAAGAAATCAATCTCCAATCTCTACCCTAATTCTCTCAATCTTTCCCGTTCCCCAACATAGCTCGGCAAAGGGATCAACCCCATGCCGACCTACCCAACAGCTATGATCTACACAGTCGAGGGCCTCCAACCGGGCCGATGCCCTTGACACATTAAAACCATATTTCAAAAGTAAGATAGTGAGTTAGATTGATGGAAATGCATGTACCAGGCATCCACCGTTTTAAATGGATCACATTTTTCAGTTTTTTTTTGTTCTCGGAAATGTTAAAACCGTATCAGCTGAATATAACTTATTTTGCCAGAAAAAATTAGCAAAAGAATGACCAAATTAGCTAATTTACATGGAAATTTTGTCAAATTTTGACCCAAACTTTATTGGTTGGAATGGATTGGATGCTTCAGGCAGAAGATAGATTAGACTCACCAGCATCATTTCTATTGCTTTGGGCAGACCTACAAGCCTTGGCAGACGCTGGGTTCCTTCATAATAAGTAAACTTAATCAGATCATGATATGAACTAATACAAAGCAAGGAAGTGGACTAATGGAGCTCTAGTTCGAACTGAAATAGAAAGAAACATGCATACCACCAAATCCAGGAATTACGCCAAGAGTCAACTCTGGTAATCCAAGTTGAGCTTCGGGGGTTGATATACGAGCATGACAACCCTGAAACAATTTGCCATTTACATAATACAGGATTTAGATTAGGCCCTGGAGTAAGGCTAGGAATTAGCTGATAAATATTTTGCATAACAAATGACAAACCATGGTCAACTCTAGACCACCACCAAGAGCAAGGCCTTGAATGGCAGCAACTGAAGGCTTTTTGCCCCCTGCACACACAAACAACTCTATAGTCAGGTCCAGATATATTATAATCTTGGTAGAAACCAAAATCATATACACAAAGGTGCCACCATAAAGGTTGGAGATACAAGAGAGTGTGAAATTACTACAAAATTAGAAGTAAACAAGGGCACAAGGCCAACCTTCAATCAAATTCGACACAAGCTCAACAGATACATCAGGCATAAGAGACAGGTTTCCTGCAAGCCCATGTTGCCTTTGTAAGAAAAGAAGCAATTTTCCATAGGAAAAGATTAATCAAATGTACAGATGAAAGGATTCATTTACCAGTCTTGTGAACTTCTGTGAAAACATTGATATCAAAGCCTCCACAAAATTTGCCTCCAGCACCTAGTAAGTATTGAAGGTAATTTAGAATGCAAGTAACAAGTATGATAAACGAGTCAAATAGCAACTTTCACAAACTAGTATTTATGAAATCATTTCCCGTTCCTGCATTCCTCAACTGTGCAACTGTGTGTTTCAAACAAAATATTTGCTAGGCATGTACAATTGAATTCAAGCCAGGCTGTTTTGTACCCTTTAATAGGAAACAAAATCTCTTGGGGACGATCACAGAAGTGGGTTCCTTCTGATCAAGATCTATAACTCCTCCTTGCTGCAGTTTCTATTTTAGCAAGGTAACTCGATTAGCCTCTGAGCTCCCTCCTTTACAGTTCAGTAGAGTACCAGACACCAGCATGGAAGAGCAGCAATCGTAAACAACTGGAGCAAGCCAATCATTAAACCTCTACGTTGACTGATATGAGCTCATATGATAGGATGTGCTGACGACTACTCCACAGCCATTCTGAACCCGGACAACCCCACTACCCCAGACCCAAAATTAGCTTGATCGAATGAACCATACATGGCAAAAAAAAACAGATATTCCAGTGGTGCATAACCATCGTTCTCTCCTTTTTTGGTTTTTTTGCGCGGTGTGTGTGTTGGGTGGGGGGCGATTATGAGAGGCCTCACCAGTGAGCACGATTGCCTTGACGTCGTCGCGATCCATCGCCTCCGCGTACTTCTCCTTGAGCCCCTGGATGACTGCACTCGATCGAGGAAACCCAACCCGAGCACGAAATCAGAGTATCAGACCAGCAGACGAAACCCAGCAAGCCGGGAAAAAAAATCCAAGTAAGACGACAGAAGGGGCGCAGGCAGGGGTTTACTGATGGGATGCAGCGCATTGACCGGCGGGTTGCAGACGGTGACGACCGCGACGCCGTCGCCGCCGACCTCCATGGTCACGCGGATCGCCCCGGCCATGGCTTGCTCCGGCCGCCGCTTGCCGCGAGGGCCCTAGCTCTCGGTCGATCGGAGAGAGGAGGAGACGAGGGGAGAGGAGATGGACGCTGGTACAAGTAACTCGGAAGCGTCGGAGAGGGAGACTTGGTGTATTAAACGGGAAAGCTCGAAACGACTAAATAAATATATTTAAATTTAAAATTTCGATAAACAATTTCAAACTATTTTTTACAAAAAAGAAAATTCAAAAAATTATTATTTTTAATACATTAGTGATGTAAATAAAAAAACTTAATTACTTTTTAATAATAAAAATCAATATTATAAATTAACATGTAATTGTTGGACACCATATATTAAAGAACATAAAAATAGAGAATTTTTAAAACAAAAATGAAGAATAAAAATAAAATATTTTTAGAACAACAATTAAATAGCTAGAAATCAACTTAGGGGTGTTTAGTTCTACGAACTAAAGCTTAGTTTGTGTCACATCGGATGTTATAGATATTAATTTGAAGAACTAAACGTGAACTGATTATAAAAATAATTACAGAATCGGAGGATAATTTACGAGACGAATCTATTAAGCCTAATTAATCCATGATTAACAAATGTTTACTGTAGTATCACATTGTCAAATTATGACGTAATTAGGTTTATTAGATTTGTTTCACGAATAATAATCGGACGATGAATAAGTTTTATAAATAATTTATATTTAATACTCTAAAATAATGTCTAAACATTCCATTAAACTTTTGAACTAAAAAAATCTGGCCGGTAGAGCACTGGTCAATCGACCGATCCATCCGACCCGACCAGAGTGAAGACACGTGACTCGTATTTTAAGATAAAAATGCCACGTCGCCGAAGTTTTTTCTGAGATGCGTATGTGCAGACGTCATCACGTCGATCAAGATCTCGCTCTCACTAATCAAATCCGGAAAAAAAACTCGTTTTTTATACTCCTGTTTTTGTAGACGAGAGATCTTCCGCTCCCAACCAACTCTATTATTGTTTAAGATGAAATTGTTATAAATATTTTAACTCTATAGTTTCGTGAAGCAGTTAAGTGAGTCGACTCTAAGGAGTTAGACCTCTCGCATTATAAAATATTGAAACTATTAAAGAGATGCTCTATGGATATAAATTATAAAATTATTCATAGATTACTCTACCATAAAGTTTTTGCAGTGGAGCTAATGATTAGAAACCTCTCAAACATACCTTGATATTGATTGTTTAATTTTTGTAAAAATTATATATATATATTTTAAAAAATATATAAATCTAAATTAAAAATTGTTTGTTCTCGTTTTATTCGTATGTCCGTATACGGGGAAAGAATGGAAAATACGCTATTGCCGCATCCACGATAAAAAAATCTCGTACTGCAAGACACGACGCAAGCTTGAACATGTTGGTGGTCGTCTTGTCGATGGCAATCGGGTATGACGGATACGGGTAGTGCATATTCATACCCGTACCCGTTTACCCGACGGGTAAAAATCCGTGCTTATACCCGTCGCCCGCGGGCGCCGTATACCCGCGGGTATACCCGTTTACCCGTGAAAAAATGCAGCAGAGGCTATCCCTAGAACGAGCGGTGCTCGGTGGGGAAGCGCATAGGGCACCAACAACACGGTCGTGCAGAACTTTGTTGGGGCGGTGCTAGGCATCGCAATCGTGCGGGGGTGGCACCGGCGGCGCGTGCGGGGGCAACTCATGGCGGTGCAGTCGCGCCGGGCCACGCAGGGGCGGCTCCAGGAGGCGCGATCGCACGGGGGCGGCTCCAGGAGGCGTGGTCGCGCTTGGCCGCGCAGGGGTCGCTCTAGGCGGCGTGGTCGCGACGGGCCACGTAGGGGGCAGCTCCAGGCGGTGCGGTCGCGGCGGGCCGCGCAGGGGCAGCTCCAGCCGGCGCCGTCGCGGCGGGCCATGCAGGGGGCAGTGCGTGCACGTCGGCACTAGGTGGAGTGGGAGAGGCAGAGAGAGGGAGGAGAGGGAGTGTGAGAGGAAGAAGAGTTGGTCAGTCCGTGAGGCAGAGAGGGAGAGGGAGGACTGAGTCGGCGGCTGTGGGGTGGGGTGGGTGGGTGGATGGAGAGAGGAGAGGAGAAGTAGACTAGGGTTTATTTTTATGTTTAAAAGTAATCGGGTAAACGGGTATGGGTAGTCAATATCCATACCCGTACCCGTTTACCCGTCGGGTATGATTTTAGGAACATACCCGACCCTAATAGGGTTTTTACCCACGAGTAAATAGGTAATCGGGTCGAATTGCCATCCCTACGTCGGATCAGAAGCCCAACGGCCGAGATTTTCCTCACTACAACAAAATAGGGAACTTCCGTCGGCCAAAGCCGACGGAAGTTAGCCCTTTCCCGACGGAAAAAGCTAACTTCCGTCGGCAAAAGGCTAACTTCCGTCGGCTTTTGGCCGACGGAAGCGGGTCGACGGAAGTTAGCTAACTTCCGTCGGCGGCCGACGGAAGTTAGGTAACTTCCGTCGGCCAAACCTAGCCGACGAAAATTACTTTTTTTCCTTTTTTCTGTCGGCTGGCTAATAACTTCCGTCGGCTAATGTTGGCCGACGGAAGTTAACTAAAAATACGAAAAAAAAGAAAATTTGCAACTTTGCTGCTCCGATTGCTTCCAAAGTGGCATTCTGCTCATACTCCATCCATAGTGTAAGATCTTATCATGAAACCAGGAAAAACTGCTTACAATCTACTGATAATTTTACAGTGTTCTGCCTATTTCCATAATACAATCTACTGATAACTATTATGAAGTTGCAGGCATCAATTACTACTAGAATCAACATGTGCAAGACAGGAAGCTTTACAAATAGGTAAGATTTGGTGGCAACTGATAAGGAATTGAATCATGCAAGTTGTTGCTACTCAAGTCCCTGTAAGTGAGGAAATGAAGAATATAATTTAGGGGCAAACAAGACAATAAATATTTATACTCAAGTATCAGATCATACATTGTCTTCAGTGCTTGTAGATTGGATAGCTGGTAACCAAGAGTGCCATTCAGCCCCATACTAGAAAGCTTGCTGCAAAACAAGGGAAGAAACAGAGTGGTTCAGCATTGACCATTTCCATTTGAGGTATTTTCATATACAAAGCAACATGAAAAAAAAACAAAATAAAGGTATGGTGTTAAGGACAAGATACACTCTCCAATCTCTTCTGTGTAAGACATATTTATATGTTTGCCAGAATAGATATACCTATGCTTGTTGCATGGCTGCACCTTACCCAGACATCAAATTTTGAAAGGAAAAACATCAGACAGAATTTGTATGCAGGAAAAAGGTTATCATTTGGCTCAGGATAGCAGCATAAACCAACAAACAATTTATTCCTGTTTGCTAAACAATACAAACTTAGTCTCATCAGAGTATCGAAGTAATCCACTGATTAGTCTGTCCTAATCTACATGCTGAACTACAACAGTAGCAAACTTTGCTCTTGTCTCGATGCTGAAATGTTGACCAAGAAAACATACTCTCATCCGCTCCTAAATGATTCATTCAAAATCAGAAATGTAACAAGAGGCAGGCACGCGCGCTCACCTCGACGCCAATATGGTTGAGAACATTCCAGGAAGCCGATTCACCCTGCATCTGGACTTCATCATCCCCATTACTCATCTCCCGGCCAAAACCTTTCCACGCCTCCCGCTTCGCCGGTGCTGGCTCCGCGGGCTTCTCGGAGGCCAGAGCGCTGAAATCGTCGGATTCCTTCGCCCGCACGGCAAGCGAAGAAACCCCGGCGTGGCGGCCAAAACCTTGGGGCAAAACTAGGGTTTTAGCTCTCCCGCCACTCATGTCACGAAGATTCGAACTGAGAGCACCATGGTCCATGGACGGCGTGCGTGGGTGTGCGTACCTTGATTCGGCACACTCCCGGGGCGGGGGCGGTGGCATTACCATCGGCGGCGTCGGTGTCGGCTTCCGCCACTGCCGCGAGGGCGAGGAGGAGGCCGGTCAAAGCGGCGGCCAGTGTCGTCATTCTTGTCTCTCTCCTACCCTCAAAGCGGCGGCGGGAGGTTGGAGAGGCGGCGGAGGCCGGGGAGGAGGCCGGGGAGGCCGGGGAGGCCGGGGAGGAGGCCGGGGAGGCCGGGGAGGAGGCGGCGGGAGGTCGGGGAGGCGGCGGAGGCGGCGGGAGGTCGGGGAGGCGGCGGAGGCCGGGGAGGCGGGCGGAGGCGACGGGCGTAGTCGCGTGGAGGCGGCGGCGGGGAAGAGGAGAATGAAGGGGAAAAACCTAGGGCTGGGAAAAAGAGTGCGGGGGCTAGAAAAAAAAATGTGTTGCTGAAAACTTAACTTCCGTCGGCCACATCTAAAACCGACGGAAGTTAATTTTAACTTTCGTCGGCTTTAATGCTGGCCGACGGAAGTTCTCTATCTTTCGTCGGCCATTTCGAAAAGCCGACGAAAGTTAAATAACTTCCGTCGGCCTAGAGGAGCCGACGGAAGTTATTTAACTTTCGTCGGCTTTTCGAAATGCCGACGGAAGATAAAATAGCCGACGGAAATTTTCCGTTTTCTTGTTGTGCCTGGTATATATGTATGGTTACCCTATGATTCCCTTGCTAAGGTGACCATGGTTCCACATGTATGTAAGAGTCTGTTTGTTTCAGCTTCTGGCAGCTGCAGCAATTTTTAGATTCTGAGGCTGAAACAAAACGATTCAGATTCTGAACTCAGATCGTGAGAATCGGTAGCTGCAGAATCTAGAAATGAATTAGTATCCAAAAGCTAAAAAACACCAACTAACTAACTATTGAAAATCTATAGCTGCCAAAAGCTGAAACAAACAGTAATTTCTTGTTTCCCAATGGAGTAAGACAGCACGTGTGTCTGGAGACAAACATGTGAGGGTTACTGGGTTAGAAAAGGGCATGAGACCAGCAGCAGGAGCAGGTCATGGCTTGTGAAGTCTCCGGAATTCAGACGTGAAGTTGTCGTGAAACCACAGGGTGCGCCACCCCCGGTGTAGGCCTCGCCGGCCATTGTGTTTTTCAAAGTGTTCGCAAATTCTGACTCACAGAGGTTTGCACAATAGTCCACTTACTGATGGCTTTTGGATTACGGGCTCAAACAATTGTTATATATTCCATCTGTTTCAGAATATAAGTCATTTTAATTTTTCTCAGTTTCATCTATAAATCGATAAATTAAAAAAAAAACAGAATGACTTATATTATAGAACAGAGATAGTGGATAGAGTATTCGCCTATGAAATTGTTGACCCCAGAGTAGAGTACTTCTTCCCAAAATGCTTTTAATTAATTGTAATTAATCGAGCTTCACTACACACACCATGCATGCAACATTGCACAACTGAAATTAAGGTTTATTCGGTAAAAAAATGCAACCGAATTTTTATCTGAATCATTATGACATATTTTTTAAACTCTCGAGCATTATGATTTGAGAAAAAAATATATAAAAAAATAATAAAAAATTTAAAATAAATCATTTATATATTTTAATAGATACTCACTCTATTCCACATTATAAACCATTCTGTTTTTTTTTAATTCATCTACAGATCAATATATCTGGCACCCTTCGAACTAACTAGGCAATTCACTTACACGGGGAAATTGGTGGTGACATACGCCTCAAATGTCACGTTTATCTTAATTAGGAATAATCCCAGCTCATAATTCTTCATTAATTAGTCCATATTTTGTCATAAAAGTGCAAGGAGACAAATAAAAAATGATCTGCACATCTATGCAATAATTAGTGGTTAGTGGCAAGTCTAGAGAGATACTCATCAAATCGGTCAGTTATATACAGTTTAAGCAGGATAAAAATAATTGTATTTTCCACTCATCATGTTGTATTGTTCCCCTAACACCCACGAAAATAAGGACAGTGATAGCAGCTTAGAAATCATCTCCCATAGTCCAAAACTCACAAAACCATCAAAAATCCGCCAAGAATATATTAAGTAAAAAACAAGCACACATAGATAATACAAACCATTATATTATATTGTTCGTGACACATATCACGGTGGACAATGTTGAGTCCTTATTACAAGCAGCGAGAGGAATTAAATATGCTTATCACCACACATGAACAACATACTACATTAGTTGAGACTAATAGATGGATCAACTAGAGGTTGCCCCATATGGTGAACAATTTATTAGAGATAAACATTAACATAACTTGGCCATAGCTTTAGCATAGCAACATATGCTTATGGATGTCATTATTCATGCTGGTAGCAATGCAGTCGTATCGATTTAGGCTTCTTATTCTTCCATCTTAGCAAGTAGTCCAATTTGTTCCATCTCAGCAGCACCTATCAAATTGATATATGGAAATCCCATTAGCGCATGAGATAATTTTGTAGTGGAATTAGAGTACAAGATGTTTTCATGATGTAAGTAATATGGCTGAAGTTGTGAGATGAGAAGTGAAGTCAACAAATTACACTAACGGAAATGCATGGAAGGCCACACATACGTATTAATCCATGATATGCTACAAAGCTTGTACGTACATATAACAAATGCATTGAACAGAGTGAGTTTAGTGAATTTACCATTATCTTCAATACATGGATAACAGCAAGTGCTCTTGCAGGTTATGTCGGAATTGCCCAGAACATAAATACAAGTATAACAACATGCTTGTGCCGTGGCGGATAAGCAACAACTGCAATACGCGGTGGCTGAGTTAACATTGAGGCTCAAGATGACCAGACACATGATAACCATCAAAGTGGTAGTCCTCTTTCCCTCCATTGCCTCCTCTTGCTGCTACCTTCCTTGGTTACCTAGCTAAGTTTATTGGTTTTGTGTTGAGAGGTGATTCTTGAATGGACGTCTTCAGCTGCAATTTATAGGCAGCTACGCTATGTGATGATATGGACAAGGTGCAAATGGGTGGTCCTGATATGGATAAGATGCGAAACTGTGAATTGGTTGTCTACTTGTATAGTGTACCTCCAATATATGTATGCATCTTATGCATGTATTGTATACAGTTGATGGATGTACATGTTTGTTGCAGGAACTCTGAACCAACTCTTCATAACAGATCTTTGTTACCAAGTAATTTTACTTTTGCGTTTTTCAGCCGAGAGGTAGAAGACTATTTTACAGAGAAGGTTCAGGGTTGATTATGAGTGTTATTTTCATATATAAATGTTTTTGTCCAAATGCTTGTATTCGTCTGATTTTAGACTAAATGCTTGTATTCGTCTGATTTTAGACTAAAGGCTTGTATTCGTCTGATTTTGAACTAAAGGCTTATTCCTCTGATTTTGAACTGTTATCAAAGTACACATAAAGTGCTAACATAGTAAACTGAAATGCTAGTCACAACCATCTAGCTACAGTCACAACCATAAACTACTTCAAAAAACTTGACGCTGCTACAAATTAAAAGGCATATCGTGATTAGTTTATCTAGGATTACGACGTACTGCTTCATTGGTTTCAACTCCACGTGATTAATGTCTAATGTTACAAATTAATGAGCAATTTGTTTCTAAAATGTATCACTTCGCTGTGAAGCTGCCGAGGTAGGGCAAAGGCTTTTCTTAGTTCATTATTTCAGTAAAATAAAAGCATATATCAATAAATTTTGAGTCTTTTTAGTCACAGCTTCAAGATTTTTTGACTTCATTTTTCTAAAAAAGTTAATGTATATTTATCAGTAATTCAAAAGATTATGTAAGAGCATTAGTATCTTTGACACAACTTATTGATTTCTTATATTTAAATTTGTTGATCGTCTGCATCACACATTGCCTATATATTATTTTAAGATGAGAGATAAATATACCAAGTTTTCGTGGATGGGAGTGGGAATGGGGAGGGAGGCGGATGGGCAAACAAACAGGGCCATGTGCTGGCCACACCTCCCACAAGGGCCAACTAGCAAGCGTCAATGCAGAAAATTAGTATATTTATTGGAATTAATTAGCAGCCAGCGGTGCAACAGTGAAATCAATATGATAGTATTCAGCGGTGCAACAGTGAAATCAATAAGAAGATTTGACACACAAAGCAAGTGTCTTCGACTTTCTGATATCGTGACTGTAGTCATGCACTCAAATAATCCACATGTTATTTTCATAAATGCAAGTGTGATCAAACAAACACTTGTTCAAACTATCAAATATTTCCAAATACATTAGGATGTGCTCATATCTCCAGTGCAACAACCATGCTGAATGAGGTCTCAGCATGTCAGATGCTGATGCATTTGAGCTTTCACTGGCAATGTGAACAAAATAAGCATACACGGCAGTCAATGTACCTTCTGTGACGAAATTCTAACGCAGTTTTGGGGAGTTCTTCGAATCAATCAATAGATATGCAGAGAATGCTAACGAGCAACGATTATTCTTGTAGCAGTTCATTGCTTGCATCATCTCCGCCGCGCTGCCTTCGAGCACTTAGGTTTTTCTCAAACTCCTTCAGGTAATCTAAGAGCAACACGCAGGTGAAGAGAAGAAATCCACCAAAGTAGTTACTGCCGCCTCCGCCGCCTCCACCACCACCACCGCCTTTGCCGAAACGGAACGGTGGGAACCCGCCACTCCCATCATCCAATTTTGGCCCTTGAGTTTTCCCTGAAACGGTCACAGAATACATAAAGTGAAATCAAGCAATTGCACTGCTGCTAGGCTGCAAGGCTATAGCACAATCCAAAGAAAATCCAGTTATATTCCGTGTCGCAAATCCAAATGTAACCTTTGGGGTCAGATCGCTTAACGGTTGCAGTTGAAGATTTCCGCTGAGCACTTTGGGTCTGAGTAGCCTTGCATCTTACACTCTGCTGTACATAGTGTTGGCATTAAAAAGGGAGTCGATGAAAGGATGTATCAGTGAAGTATGCACATAAGCAAGCAAGCTAGCTAGACTTTCCCCTTTCCTTGGTTTTGAAGTTCATTAAAACTTAAGGTAAGTATTATGAATAATTACAACATGTAGTATCAGTTGAGATTTGTCAATTGCCATGTATGTAGCATAAAACAGCTGCTTTATAGTACTATTAATCAATGGTTTCAAGCACCTCATCTTTAAAGATATGCACAAGTAATGAGATATGCACCTATTGAGCACAATAATCAGTAGCTAGAAAGAATACAAACAATTCAGCATGGTAAATCCCTAGTCTGTCATATTTCGAAGTAAACCATTTTGAACATGCATATTTCATAAGTTACTCCTATTTCAATTTTCAAATTCGATGCAAACAAATTAATCTTACACTCATCAGTCTATTGCAAGTTGATATCAATACACTGTAAGGTTGAAAGCTTCACAATGACATATTTATATCAAGCAAGCGGAGAAGGGAGTATCATATAGTTTTAGGTTGATGATTAAGTGTAACTAGTACTATAATCCAGACATTGCCATCAGATATTAGAGAACATAAAAGGTTGTACTACACAAAATATTTTTCAAATATAAAAAATAAGAATATATAATCCAAAAAGGTGATATCAGGCTTCAGGCCTATTTAACCATATAATCTCATGACAAGTTATCCAAACATTAAACACTCAATTTTCATGTAGGAAGATTGAAGAAGACATGAATCCACAAAATATACCAACTTACTCGTAATACAGCTTTTGCAGACACTTTCCTTTTAAACGAGATGCAACTAGCTTGAGATCTCTGAAACTGTGAACCTGCTCAGAGTAAGGTATTCATAAGCCTTCTTCAGCGGTGCACAGAAGGGAAAAAGAATACCCCATGTAACATTGTTTGACAAAAGAGGATAAACAAGGCCACAAGGTATGAGCATGGTTAGAAGACTACAAATGATGTGATTCGATCATTCGAGCCATAATTTTCAAACCACGTGTGATGTGACCTTATCATTACAAAAACAACACAGTTGACAAGCTCCCCTAAACAACCCTCCCAAACATAAATTTCATGAATTTTTCAATGCAACATGCATATTCATTTCCACTGCTGCTTCTTGCATCCATGCTGTGTGAAGATGGCATGCATCACACATCACAGTTATCATAGAAGCATCAGAACTCAGAAGCAATCATAACATAAGTGCAGCAACAAATAGAGTATCAAATTAGTATATGGGATTCAATAGCTATTGATATAGTAAGTCTCAAAGTGCATTACTATTCCATTTTTCCATGGAAAACTTTTAGAAGTACACACTACATTGATATTTACATCTTTTTATTAAGAGAATTGATACTAAGCAGCCAGAATAAATGAACGACATACAAAAACAAAACAAAATCAAGTTACCAGGTAGCTATCAGCAAATCACCCATAATACCAAAAGTGACAAAAGAAATCCACGAATTACCATATGAAGAAAACAAACCTAAATGTTTAAAGCCAATAATTTACCTCCAAATCTCCTATTTGAAGCATGAGTGATTACAGTCCCTGGCAGTGAGCACATGACAAGTGTTGACATGGTCGACATATTTAAGATCTACAATCCAACACATCACAACGTTACACACAGAAACAAATGAAATATCATGGCCAATGATTGCAGAATGAAATAGCAGTGCAAAATAGTCATCCCAATACTTACTAGTTACTAATGCATAAATATATGTCAACTTAACCTAATTTGTCTGCTTGAAAAACAACACAGTATGCTAAGGGATAATATTATCATACAGATAAAAAACTAAAAAACAGTATTAATTTCTTTTACTTAAGTCACAATACAAGTTTGAAAAGTAAGATACTTGTCATATGTCATGGGCAGCCAGCAGGCTCCTGTAGGGGCGGTTAGGAAGGGATAAGGTTGATTAAGAGATTAATTCAGTTAAGGGGATTTTGTTAGTTAAGAGATTAGATTGGATTTTGTTAGTTAAGAGATTAGATTGGATTTTGTTAGTTAAGAGATTAGATTGGATTTTGTTAGCTAAGAGATTAGATTGAACTTAGTTAGGGCTGGGGTCTATATATACCCATGTCTTTTGGAATCAAGCAAGGAACAATGAAGAAACAATTCTAGTCCCCCTCAATCTCTCAAGCTCTTGGCAAAGCATAAGGCCTAGTTACCCCAAAATATTCATCCCCATTACATCTGGTATCAGATAGCTTTGGTTTCGATCCATTTTCCATGGCTTCTGCTGCCGACGATGCCTTAAGCGCCCTTGTTGAGGGGCTCCAGCAGGCGTCCACAACACTGCAGCACATCCTAGCGTTGTTCGAGGCGAGGGCGGCACGTGAATGCCTGGCAGCAACACGTGGTCTCCTAGCACGCCGGCGGATGCAATCTCTGGAGAAGTCCGGCCGTGAACGCCTTGCTGCGGTGCGGCTACAAGCGGCAGCACGAGGATTCTTGGCGAGGCACGCCACAAGGAAGCTGCGTGCAACAATCCAACCTACCCTACTCGCTCCCGCTCACCATCTCCACCGACCGCCGCTGTCGGCAACCCTCTTCGTCGCGCCGACTACCCTCTTCGTCTTGCCGACCGCCCCTTACATCGCGCCGACCACCCCTTCTGTTGTCTCAAATTCTTCGCCACGGACAGCACCCACCATGACTGATTTGGCCAAGCTCATCAACTCCCTCACCGCACCCGCCAGTGACTCGCAAGGACAGGTCGCTGCCTTGCCGCAAGAGCTTTCAACGTGGGCATCCTTCCCTGGTTCAAGGGGCTCAGGCCACAACAATCACCAGGGCGACCAGCTGGCTGCTCGTCTCTTCCCATGGGATCCAGGACGCTGTCGGCTCCTTCCTCAACCAGTACCTATCCAGCTCGAGGGCGAGCTGGGTCTCCAAGGGCGGGGGAGATGTCATGGGCAGCCAGCAGGCTCCTGTAGGGGCGGTTAGGAAGGGATAAGGTTGATTAAGAGATTAATTCAGTTAAGGGATTTTGTTAGTTAAGAGATTAGATTGGATTTTGTTAGTTAAGAGATTAGATTGGATTTTGTTAGTTAAGATATTAGATTGGATTTTGTTAGCTAAGAGATTAGATTGAACTTAGTTAGGGCTGGGGTCTATATATACCCATGTAGCTCTGTCTTTTGGAATCAAGCAAGGAACAATGAAGAAACAATTCTAGTCCCCCTCAATCTCTCAAGCTCTTGGCAAAGCATAAGGCCTAGTTACCCCAAAATATTCATCCCCATTACATCATACATCTTGGATATCACAATATTAGTTTTAAAAAATTACTACCCAATGTGCTATCCTCTTTAGCCCTGCGTTGTGACACCCATTAGTTAAACGAAAATTGATGTTTTGCCACATTTCCCATTGCCAAAAAGATCATTGCAACTTGAGAGTGGAAACGATTAAGAGTCATTATGAAGCCTAACAAACGATAAATCTTCCCTTACGTTGTGTTTGGTTCCAATTTCTTTTTGATCAAGGGGATAGAGTCGTCCCTATTTTCTGTTTGGTTTGAGGAATAAAGTGAAACGGAATCGTCCTCTCTATTGTTTGGATGGAAGAATTGGTATGGTAGTAGTCTCACACAAATCGGTGAAAATTCCCACGAACCAAAAACGATCATGAAGAGATTAGCGTGATCTCGGGCAGGTTTTCTCCCCCAAAACAAGAACCACCGCCGATTAACCCTACCATCCAGACTAAAAATTTCATATTTTTAACCACAAAGGGATCGTAAAGGACATCTTATCGAACGCTCAACAGCGTCCATGGGATGAAATCTCTCATAACCCCAACCCACTCACCTAGGAACCACGCGACGATTTGGCCACCTTTTCGCCCGTCGCCCCAGGATCGCCGTCGGGATCGACCGCCCAGGTTTCCGCGAGGTGTGGATCCTACAGACGGGCGGCCTGCGATGACGCCGCCTAGGAGGAAGGGGAGGAGAGGCGTGAGGGGGAGGAGCGGAGGAAGGCGATGGGTTCCTGGGCTAAGAGAGACTGCCCGCCGGCGTAGGTGGCGGCGTGCCCACTGCACATCACGACTCGCACCTGATGGCCAACAAAAAAATGCTATTTTGACCCTTGTCGCACTTGGACTTATTTTGTTTAGAATGATATTTAGGAGACTAACACATAGGATCATTTAAATTTAAATGTTAAAAATGCAAAAACCACTTTTTTAAAATGTCAAAATAACAAATATCTCCGTCAACAGATTTGCAAAAAAAATCATTGTATTTCCATCCCGAGGCTCCAAATTTATTGTTGCTATTGATTCAAGGAATAATTCGATTTATGTCATTAAATTTTGTGATTTTAGAGAAATATCATTACAATTCATATATTTAGATTTATGTTATTTTGGAATTGTAGTTCTCTAAAAATGTAATGACATATTTCAGAATTCTTTAAAATTGTAATGATATATTTTGGAATTCTCTAAATTTGTAATGGTATAGTTCGGAGTTCTCTGAAATTATAATAGCATGATTCTAAATATGTGAATTATAATGGAATTTCTCCGAAATTGCAAAATTATAATGATACGGATCCAAATTTCACTCAGGGCCCGTTTGTTTGATTGGAATTGGGCCGAATTGAATATAATTCTTGGACCGACCTGTTTGGCAAACTTTAGAATTGGAAATTACAATTCCATCTATTTCTTGGGCCGGAATCAGAAGCCCAAGAAACAATTCCTACCCTAAAACGAGGAATGTGATTCCTCTCCCACCAAGACCCCGAGCGCCACACACCAGCGCCTCCTCCTCCTTGCCATCGCTACCCTCCTCGCCATCGTGTCCGCCTTCGAGTCCGACCACAAGGTGCGCCTACCCTAGATCCAAACCTCCGGCTTGTTGTTCCGGTGGGAACCGACGAGCCGTCGCGCCAGATCTTGGAGCGCGCTGACCCCGAGCGCCACACGCACGCGCCTCTTCCTCATCGCCATCGCCGCCCTCCTCGTCGTCGTGTCCGCCCTCATCACAAGCGTCCATCTCCTCCTCCGGCGGCAAGGTCAGATCTCGTCCTCTCCGACGATCCCCTCGCCCTTTACCTATAGCGTGCCTCTATCATGTTCCGTTTAGCCATGATCCAGTCTTCTCCTAACTGGAATCATGTGTTCTGATTGGGCTTTGGGGAAGCTTAATTTCTACATGGAAACAGTCAGTTACCAGGGGGTGGGACATGTGGTTAATCTAGTACAATTTTAGCGCTGGAGTCCAGCATTCTCACTAGCAGACATGTTTGATTGACATTTGTTCTATCCTGTCATCTGCACTTTTTTGGAAAGTAGTTAAGATCTCCCAATCATATGACATTCCATAATTTTTACTAAGCTTGTTTGTACCAGGTGATGATTTTTAGAATATGTGTTCAATCTGAAAAGGTTCTTCTGTGCATATATGACTACTGATACCAGTGATATTGTCTAGTATATTTGTTTTTCATGTTGTTTTTCATTAATGTTGTTGGACCCAGGAACATGAGGAGCAACCTAGTTAGTCATATTGACCAGCTAGTTTGCTGCAATTGTTCTATGTTGTTTCACTCTAGCACCTTCATATGCCACATTGTTAGTTACTCGTGTTATCAGTTATCACATTGTATGTTTTCTGCAACAGGTAAGTGCATTACAATTGAATTTTCTAATTTTCATCTGATGTTTGGCATGCCATGCTAATCAGACATTTATTGCTACTGGATGTCTAGTAATTACTAATATTGAGCCCTGAGTTTCTCCAAATTTCTTTTTGTCAAACAGTTGTGCATTGAATCTTATGATGTATATGCATGTTTGAGAAATGAGAGAGAGGCGTAGGAAGAAGAGACAGAGAGTAGCATCCTTATTTGTTGCAACTGTTATGGGCATGATTGTGGACTATTGTCATAAGAAAAGACCTAGACATCTGATGGATCCCTCTGAGGTGATAGAGAGAGATGTAGCTGGTCGGAAACAAATGCTAAGGAATTTGTATCAAGGATCAAATGTTTATTGCTATGACAGTTTGCGTCTAACTAAGAGATCCTTTTCGGACCTATGCACCATCTTACGTGAGAGGTGTGGTATGTGTGACACCTTGAATGTGTCGGTAGAAGAAAAGGTTGCTATCTTTTTGCTTGTAGTGGGTCATGGCATTAAGATGAGGATAATTCGTAGCTCATATGGATGGTCACTTGAACCAATTAGCCGCTATTTCAATGAGGTGTTGAAAGGTGTTCTATCATTATGCCATGAATTTATCAAGCTTCCTGATCCTTTAGCTGTACAACCTGAAGATTCTAAGTGGAGGTGGTTTCAAGATTACCTTGGAGCACTAGATGGTACACACATTGATGTTTTTGTACCTTTGGTTGATCAAGGGAGGTATAGGAATAGAAAGCAACAAATCACCACCAATGTTTTGGGTGTTTGTGATCGACACATGAAGTTTGTTTATGTTCTAGCTGGATGGGAAGGGTCAGCTTCAGATTCACGTGTGCTACGTGATGCCATGTCTCGGGACGATGCATTTTCTATTCCAAGTGGAAAATATTACCTAGTAGATGTTGGATACACCAATGAACCAGGCTTTCTTGCTTCATATCGATCCACTCGCTACCACTTGAATGAATGGGCTTCCCAAGGGAATAACCCATCCAATGCCAAGGAATTGTTCAATTTGCGCCATTCAACAGCTAGAAATGTGATAGAGAGAACGTTTGGGCTATTGAAGATGAGGTGGGCTATACTAAGGAAAAACTCATATTTTGACTTACAAAATCAGATTATGATCATCAATGCTTGTTGCATATTGCACAACTTTGTAAGAGATAGGCAGAGAGATATGGATGGTTTACTTTTAGGCCAAATTGATCAAGTAATATCCGTTGAATCTCATGATGTTCAAAGTGAAGTGGGTATGATTACCAATGTGCAATCATCAAATCATTGGAGTAACTTCAGGGACCATAAAGCTAACCAAATGTTTGCTGATTACCAAGCGAGACGTGGTCAATGTATGATAATTTTTTAAAGATTTCTTTTATATATATATTGTGTTGCTCCTTAATAACTTTACTAACCTTTGTATTTTTTTATTTGCAGGATATGGAGAAGGGTAAGAAGTCAGGCTCGGGCAGGGGGTACATTTCTTGGAATGATGATATGGACAAAGCACTTCTTGACACATTCGTGGAGTACTACAACCAGGGTGACAGATGCCAAAATGGCTGGAAGTCTCATGTCTACACGGCTGCTATCAAGAATGTCCGAGAAAAATGCAATGTGGAAATCACAAAAGATAACATCATGTCAAGGAATAAGACATTTGACAAGCACCACACTATCATCAATGGTATGCTAGAAACAAGTGGTTTTGGTTGGGATTGGAACAAGAACAAGACATCCGTTGATAGTGATTCTGTTTGGGAGGCTTATGTGGCGGTAAGTTTCAGTTTTTTCTGTTTTTTGTTGTATACTCTTGTGTTTCAGATGTGTGATAAACAAGATTCATCTTTTTAGAATACGTGTTTGCTGCTGCTAATATCTATTTCATGAACTGAGTGCTGAATAGGGAAATTGCTGCTAAATTCAAATGCATAATCTGAATTGAAATTTTGTTAGTTAACATTAAAGAGCTGAATATCTCATTTCTATTTGTTTTCATCTGCATTCAAGGTTTAAACCTATTCTAGAATCCTGTTTTCAGAGTTGCATTGAGTTCTATTTATTGAAAGTGCATATACAGCAACCTGTTCTTGTTATCTGTTTTTGTGTTATTGAAAGTGTGTATACAGTGCTGCCATTTAGTGTGGTGCATTGAGTTCTATTTATTCAAACCTGTTCTTGTTATCTATTTTTGTGTTATTGAAAGTGCATATACAGATTACTAGTTGCTCTATTATGGCTATTGTGGATAATATACAGTGCTGCCATTTAGGAATTTTCAGAAACTCTGTTTTGGCTTGATCAAGTGTGGAAACCTTCAGGATTCATATTTCATTTCACATTCTAGCTTTTGTTTTCTGAGCTAAATTGAAAGTGATAAGAACATTTGCATATTGAATCAAATTTTGAACAAATTGGACTTGCTGAAATTACTATTCACCATTGATAGTGCTGAATACAGAGTGCTTGTTAATTGGGTAGTAATGCATGGTGTCATCTAGAGCTCACCTCAAGTTATTTTTTGCAGAAAAATAAAGAAGCTAATGGGTACAGGCACAAGACAATCTTATATTGGGACTCGATCAGCTTGGTATTTGGGAAAGATCATGCAACTGGTGAAGCGGCAAAGACCCCAGCAGATGGCGCGAGAGATATGAGTAAGGAAGATAGAACCGGTCAAGAGCTTACTTCATCAACAATTTCAGGAAGCTTAAAGAGGCAACGGTCCAGTGATTCCTTCACCTCAATGATGGCGGAGAAATTAGATAAGTTTACCGAAGCTATTAGGGATGAAGCACCAAAAGGGCCGACATCAAATGAAATATTTAGCACATTGGAGGAGATAGATGGGTTAGATGAAGACACATTTTTAGACTTATTTGATATCATAACAGGTGATGCGCGCAAGTACGAGTCCTTATTGGCACTTCCAGTGATCCTGAGAAAGAGATGGCTGCTGAAGCAACTGAAAAAGTGAACCTTGCATTGTGTGGTGTAAAACGAACATCATTTTCTCTGCATTCTCCTCTTTTAACTGGAGTGTTATTCAAAACTGGATTAAACCTTGCATTGTGAACCTTATGTTTGAGATTATTATTCAAAACTGGAGTGTGGAGATGGTTGATTTGTTGTGCCCCTGGAAAAATGTAAATGATGGATTAGTTGATATGACATGTGCTTTTTAAATAACCTGTATCATTGTTACATGGCTGATTGTTACCAACCTCTGTGATCATTGTTACATTTGAGTTATGTATGTTTTGTTACCTATGATCTCCACCAATGTAAATTCCATATATAACTATCCAAACATGATATTGAATTTGATTCATGGAAAAGAATTTCATTAGCATCCAAACAAAAAAATTGAATTGAATCAAATTCTAAGCAATTACTTTCTTTGAGAATCTAATATCTAGAATGTTATTCATGAAATGAGTTTCATTTCCAATGAAACAACCGGGCCGTCAGTTTATTTGGTAAAATCTTTGTTTTCAATATTTATTTAGACCGATTAATTTTATTAGTTCTAAATTGTATGCAAAATTGATTAGGCGTTGTGACTTGGTTAGCCAGAGATTATTATTGTGTACGTGTTAACCAAAGAAAACATGCTAAAAATCAAGTATTTTAAGGATAGATTTTGGATGCTAAAAATCGAATTTTTGTTTGTAGTACTGTTTCTCAGTGCTAAAAAATAAATCACAGTGAACATTCTATCACAGTTTTTCACCTTAATTGGTATGTACATTTCTAGGTTTTTGCAGTTTTGATTTGTCAAAAATGGAAATTGGAAATCGGAAATTGAGATGACATAACCCAGTCAATTTATGGGTATATTTGGTACAACTCTAACATCCAGGTTGAATATGGTGTTTGTATAATATAATAAAATAGTTTAAATTTTTATTTTTATTATAAAATAAAAATTAAATTATTCATCTAAAAACCCTTAATCAATCAACACTCTAGCTAATTTCTTGGAGCTAAATGTACCTGCTCCAAATAATCTTGGAGTTGGAGTTGTTTCAAATGGACTATATATATGGGTGCGTTTGGTAGTTTATCCTGTGAAGCGGGATGTTTTAAATGGACCTATATATACGGGTGCGTTTGGTAAGGCTCCAGCTTCTTTGACCTATGAAGCTAGAGTGATCCCACTAAGAGTGTGGTGTAGCATGATCTAGTCAACTTTAAATGCTCCACTCAAGTTTCAGTGTGAATTTTGAGATCCAAATCTCTACCAAACACCTGCATCTCTTTGGACCCTCTAACCCATAAATGGTTAGTGATACACGTCTCTACTTGTAGTTCCTCTGAAATTGGACTTGAAAGGAGGGCTTCAATCAACGAAACTGAGACTTGGGAACTGATCGCACAAACAGAAAGATGTGTACAAGCTTATACTGGAATGTTGTAACTCCAGTTTTCAGAGAATCGAGCATCTTCAAGATTCAGATGCAGGACGGTGTAACCTGAGGCATGAACACAAATCCCAGGACAACGCCCACGTCGCAAAAGTGCAACATATTCAAGTGTTTGTGCAGAAGAACATTACTGGATGACGCTATGATTATGGCATGACCTGAGAATTCTGTACAGACACACTTGCCATGAGGAACAGCATCCATCTGATCGAAGGCTATATATAATATATCCCTAAAATGAAGATGCACCAGGTAGTCTGCCTGTCTCGCGTCGCACAAAAAAGTTGCAACCTTTCTTCAAGAAAAGAAAAGAAAAGGATTTTATGCTGCCTGGCAAAAAAAGAAAAGCTTTTGCTACTGCAAGTGAAGTGAAATAACCTATCTACTCGCTCATCCGCCGACCTTGCCGGCCGCAGGTTTGTTCTGCTTCATTTTGGCGATACTGACAAGGTCACCAAAGAGTGAATCTTCAGGTCTGCTTGATTTGTTCGTCACTGTTCCATTCGAGCTGCCGCTCTGAACTGACAGCCCGTTCATCCTCTTGTTGAGCTCGTTTGCACTGGCATACGCATACGCAGCATTTGGAATATAGTATGCTCCAGCTGGTTGCTGGCCATGTCCATACCCAGCCGTTTGAACAGCATACAGCTGCTGATGGCTCGCTCCATAAAACTGTCCTCCCAGCATTGGTTGGGGATACATGCCCACTCCCTGATTGACTTGCACCAAAGGATGCATCCCCACATATTGCAGGTTCGAGATGGGCTGTGCTTGTTGTAGAACACCGAGCTGCGTTCCGGGCACTGGTTGCAACTGCATGTCTCCGAGTTGGCCACTCGTCATTTGTCGGGGTTGCATCCCTACAGGATGCAGTGCCACCTGACCAAGTTGGCTGGCTTGGGTTGGGGTATCCATGGATTGCTGAACTTCCCATGGTGGTGGTGGAAGGTCTCCATTTTGATCATCTGCACCAGTCAACAAGATTGTGAAATTCTCATAGGGGTTTTTGACTTTTTGAAAAACCTCCTGAAGAGCTAAAATATTCAACAAAGCGTTCGTTCATATGTGCCAGGATGTTCATAAGTAGCACAAAAAAAGATTTTTTTTAGTTGCATAAGCACAGGATACTAGAAGCACTGGGAGAGTAGTGTATTACCATAGTTTAGTGCCTGCTGCTCAGGATTCGATCCATAAGTAAGCTGTCCATTCCATGGATTTGAAGAGTTTGGCTGGGATTGCTGGTTATGTACGATGGCATTTGACGTAGCTCCGTCTGAATAAGCAGCTGGATGCTGAGGCAGAATCGATTGCACAGGAGCAGGATATGCAAGTGATGCAGGGAAAGTTGAATTTGGAGTCGATGGATTCAAAGAATTAGGAATGTTATAGCTGCTATTGTTGGCACTGTTTTTCTGAAACATGTCTGCAAGAGCTAATACATTCTGGTCTGATGCTGAATATTCTGTGACAGGAACGAGTGCCAGGGAATTTGCATGTTCAGGTTTGATGTAGTCATCTCCACTTAGGAGATCAATGGCTGGAACTGGTGCTGCAGGAGCAGGAAGTGCTAACTGCTCAAAAGGAGATTGGTTGGTGGCACTTGTACTTCCCGAAGACCTGGATATAATGGAAGACAAGATAAAAGGTTAGGAGAACATGCAGCTCTTTTAGGGAAAAAATATCTAAACTTTTAGAGTTCCAGCGATATGAATCCTCTTATGGGAAAAGTATATCATATTTCTAGAAAAAAATTGGAATAGTTTGTTCCAAGAAATGATAGGCATAGTGTCTAAACCTTTGAACTGGTCCTTTAGAAGTCTCTGGCTTTGCCGGCGAAGAACTGTCAATTTGGGCCTGCAGAGATTTTGGTTTTTCTGCCTTAACTGCTATGCCTGCAGCCATAGCATCATGTTTTCCTAGAACTCTCTGCAGATCATCATTCAAAGAAAGGCCCTGACTGAGCAACTCCTCATTCCTGAAACAATTCAGAATGATAATATGAAGCCTTTTAGTAACACAAAATAAATACATGGTAATAAATCCTAAACTTAACAGAATGCCAAGTTATGATCCTGACTATAGGGGAAAAAGTTCCAAGAAAAAACTAGGTGTGATAATGGCAAGTTCAAGTAACCAGACAAATTCCACCCTAACAAAGTATGAAATTAAATTGAACAATAGGCGCATTAGGCTGAATTTTTATCAGCACTAAATATGATAAGTTACCACCATAAGCTAATTCTGGTCATTTTGGATCATTTTAGAAATGGCAAGAAACCCCCAAGAAACTTACGAGGTAGTGTTCACAAGCTGCACCACTCTCTGCTTGTAAGAACGGCATTGATCCACAAGGTCAACAAGGACCTCTTGCCTAAGTCCCTGCATATGCAATGCAAGTTTGGAAACGTAAGGTATATTTTGATTGGAATTGAACAAGTTCAGATTGATAAACGATTGCTGACACCATCTCGAATTATCCAATTGCACTACAATAAACTCATTTTTTCGCCTTAATAACATATTTTGGTGAGTCAGTAATTCAATGGGAGTAAACATGCATTAGGAATACCTCTCTGTTACCAGGATCCACAGCATTCAACATCTCTGAAAGAACGTCCATGATGCCACGTGCATTCTGAATTTCTGCAAGGCTAGTGAAATAAAAATGGTCATTGCCAAATTTGTATGGAACTATGGAAGAGCATACAGCCATTGCAAATGTCAGAAAGTTTCATACCTTAATGAAGGCAAATCTGGCACTGATGATTCAGGTTGCTCTTCCTGAGCATTGCGTATAGAGAGAGGATAGTTTTGTAGAGGCTGCGACTGTGGAGGAGTAAATATTGGAACAGAACCATTTGATCTTTGAGGAAATACAGCTCCCATACGCTGGCATATGAATGAGTATATTAAAACAAATATATTATTTGGAAACAGCATAACCACATCATTTCATGCTTACTAGTTGCATTTGATTATTATAGTATTAAAAAATGAAAATAACTCTCTTGTGGGATAAAATGAGCATGCAAAAACCTAAGGTAATTAAAATACCATAAAATTTGATATAAATGGAACAGTACCAAGAGCTCCTGATATGCTGTGAAGTATTGTGGATATCTCGCACGCGCACCACCAAAAACTTCTTGCCAAGTGTCTATCAGAGTGAGGATCTTCTCTTTTACATGATAATCAGGCTAAAGATTCAAAGGGAATAGGCATTAAAACTTTATTATTGACCAGAAAATTCTAGGTTAAAACTGTAGATACATACCCTTTTCTTAACTATCTTCACCATTTCATGAAGTATGTCTCTATCAGCAACATGCATATGGACAATGTCCCCACAATTCTTAATCATCGCCTCCAATAACTGAAATAAGCAGAGCCTTGTTGTAGTTCAGTAAGAATGATTCCTTTAACGTGGTTTCCCATTTCAACTTTCAAGAATGATCAGGAAAAGGTCATTTCAGATTCAGATTACTACATAATTTCAGTTTTGTCCTTCCTCTTGAATACCAAGAAGTATGAATAACAGTTTTGAAACAGAAAAAAGATAAGAAATAATTGCATGCATCAGAAATCTCACGGATTAAAAGAAAAGAAAGACAAAAAAATTCATCGATAAGACCAATCCCTAACTAGACCTTTTCCTAATTCAATAGTATGTCAGAGCACAATTGGCTGCATTTCTCTACTTCTCAACCAAAGCGTACTGTGTTCTCAACTCCTGATTTTGGCATCCTAATTCCTGCATTCCTCTGGTAACTAACCAAAGTCTCTAGGGGCGACTTGGTTTCAAGCACTACTAAATTTTGCTAATGCTAGAACTTGGGCAAATTTTAGCTCTATCAAAATTTTGTTGGATAAAGTTGAATTTGATTTAGTGCCAATATAAAACAAATATATGTGTAGTGCAAAAATTTTGGTAGCAAACATCTTTAATTGAGTGTTTGGTGTGATACCCTACAAAAATTTTAGTATGTTATAATTTAATAGGGCATTCAGAGCTGACAATAACAAGCTAGAACACGCACAGCCCAACACAGTTATCAAGTCATAAGCAACTCAGTTGATAAATATGTACATGTACAGAACAGTTGATAAATCAAATTCATATAGAACAACAAAAAATTCAAAACATACGTACCGTGAGCGCAAGTAGCTGGACCTTCGGGTTCTTGCGTGCAATGCGTTTCTTGAGAGACTTCACAACATCTTTTGTTTGCCTGTGAATATAACAGTGTGAATTATTGAGATGACAAGGTCTGACGATCCTGAAAAAAAGTTTCAGAACTTCACAAAGACTGAAGTTTTCCTAGAACTTCAGACAAAAACTGATCCCCGAGACCAAATTATTGATCAAGTTTGCATGTTATACGAAAAATTTCCAAACTCAGAAATACAGTCACATCAAAACTTTAACTCAGCTATTATAAACGAAACTAACTCCAGAAGAACCACAGCAATTGATCTTTTCAAGAGCAGCCCACGATTGCCAAGTTCTAACAGATACATAATTAAGGATAGAAACAAAGAGACAAATTAGCTCGGGACATGAAAACGAAAAGGGAATCTTTACCAGAATCAACATAACGGCGCCTCAGCCAATACAACAGTAAAATTAACGCTAGGAAAACCGCATGAAAAAAAACACAAAAAGAACGGGCAATCTTTCTTTCTATTCCCTCACCCCGGGTCGCGGTTGAGGACGTCGCAGATCTCCAGGTTCATGGCCCAGTCGGGGCCGATGAGCATGTCGCTCGTCGCGCGGTCCACCAGCACCGACGGCATCTCGTCGCCCCCGCAGGAACCCCCGATCAAAATTCCGAAACCGGTGCCTCCTACAAACCCAAGAACGCGAGCAAGCCCCCAAAGCCGCAGCCTTTCTTCTTTCTTTCTTGGCCACAAAAATACCTCCTTTCACCCTGATGTTGCCCGGGCCTCCGGCCAGAAGGGAAGAGCCAGGAAACGGCGGTGACCTCTCGCGGGCTCAAATGGCGGAGGAACAAGGTAGCGAAGGTCGTCCAAGGAGTGGCGCGCCTTGATGGTCTCGAGGCGGCCGGCTTCCAGCTCTGTCCGTGTTCGTCCTCCTCGGCTCTTATTGTTCTTGTTTGGATGGTTTGGTTTTTTTCCTCCTTTGGTTTCGCTCTCCGCCCTTCTTTTTCCTTCGATTCCTCTGTCTTTTTCTTGAATTTTATCCTTTCCCCATTTTTTTTCTTTAACCGCCCAACGAAATGGAATTCAGACCAATCATGCAGATATTATAGTGGCGGTTCCGTAACTGCAGCGTTGTAAGAAGGCATTTGTTCAGTTTTAGCTTTTCCAATAAATTCTTAGTTAGAAAATTGTTAACAGATAAAAATAATAGTTTTTTAAGTAGGAGTAAAAGTTGTCTAATTTTTTATCGGTCTTTACGGTATTGTTAACCGAGACATGAAATTATCTCTCTTCTTCATAGTTTGATGGTCAACTTACCACATCTTTTTTACTTTTTACGGCTCGAAGTTTATAACAGTTTTTTAAAACTAAATCTCAAACAAACACTCTTAAACATTCGTAAGATGTCTTTATTTGATATAAAGCATCGTAGCAGTTGAGATTTTTTGTATAATATTACACAAGAATGGTTGAATATAATAGAAATGAATCCTAAATCATAAATAGAATCCTGCTAGCCACATATAAATCTGAAATCAAACATTTGGAGACTAGAACTGAAAAAAAATATAGGCAGTGGAAAATTACCCTTTCCTTTGAGATGTCAGCACGGGTGTCCTGTTCCACGTTGACATCTCATCACCCACTACTCCACTAACCAAACGAATGAACGCGACGCAGTGAAACGTCGCCAGCCTCCTGTCAAGCCACACATGACAGAACAAACAATTAAAGTCAACAGCTGCAAGTAAATACTTTATTTGTTAACGAATTTAAAACAGATTAGCAGTACGAGGAAAATACACAACCCAACCGCCAGAATTTCCACAAACAAAATATGAAAATAGAATTGTAATATAGAGGGGCCGAGGGAGTAGCTATGACCGGCAATTTCAAAGCACGGCGTCGACGACGACAGGCAGGCAAACCTAATCCACACACGGTGACCATCTTCTGTGGAGTCCACGTAATCAGCATGACAGCATGCAACTGCTCCTTGACGTTACACAGATGACAAATCTCCATGTGCAATAATGTGTATGATCGGAACAATGTAGCATTTGAAAGGAAGCTTCAAGTTCAACTTCCACTGGAATTAAAGAGATCTTGAGATCTTTGATATGATATAAAGATTGTGGGACCCTTCAACCAAAAGCAGAAACTGCAAAGACAAGCGGAGACTATTATTGACAGCAGAGATCACTAGAGGTGATGGAAGACAAGACCATCGGAGATAGCGAAGGTCATCAGAAATAGTTTCGAATGTTTATATGACACCCTACCTAAGAGCCCATAAGACATAAGGCCTGACAAAATGAAAGGGAAAAAGGTGTAAAATCAACTAGTATGGCTTGGTCTTGGATCAACCAACAGGTTTTCTCGAGACTGATAAATGATATTGTGACAAGATTTGATATTCCTGTTGCTGTTGGTTGATCTCAGACCAAGTCTACAGGCGCACAAGCCGGAGACGACATCAGGAAAACAATGGAATTTGCTGCATTTATGTCACGAGGCGAGATCGGCCTGTAATGTTAACAGATACACAGTTCTGGTAGCAAATACAATTATATGGGAAGCTAACTTTCGAAATGAAAAAAAAAGTTTCTCAATAAAAATATGGAGATGCTGCTGCCGGCAGGACTTGTATGTCTCTGCAGTTCTCACAAGAGCCTGCATGAAATTTATGACAAGAACATGTTAGCTTCTCATCAATAAGCTTGAAACTGATCAACGAAATAAGCCACTAGTAGGGAACAAAAATAAAGGCCTCACCTGACACGATTTTTCTCATCAAAAAAGAATGGTGTTGATGACTGATAATCATCTGTTCCAAAGTACCTGTCTCCAAACTCTCCCATCCCAGGGATTACACGGAAATCATCATTCAGACCAAAATCAATTTCTGATGTCACAATCTTGACTCTTGGAAATCTCTTGCTGACTACATGCACTCCTTGGGGAGCCTGGAACAACATTTTTACTGATAAGCCCAATGATTCTCAAACACCACATAATAACAGTGAAGGTCATACTAAATCAAAGAATGGGCATATAAAGCAATGGCGATAAAATGACTCAGATTACATGCTACCCTATGAAGAAAAAGAACAAAACAAAAATATGAATGTCACAGAATAACAGAAACAAAAATTGACAAATGCAGCGGAGATGGTCATTAACTAGCCATGGTAGTAACCAAATAAAGTAAGTACTGAAGTGGGTAGATCTATATTAGAGAGTCAAAAGACACAATTAAGAATATAAAGCTACCAAGGCTGAAACAGTTTCCACTAAAGCATGATCTTGTAAGAAGGGAAAACATGGTATATGTATTATAAAGTAACAAAACTATCTGATTATGAGCTTCAAAAGAGACCAGGTGAAATCCACACAAATGAATAAATCATGACCTGTATACTCAAATAAATGAAATCAAAACCAGCACTTCAGTAGACTTACTGATATAAGATTAAGAAAAATAATATTTGCTTCCTGTACACCCTTCTTCAAGAGTAGAGATATAGCTTGAACAGCTGAATTTCCTGATAATGATGAAGACGATAAGACTAGGTGTGATGAAATGAATGTCCAACAGATGAGCAGGTGCACTAAATTTCAGCATGTCAATAGACAAACAATGTGCACTATATACATGACAATCATGAGATACAATGAGGACAAATCAGATGGCATGTTAATTAGTTTGAAAAAGGACAATTTGCCAAAATACACTCATTTTATTACAAAAGGATTGTATCATCATACTCATATGCTGTCTTTTGACAAAAGCGCTCCAATGAAGGAAGAAACTAAGTTATGTGACGATAGAAAGAATATGTGTGAATCATCAACAAACCTGTTCCCAGTATGGGATCCAACAACAGAACATGCCTGTTTGCAATATCTTTTGGTAAATTGTGATAGATTAGCTGCAAGGAATCACAAGCTTAGTAATTTGACTAAATTCAACAAATAATGCAAAAGTAGATTAAACCAAACCTGTTTGCCATTGTCTCCTTCCCTGTGTATAAGAATCTTCCCAATTTTTATACCTTTACAGCATGCCCGTAATGCATTCTCCATACTCTCACCACTGGAGAGAAATTGTAGAAAATAATTAACATAGTCATGCATTTCTGTTCGAGGATGTAAGATGTACTTTAATAACAGAAGCCTTGACAATAATTGAAATGTAGTTTGAGAGTTTCTAAATAAAGCATGCTTAGCCACCCAACAATTCTACTGTAGTATTGAGTTATAGGATTGAAGCCCATAAAACAAAACTAAAGGAAACTGAAACAAAGTTTCCCATATTTCCTGGCAGAGCATTTGTAAATGGCCATATCATTTTGCATAAGCTATCAGGTTAAGCATGTGAGCAACATAATGAAATCATCAACATATGTGATAGCAGTGGTGCAAAATACAAAAAAAAAATCCTTCTTTGAGTGGTCAAGTGTTCACGCAATTAGATCCACAGGATAGTACAGGGTCAAAATATCAAGGATAAGCTGTTACCTCCTAATCACTGAGATACCACACAATCTCTTAGAGAACTCTACCCCAGTGTAAACAGATCCTGCATGCATAAATAAGAGCAAAATGGCAAACATATAAATTACTTGCAGGATAGAACAAGTGCAGGTAACTCCATGTTTATTCAAGATAACAGAACTATGCAGGTAAATAATGTGTTGCCTGTTTGTAACAAATATGACATTGCTTTCCTATAATACCGAACCACGAGGATTTAAGTGAAGAAACAATCCTAAACAATTACAACAAATAGTTTGTAAAAGGCTGTGAGGTCATTAAGGTAGAAGACTAGAAGTCCTCAAGAATGACCTTGGTTCTGTTCATATTCTGCTACTATGAAAATGAAAACGGGGGCAATTGCCCTTGTTTGGGATTAAGAGTGGAGGAACAAATAATAAATGGTTTTAAAACTTCCATCTGTCCAGCTGTATGTTATTGCTAAGACTTAAAAAAATATGAAGCCAACAAGCACATGCATGTGACCATGTGCAATTATAAAATGCTGCATAACCAAAAGAAAAAAACTTAAAGCAGAATAAGACACAACATTAGCACATATCAGAACATTGTCATTGGAAAAAAGAGCATAAATTACTACGAAAAATATAACTTAGAAAATATTAGGACAGGCATTATATTTTATTATGCATCAATGCAGATTCAGAATCATAACACAATCTAGCAGGAAATAACCCTCTCTGCATTTGAAGAGATAATTTGAACACATTCGAACAATACAAAGAAAGACATGAGGATGGCCACCATGAAATACTACTTACCAGTTGGAGTTATGACCTGCTTTTCCTTGAATGGAAGATGACCAAGACCATGCTCAACGACCTATATTCCACAGGAAAAATCAAGCTACCATGGGAACTCATATAAAAGAAAACATGTCAATTGAATGTTCACACTGACCAATCGAATCAACCGATCAGCATAGAATATGAAATCATGTGTTGTTGTAGCAGCATCCCGAATTATAGTGTGCATACCTCTTATCTGAAAGAATGCAGCATCAAAATAGTCAAACATAATTTTAATACATAACCTCAGTAGGAGCCTCTCCTGCTGGTTATTCTCCAAAAAAAAGGTCAAACACAAGCAATTGTTTTTATAAGAAAAACTGCACAACATTTATATTTACATCAGGTACCTGATAAGTAGTCTGAATGACATACAAATTGGGATGCACTTTACATAGATCATGTTGACCAAGCTTAGTGCGAATATGCTGAACGATTAAGTCAATTGCAACATCATTATCTCCACCTCGTGGGATGATAATATCAGCATACTTCTTCGTTGGGAGGATGAAGTCTTCAAAAGCAGGCTTAACAAACTTTGAGTACTGTAACAAGAGTAACACTAAATGGTTAATTTAAAAAAACAATCAAGGAACTGTAGCTAACAAATAATATTTTAATTAAAAACAGATCTAGTGAAAAAACAAAAAACAGTAATAGTTGTGACCATGTAACCTGATCTAGCACAGTTTTGATATCTCTACCCTTCTCAATGGTGTCACGACGAATCCTCCTTGTTAATCGCGCATCAGCATCTGAAAAATCATTAGAACGAATATAATAATAAAAGATGGTAAGTTCAATGCAGGGCATTGAGCTAAAGTCACAACAATGACTAGAAAGATGTCTCTCAAATTGTTTAATTAGGGAAAATGTGAAGTAATATGTCATGGTATGGAACCATGATGGGATAAACAATGTCGGGAGGATAGTCAGACAGCAGTGGCTACTAGGGATGAGAGATAAACTTAAGTTGGGAAGAGGAACATTAGGGAGAGATTATATTAATTCTTTCTGCTTCTTCCTAAACAGAGATACAACCCATCCTTATATAGATGGAACTGACTTGACCCTCAAGTAAGGACTTAATCTAATCTTATCTTATCTTTTAAACCAGCAAGTCTCTAATTTTTTCTACAGTACCCGTGAGGTGTTCACACTACAGTACCCACACAGGTACTATTCCTGGCCCAATACCCATGACATAAAAGCCTTGACTATTTCCTTTGCAGCAGTTTGTGCAACACACTTGGAGCCATTTGACTTAAAAAACAACTCTTTCTTATTAAGAAATTAAATTGACAGTATATCAAAGTACATATGGAAATATATAAAAAAAAATTGCAGTGAGTTGATACAAAAGAACTAATAAATGAAAAAAATGGAGTTTATATTGTAACTCTCTGTCTAGGCAAGGAGTGTAAGAAATTAGGAATGATTTACAATATACTTATGATTCAAATGAAATAGGAGACAACATTGCATACATGTAGAAACACAAATATGGAAATAAACATTCTGGCTAAAAGCTGTAACTGATGATTACTGGGCATAGGCAAGAATATATAATCATCAGTTTAGCATGCAAATATTGACACCTGTATCAACAAAGATCTTCATGTTCATCAAATCCCGGAGACGTGAATCATGGAAAACCAAAATTCCTTCCAAAATAATTACATCTGAAGGATTAACCTGGCAGCAGTCAAGTAATACAAATATGAGTCAATAAAGTGAAGAATAAACTGTAAGCAGCAATTCAATTGTCTCAGATAAAATATTACAAGATGAAATTGTGATACAAATAGGGTGCTTAGTATTTACTAAAATCTGCATCAACTCAAACTAACTGCACTATGTTTTACAAGGTTTATTTAGATACATGCAACCGTAGAGTTACTACTTTTTGGATATGCCACAACAGAGTTGACTTATATATGCCACTGCTAAGTAAGCAAATTTGAGATAAGACACTATGAAATAAACTGGACACAATTTTGTTGTCTTCTCCCTCCATCACTTCCCGAGTTACCATCACCACCGACTTCTCGCTCATCAAGTGGGAAGATGGCTTTTGCATGTATAACATCGGCAATTAAAGCTTCTGCCAATAAAAATGGACCCAGTTATTACAATTTCTGGAAGAATTTTCTGCTGAAGCCGATGTGTAGGCTGTTTACCCCAGTTGACTGCCTGTGGCATGTTGATGGAGCTTCCATGCAGTTATTTATTTTCTGCTGTGAACTCTGTTCCTTGTTTTTGTTTAGGTCTCGTGTCAAAAACTATGTAACGATAGCAATAAGGCTTATTACAGTCAATGTATTAATTAATATTAGTTTTGTATTCATGATATTGGCTGTGATAATATTGTTGTTCCTGTGTGTGCTAGTGTGATTCTGGACTAGCACTTACACAAGGGTCATATTTTAGGTCCCGATTAGTGGCATTCATCTAAATAACCTTTTTTATAATGGTAGTTGTGCGAAAGATATTATAAGGAGAGTGCTAAATTTCTCAGTTCATTTGACACGCATAGATTAGAAACACAGAGCAGGTAAACCCTTAGTTTACCAGGTGTATGTATAGCACTGTAAAATAGTGGTACCTTTCTTGCACTTGTGACACTCTTATATGTTTTGAAGTTATAATTAGGAATGTCAACAGCCTTTCCATGTTTCAAGTTCTCCATACAATAGAGTAGTAACTCCGTATCAAATGCATCTGAAATTAGGACAAACAGCAGCAGAAGTCAGTGCATAGCTCTTGCCACTGGTACACTAAGGCTCGGGAAAAATGATTCATACCTGGATGATCAAAGTTATAGTCATGAACATGGACCAATTCCTCATCAGAAAATCCATAATAAAAGGACTCCTGCAATGCAAGATTGTAAACAGTGTATGGTGGCACTATGATATTTTGCATCAAGGAGCACATTTTGGTGTCTAGCAATATAACATGATATTCCAAATTGTAGAATCTGAAACTGGCATGATTGTAAAAATGGTTATCTGTTTGTATTTGACATGGTATAAGTCATTAATGGTAACAATACACAACAAGCACACGATGGCATGATGACATCTTTAAATAGTGATACTTCTTTAAATGCACAATCACAAAAGTAACAAGGTAAGATTAACACTACCAATATGGCAAAATAAATAAGGAGCAATAGAAACTTGGAATGAAGAAAGGGCACTATTTGACAACAATCAGTCAGTCATGACTGCAAGCCTGCCACTGACCCCAGAAACAGGTTCTGTGATGCAGTTAGCAACATAAGTATTCTGATTATGACCCTTTGAGAGAACGAGGGTAAGAAAATGTACTTTTTATAACATTTTGTGCACCAACCGCTTCACACTCAAAAATCTAAAATTCAAAACCCTGTATATATTAAGTATGATGTTGCAGAATATATCTAAGCGACAACAACAATTTTCAGAAAACATATACTAGATACTACGCCTTTTATTTTATTAGCAGTGGCAAAGGTTGTATACCCGATCTATCATCAATGCAGTGCTAAATCTGTTATCTGCAACCATGATTGTTCTTAATCTTGTGCACATGATGCTGAACTTATGAGGTCAGGGAAATGTAATTGCATGTATTCGATAAAAATGGTTCATACTATAGACATTAGTATCCCAGACCCATCTAGTGGCTCAGATATACCAATCTCAAGGTTATATTAACAAACAAGGTGCAATGTTTTTCTATTACCATGGATGTATTTCACCTTAAGACCACATAATTTGATCAATGCAAATGTACTAGCATTTAAAGGAAAATTGAATGGCGTGAAAACCAAAGGTGGGTGAGGAACCTGAGTAACAACAACTACACGCTGATCACGGAGCTGATCAATGATCATTTTGCATACAGTACTTTTACCTGAAGATGCACCCCCAGCAACACCTGCAACCGAAACAAACCAAAGAATGGAGCATTTGGGGGGCAAGAGGACTACATTATATACAGCAATCGAGATTCACTGATTAGAGATTACTGCAAAATAAATGGATTGAAACAGCACTCGACAAGTGCTAACCTATAACAAATGGCTCCTGGTGCCCATTCTCAAGGCCTGACGTCGTTGGTTGTTCCTCCCCTGACATTGAACCATTGATGTTAAGCTCTTCCAGACGGAGTGCGGAGTAGTGAACCCCAGAAGCAGCAGCATCGAAAACTTCGTCAACTGGCCTTGAACCCATATATCGTGTCGAGAACCTGTATCAAACATGGGAGCCTTGTAAATTTGCAAAAATTCCTCGATTCATCAGAATCTCAGAGCAGGCACATGGACTGCGTAGTGCGTACCAACACCACCACCACCACGAAACGCAACTAAATCTTATCAGGCAACTACAGCAAACTCACGGGGCGCGCATCCACGCACGGAGATCGCCGCCGCCGCCGCCGCCGCCGCGAGAAGTTGCCCGGCGAGATCAGCCAGGAACCGAGCCCCCGGCGGCAGATCCGGAGACGAGGACGGGCGCAGGGAGCGAGAGTGGGAGAGACGAGGTGGAGGGGTGCGAGAGAGAGAGAGAGGGGGGGAGGGGGCTGGCAAGTCGGTGGAGGAGAGAGAGAACGGAGGAGGAGAGGTGGGAGGTCGAGGACGAAGCCGAGGTCGGCGCGGCGCGGCGAGGTCATCCCTTTTACTCCGGATGAGTTGTTATATACTCGTGCTGGTCAAGGCGAAATCGTATAACCTACTAACAAACTACTATTTTAACTAAATGATCTGCTTTAATTTGAAAATTAAACACCCAGACTTTTAGACTAAGGATATATAAATGAATTATACTAACAATAATATATGTATTTATGCATGTGTGCATGCATGTATATATAAGTATGGAGATTATATGAGGTCATTTGAGATCAACATATAACAAATAACACGTAGACGAATAATATTAATTCTGCAAAACTTAACAAGATTTTCAAAATTCACGATAGATTTTGTGTGTATTGATAAATTAATATAAATAAATATGGTATATTTAATAGGTTGATCACTTAGAAATAATACGCGTCTTAAATACTCAAACTAAGCTTTTTAAGTATTATATTACACATATCTTAAAAAAAATAAAATAATATATATAGTATTGATCAACATTATCGGTTTAGAGGTGATATTGCTTAGACGAATCGAAAGTATTCGAAATATTCTCGATATTAAAACCGAAATAGTACACTATTTTATCGTACGTATAAATATTCACACATTTTTTTAATAGAAATGAGAGAGGCTTTCTCTGTCTAAAAAAACATATAAATATTCACCAATGAGATTGATAAGCTTGGTTTCAACTGAACCCAAAGTGGGGCCCACGCGATCTCCACGCTGAGTCAGCCCATGCGTACGTACGTGGCGGCCAGCGTAATCCACTCGATCGATCCAACTTCCAAGCATCTCTCACCAACTCGAGTAAAACTAAAAAAACATGCAGCTCGTCAACTAGCTAGTTCGTGTCGACCTCACCGGAGTGACCGCCTGAGACTCTCCGGCCGGCGAACTTATCAGCAACTTAACACCCTCCTATATCCCCCACGCGTAAATAATCCTCGACCTTCCCCGACCTCTCTGCTAGCTACTGACTACCCCCTTCGTTCTTCCTAATCTCCGACTAGCCGGCGTCCTGTTCACAGCCGGCTTCCAGATCTGCACCATTACAGTGTTTAAGACTTTATTAAGTAGCCTTACAATATTATCCAGTAGACCAGTAATCACAGTGTTTGATCTGAGTTTTGACAAGAACCAGCAAAAGATTAGCTTGAAACAAATGAAAGAATAATATAGGATTACACAGGGGTACACTTCCATAATCGGTGGCTCCGACGGAGCTAGCAATGCATCGAACGGATCGGGTAGATTAAATCACCTTGCTCGTCTTCTCCTTGGTCTAGGATAATCTAGATGGATGGAGGTTGAAGATCGAGAGAAAGAAATCAATAGTAATTACCACCAGCATTGGCATTGGTGAGAATAGATTAGAGAGTGATTAATCAAGCTGATCTCTACTCCGGCCAGTCAGTCCAGTGTGTCGTCGTCGTCGATCTATATAGGGCGTACTGCGTAGGGTGTCTCGGATTCGGATATGTACAGCATTCAAGAAAGCCGCGCCGTCTTCTCCGGCTCCGGCGCGCGCGTCCATGGAGATCCCGATCATCACGTGAGATAGAGTGAGGGTG
Organism: Zizania palustris; assembly: GCA_019279435.1. Taxonomy (NCBI): domain Eukaryota; kingdom Viridiplantae; phylum Streptophyta; class Magnoliopsida; order Poales; family Poaceae; genus Zizania; species Zizania palustris. Next base: position 32,477,675 of record JAAALK010000287.1, on the reverse strand, counting down.
GTGACGACGACGACGACGATCAGTGGCGCGCGGAGGGGCTCCTCATGCCGCCGGTGGCGAGGCTGTCGACGTACGAGAACTTCTTGGGCGCGAGGCTGGGCGCCTTCTTGAGCTTGGCCTCGCCTTCCTCGTCGAGGGTGCCCTCTTCTTTCTTCCGCATGAGCTCGTCCTGGTCGAAGTGCCAGCCCATGAAGTCGTAGAGCGTCATGGACGCCGGCGCCTCGTTGAGCTTCTCGAGCTCCTCCTTGGCGTCCAGCTTCCTCGCCGTCAGCGCGTCCGCTACCTCCACCCCCCTCCTCGCCGCCTCCGTCGCCGTCAGGTTCTGCGCCGCCGCGTCCGCGCCAAGCACGTCCTCGATCCTCGACATCACGCTGTACGCCAGGCTCTCCAGCACCCTCGAGTAGCTCTCCAGTAGGGCGTACCCCACGTCCTGCACGCCATATCGCCATTGATGCATGGGAGAGGAAAGAAATGCAAGAATCGAGGCGAGAGCGGAGAGCAGAGGATAGGTACCCGGTTGTATTGGATCTTGGAGATGTCGAGCTGGGACTGCGGCGTGCCGGGGAACTGGAGCTTGAGGAGGTGGAGGATGGTCTCGGCTCTCTCCTCGAACTGCTCCCGCTTCTCGAAGCTAATGATGGAGCCCCAGGAGGACTTGGCCTCCTGCTTCGTCTGCATCTTGCGCTTCCAGATGATGGTGGAGGCCTCGATGCGGTTCTTGAGGTCGAGCACCTTGTGCTCCGTCGAGAGGTCCATCCCCTCCAGGAAGTCGAGCGGGTCGAACTCCTCGTCGGTGATGCTCCGGTAGATGGCGTCGCCGAGGCTCGTCTTCCCCTTCTTGGGCAGCGACTCGATGTACACCTCCGGGATCTCCATCTCCACCAGCACCTGCGCGTTGATGGCCATGGCCGCCTTGAGCACCTGGTTCACGCACTCCTTCTGGTACTGCAGCCACTTGCGCGTCACCTCCGACAGCCCCTCCGCCGGCACCTTCACCGTCGGCATCCACCACTTGTCGTCGTCCCTCTTGTTGTCACCGCCCTTCTCGTACCAGAACTCGCTCTGGTCCACGAAGTTGTCCATGTAACCCTGCAGTTGTTTCAGTTTTTTGTTCCGATCATTCACACGCCATGGCCGATCAATCAAGATTCGAGCGGATTGGCTAGCGAGCTACGGCTACGCACGATGAGCATGGCGTCGAGCTTGCGGAGAGCGGGGATGTTCATCTGCAGGTCGCGCCGCTGCGCCGTCGACATGATCTCCATGGTGGTGCCGTTCTCCGCGGTCTGGCGAGTGGGGACGAACTCGACGATTTGGTCGGTGACGGAGAGGAGCCAGCCGACCTCCTTCTTCCACCGCTCCTTGGTGTCCGGCGCCATCGGCTCCAGCTTGCGGTGCTCGCCGAACACGGACGCCGCCAGATTCGTGATGGAGTTCGACAGCGCCAGCGCCGACGAGACCCCCTTGCCGGTGCCGGACATGTCCTCCCCCAGCAGGAGCTTCGCGAATCTCTCCTTCATCACGTCCAAATCTAACCCAGATCTCAAATGCGTACAAATTAATAAAAAATAATCGATTTTGCACACAGATTATCGGCACCACGAATTGGGGTGTACCCGAGGGCGGCCCGTCGCGGCCGAGGCGGGAGCGCGGCCCGCCGGAGGCGGCGGCTCTCCCGTTGGGCAGCGGGGGAGTGCCGCCGCCATTGCCGAGAGGCTCGTGCATCTCCGCCGTGTCGCTGATGCTGCTGCTGTGATGATGCTGCGAGTGCGCGCTGGTCTTGTCAAGGCTGTGGCGCCGGAGGAACCGCACCATCACCCAGTCAACCGCCTCCGCTTGGCGCGCAAGGCGTGGGCGCTTGGGCACCCGGCGGTCGCTCGCCGCCGCCGCGCCGTCTCACCCCCCTACTCTCTCGTTCCCCCGCCGGAACCCTCGCCGGCGAAGGCGACCACACCAACAGCAGAACGCAGCGGTAGAAGAAAGAAACAATCGGCGCCGGCCAGCCGGAGCGCCTCCCTGACCGATCCAACAAACACACGCGCCGCAGAGGCAGGAGGCGGAAGCAGAGGAAGGTAGGTCGAGGGAAAGGAGAAAATCAGGTATGGGAGGACATGCCGCGCACTACTGCCACGCACGCACGCACGCACGTACGGCCGGCCGGCGGTGTGGAAGAATGGCGGACGACGCGGCTCGCGGAGAAAAACTAAAAAGGGAGGAGCGGGCGGGCGGGCGCGCACGGCGCCTGCCTAATTTAAGCCGGGCGCGAACGTGGGGTGCATGTCGCGCGCGCCTGCGTTGCGGCCGGCCGGGGTGGGGCTGGGGCGCTGGATAGGAGGAGGAGAAGAGAAGAATTTGCTTGCGCGCGTGCTCTTCTCCTCTCTGCCCCCGTATGCGGCGGCGGCGGCGGCGGCGGTTGGGCGGTTGGGCGGTGAGGTGGAGACGATGACGGGACGGGAAAAAGCCCGCGAAACGGGCGGGAGAACGTGTGGCCGCCCACTCCGTTGAATATTTGGTCTGCTTGAGAAGATATAGTTGCTGAAAATTTTGAGTTCTAGATTCCATTCTATTTCTAAATTTTATAACTATTGAATTATAGATTTTTTCTAAATTTTATAACTATTGAATTTTAGTTTTTTTTAAATCTTATAACTATTGAATTTCAGAATTTAAAAATTATCTTGACTGTTTGATGGAGCTATAGATTCGGCTACAATATGACAATATTGCTGTCTGATTTGCTATCCGACGGTAAGGGAGGGGAGTAACTTAATTTGCGTTGAAAATAAGTGCGTCAAAGAATTGAAAAATTGAATGGGTGGTTGAAGAGACACGAAAAAACGTTGTGTGGGCTGAGAGGCGAGTAGAGAAGGTGAATTCAATTCTGATTCATGTCTATCAAACTGGTTCTAACATTGATGTGGTGAAATAATAATGGCATTTCTATTTCTTATGACATGTCCAACATTTATAGTTTTATGGTGTGGGATTGATTTCATTTTAATTTATGTTTTCTAATTCAATCTTCTATCTATTATATAATAGAAGCCTTCTTATTTGTTCTTACGGCCTATCAATTACCACGTTAATTAGAAAAATAACCATGTTTCATTTATTATAGGTGGAGATAAACCAAAGAGTCTTATACAATTTGATATGTACTATTCACCCTACTCGATTTGCTTTATCGGAGAGTAGGGATATCAAAGCCACTTGCAATTAATGTGAGTCTTGTCACAAATCTAGGTCGACACTTGTGTACTTAGATAGGTCTGGTGATAACTATATTGGAGCCCATCCATATTCGAAGGGTCTTTGACTCTAAGCATAAGTGGTGTACTTTGGAGCCTCCTACTTGGTATTTAAGATGTAGAATATTACTTGTAAACTCTGAGGTTATGGTCATGATCCACTGCCTCTAGGTAACAATAGTATATAAATATTATAAGAATATTTCCCTAACAATAGCCCCTCTTGCATACCATCTTGCTTCATATGTAGCATTTTTGTTTCCATCGCTAACTTGTGATGGCATGTTCCAAGTCCTCCGAGAAGTTGGAGTCATTAAAATTGGCTATCCACCCAACAATGGTGGCCCGACCCAATCTTCATAGCCAACACCATAGGTTGAGGAAGTGGTGATGGCCTTGGTGGGAGTAGGATTGATTCCTATGGCAACCCTCGATCAACAATGTTTCGAAGGCCATGGTGCTCTAGTCTGCTAGCACTATGTATCCACAACAAACTATTATATTAGGGAAGTCTACCACTAAAAATATCAACATCGAAAGCACTACTACAAACTATCACTGTAGTGGCGTTGGGCAAAACCACTGTAGTGGCGGGCCATTAGATGCCCGCCACTACAGTTGCTGGTGCTGACGGCAGCACCAGCGCCCGCCACTACTATTGCTAATAGTAGTGGCGGGCAGATGAGGTCAGCGCGCCGTTACTGTTGTTGACACAGTGGTGGCGGGCGCGCTGACCTCATCTGCCTACCACTGCTGTTATCAATAGCAGTGGCGGGCAGATGAGGTCAGCGCGCCCACCACTGCTGTTGACACAGCGGTGGCGGGCACTCTGCCCACCACTGCTAACCAGGGATAGCAGTGGCGTTAGAGCAGTGGCGGACTGAATGCCCGCCACTACAGGTCGTTTTTGCCCGCCGCTATAGTATCGCTTTGTAGTAGTGAAGGATGATTGCATGTAGAAAACAAGATCTCTCGCTTCACAAAACTTTAGTCCTAGGGAATGAGCTGAGGTTATTCCAAAGCCCCTGGATGATGATGAAGTAGTGGTGTTTTAAGTTTTCTTTGAGGTGAGCCTTGTTGGTCTACTTGTGACGCCACTTGTGGAGGAGGTGTTGAGGCATTTCCACATGGAGCTTGCACGGTTGTCATCAAATGTCATGGCCTAACTAGCAATTTTTAAGTAGGCGGAGTAGGCAGAATAGGTTTTATCATAATTCCATTCTAGAGTGTCATGGTGGTATTAGAAAGCATATGATCATGTTGGAAATTGTCTTGTGGACATGGTAATAAAACATCTATAGAATATAGACCTATTTGAATAGCCAAGCCCTTGATTATGGAAATGTTTACGGCTAGACAGTGTTGGTGTGTATTGTACGTATGCTAGTGTAATAGAATTATGGTTAATATTAAATTGTTTTTATGTTTTAAAATATAATTGTTTTAATTTTTGATTTATGCAAAAGTTAACTCTAGTATGCCTTCATTGATATCTTATGTATTATGTTGCATCGTCGTGTTTTACTAATATAAGTACCAACTACTTAACCAACTTTAATCATTATTAGAATATGGTACCTTTGAAGAGAGTATTTTGAAGAGTGAGGCTTGGTCAGCAATATTATCAGGTGCTTGTGGAGTGTGAAGATAAAAATACATTTTAACTATTATTATATTACTTGCTCTAGATGTGTATTATGTGTGTGAGGACATAAATAACTCTATAACAAAGTACTTTGATTTATCACTATTTCGTGTGCTCTATTTACTTACTATTATTTTGTGCGCGCTATATATAATCCAACTATATATGTCATTTTGTGTGCCCTGCCCTTCCTAGTGCAAAGGTTTATGCGCTATTATTTGGACATTAGTTTTAATTTCTAGGAAGGGCAAGATCGATCTAGCCAATCACATCTCACTACATGTCAACCCATCGAGAGGTCTTGTGGGTTGGCCGACTAGGATAGATTAGATCGAGTTCACATATTCTTTACATACATATATTATCATCCAATACATACAAATAGCATATAGAACCGTTGTATGATACAGGTCCCAAACCCGTGTAAAATTTGTCACTGTGCACATACAATCTATAGATCATTTCACTCACACAAATGATCCCTATATATTAAAATATGATATGACTACTAACCGTTGACAACAATATTGTCCCACCTCACCTAACAAAAGTTCAAAACAAAACTATACCAAAACCAAAACCAAAATAGGGTCTTCTGTTTATTTACACGCGCAACAACAATAACACCCCAAATCCTACAAAATCAATGTAACTATATAAAAGTATATAAAAGTGACAAAACAAAACACAACGATGATAATGTTCCCTTTTAAAAGGTTATAACACAATAGAGAGTAAACTAGATTAAAAACATATAAAGATACATCTGAATTACACTTGCAGTTTGGCTTCTGCTCTATCTCCTCCCTCCTTGTAATTCTCCCTCTCTCATGTCCTCTTCTTTTCAACAGTAATTCTCCTTAGCTGAAGTCAGACTTGTACTGTTTTGTCTCCTCACCTTAATACAAAAAGCGACTCTCTCGCTTGATTTCAAAAAAAAATTAATGTATGGAGTTTGAAAACTATACAACACTATGATAACTGCGTGGAAGTGGCAAAATAGAATCACAATGACAACATATATAATTCTATTTTGGAAGGTTCAAACAACAATACAGAACATGTAAAACTAAACCATAAAATCTCCACTAATATAAAAGATAGTTTCAATTCTCTCGAGCCTCTCCTCACCAGGCCACCATGTGGCCACACACATACCCCTTCCCACCCTCGCATATACCCAAAATTGACCACCTAAAAACAGACTTAAAAAAATAAATATCAACTTTACCAAAATAATCAAATGACGACACATATTATAGTAGCTAGGTTTGTTTATCCTCTCTTTAACACCCTCGTGTATAGAAGATAAAAACAAAGTTGATATGAAAAAATATAGATTATTTACATAGTAATACACACGCTTCTCACAAGCACATGATATGACTAGGAGTTGGGTGTAAGAGAAGTATAAAATCCTCTCGTATAGGTGTGAGAAAAGCGTGTGTAGACTACACTGAACTCGTGCGTACAGCTAGCTAGCTGAGTATGTATATATATACACGTACAAGGCAAGGCGTTAATCGATATATATATACATAGTAATTAAGGACCATTATTAGCTGTAAGAATTGGACGGATTATATTTGGGCGGATATATATTGATGTTAGTTTTGAAAAATGAAAAATAATAATGTAGCGTTTCCTTTTTGGGCATTCACGCTTATCTCGTCCGATCCAGCGTACGTTTCCATTTCGGTGCACGACGCGAGCGAGCGATTTCCACACTATCCTAGCTCTAGCCTCTAGCTAGCTAGCCACACTGCACGCGATCTCTGCTCTTCTACTGCTCCTTAGACCTTACTCGATCTCAAGAGGCCTAGGCTAGCTGGGCCCTTGCCCCGGCCCTGCCGCCGGCGATCGATGGAGAGGAGGGTGGAGGTGGTGGCGTCCGCCAAGATTTCGTCGGCGGCGGCGGAGTTGGAGGGGCGGCGGCGCCGGGGGTTCCGCCGGTGGTCCCGGTCGGAGATCGGCGAGGTACGTGGCTTGTGGCTACATAAGTTAGGAGGATATGATCTATCATCATCACCGGCGCTGAGTTGTTCTTGGCCGCCGAAGAAGCTGCTGCGGCCTGCGGCTAGATATAGGTCGGCCGTCGGCCGTCGCCGTCGTTGCCGTTGTCGTCTAGGGCGTCTGCGTATGCCGATGGCACTGACGCGCTGCTGTAATTATATGGTGATCAGGGTGGCGTCAGCGCCGTCGTAAGGGCGCCCCGTCCCACGGTGAGGATATCCTCTTCGGCGGCCGCCGCCGCCGCTGTTTTCGTTCCCCCGAGGGAAGCGGTCCCGACGGCGAGCCTCAACAAGAGGAAGGCGGTCCCTGCCCCTGAGCGCCGACCGGAGGCGAACAGGACGGCGAGCTCGAAGAGGATGAAGACAATCCCTGCCCTAGGGCACCCGGCGGCGGCTAACCATCAACAGAACAGATGGCCATCGGCGGCGAAGACGGCGAGCAGCAGCGTCATCCCTCCCATTCCCATAGAATTGCAAAACAACAACCAGGACGAGCCGGACGATAACCTCATGCGGATAGAGTACATGAAGAAGCGGTACGCCGGCCTGATCGCCAAGGCCGAAGAACAGCTCGCCCGTCGCTACCAGGAGGACCTGCTGAAGAAGGGCCGACACATCTTCACCGCCGAGGAAGTGCTATTCCTCCGGCGAGAAGCCCAGAGGGCGAGGGCCCGGGATGCGCTGCAGGAGGCGGAGAGGAAGGCGAGGCGTAACAGGCTGCGCGTGGGGGGGATAAGCCGCGAGCACCTACGGGAGCTCGCCATCACCGCCGCCATCGAGTACACCGTGAGCCCGGAGGGCCGCCGTGGCAGAGACGGCGTGCTCCGCTTCACGCGGCCGCTCCGCCGCAGCCCGCTGGCGGAGCTCGGCTTCTACGTGAAAGCAGATCACGACGACGGCGAGCTGGAGCTCGACGAAGAGTACTAGGGCAAGAGTGTGTGCAGCGTGCTTAATTTGAATTGAAGGCAATCATGGAGTTAGCTGGTTCATTCGTCCTTGTGTTCTTCTCAGTGAGATGAAATTTGCATAAATTATGTGCTAGCTAGCTAGTGAGAAATGCCATATCCATAGCTTGTTCAAATTTGTAGTGTTCTTTTAACTGTTTGATTGTTGCAAAATCAAATTCTACTTTGCCGTCGAGATATTCAGTGTTCCTAGCTAGATAAGTATAAGCTGTACTTAACTCATGTGGGAGATTTGATCTTGAAGAACTGTATTATTGTGATTATCCCTCGTCACTACAGGATTGTTGTTATTAGTGTTGGATCAAAATATAATGATTAATCTGCAACAGGTTTACTGATTAGTCGAAATTAATACTCGACGGCTATCAATGATAGTTCTGAAATCGACTTGATACGGATAGTTTGAGGGGTGTTACCTTTGATCTCTTTTCAGTTTTGTGCACCAGCTGCTTTTGTATTGTTTTTTCTACTTTTTTTTTTGGAAAAAAGTCGAACTTTAACTCGAAATTTTGGCTGATTTTACCTCTTTTTTAAAAAAGTCTCACTTCATTCCTGGATGATATTTATCATTTTTTTCTATGAGCTGTTTTCAACCTGAAATAATTTTGTTGACATAGATGACAACATACCTAGCCTAGGTTCGAAAATATTTCCAAATTTTATCACGACATATTATATGCAAATTTAAATCCGGCCTGGTATTTAAATCAATCTTAGATGTTTCAATTAACATATAGGTCTAATGTATTTCGACGGCATAGATAAAGTCAGTAAAATTGACTTCTTTCAGGTGTATGAAAAAAATCGGCCGATCAACCTAGCTAGGAGGATCTCACTCCACTAGTTAATTTAGCAGGAAATCGGGCTATCGTCGGATGATGATCAACCTGTTTAATTGGCTAGTCAACTAGATTAATCGGTTGGCCAATATTAATCCTAGTTGGTAGTGTTAACATCGCAACATATATTGCATATAAACATCACAACATATATTCACAATTCAATTCAATTCACAGCATATATTCACAATTCACAATTCAATTCAATTCACAACATATATTCACAATTCACAAAATAAACAATTCAATCACGAGTGAGGAAATTAGATAGAGGATCGAGAGGTAAAAATTACTTGGGTGTGGCGGAGGCGACGGGCGGCGGGGAGCTCGGGCGGACAGCGGCAGGGCACTCGGTCGGGCGCGGGGGTGGCCTACCGGCGGGCGCGCGCGGGCGGCAGCGACGACGGCAGGGGTTCTCTCGGACAGCGGCGTGGCGCGCGTACAGGGAGTTATGGTTCCCTATACGCGCGTGGGGGAGTCAAAAATATATCCCTTAACTTCTGTCGACTAGCATTAAAGCTGACGGAAATTAAAGCTTCTATAGCGGGTGGGGGAAAATCCCTATTTATTTCCGTCGGCCACTGTCAAAAATCAACGAAAGTTAATTTATCTTTAGTCGGCTCCTTCAAGCCGACGGAAGTTAAATTGGCCGACGGAATTTTATCATTTTTTAGTGGTTGTGATGTTAAGGAGTTTATATTTATAAGGAACTGCATTTATTTCTTTAGCCCTTAATATATATATATATCTTTATTGTTCTTCATATGTCATTTATTAATCATTTGTCAGTCACAAAACTACAATATCAACTCATTAATAAGGTAACATGCATCTTGGTGTATCCTGTCATATTTAGTTCGGGGAAAAATTGGGTTTGTTAAGTGTCATTAACGGACACTCGGCAAACTTGCTCTGTTGGCTGAGAACCACATGTCCACGTTTACAGGTTTGCCGAGCGTTGTTTAAAAAAACACTCGGCAAAGTACAAAATACCCATTATTTCATGTGCAATCATATTTTGATCGCACGTTATATTTTAAACATGTGCGTGCAGCCTTTCATGCTAGATGAAGTCGCCTGATGTCGCTCCAGTGTGTGTGTGGATATGAGGTCCCTGAAGAAGAACCAATTAACATATTCTGATGGAACTTGTGGTTATAAAATAAATCTTGGAGTACAGTGGGTATGTGTGTACGTGTGTGTATATATATACATATATATATATATATGTAGTAGAGAAATACTGTTAACATCTGGAGTCATTTGTTTGTTTAATTTCCTCTTGGGTCCTTTGAGATTTTGCCATAGCAGACACTTTGAGCTAGCTAGCTCCACTGCCGGGCTTGACAGAAAAGCTAGCTAGCCTCTCTTCGTGTGGCTCTTTTTCGTTCATTCAATATATATATATATATATATATATATCCTTCATCATATCCTTTGAGAAAACTTCGTCTGAATAATGAGCATCAGGTCATTTTGCATGCACAAACTCAGAACTTTCTCCTGGTGTATCAGTATGTGTTCATCACATAGTTCTGTGAGTCCTTGTTTAGATTTTGAGCTTGTCCCTTGCTTAGATTCCGAGCTTGGTCTTTGTTTGTATCCTGAGCTTGTCGGTAAAGCTGATGACAGTTGATTTCCATCAGATGAATCTTCACATTCCTGAACAATATCAGGGTCATTACTCTGTGAAATTTCGGTATATTGTTTTTTTTAGCCATAGAAGGGAGAAACCCCTCTCCCATTTCTATTAAAGAAATGGACCAAAGTTCAAACTGTCGCAACATAAGAGACGCACAAACTCACGCAACAAAAGTGACACAACCAGGTCTCAGACCACAAGAAGCTTATTACAGACACAGAATCACACATGTAAACCGACGTAGTTCAAAACCGATAAAGGTCTACCATATTAAGATAACACCAACTGAAAGACACCAACTACCAACAAAAAGAGATCAGCCTTCACCATCTAATTGTCATCCATTATCCAAGCATTTTTTTCGCAAAAGTCCAGCCATGTCTACCCGTGAAGACTTCATTTACCACTCGTTCGAGTAGTCGCGTTCCCAGCTCCAGCTCTCCTTGTTTTTCCACCGAATTCTGAAGTGAAGTAAAGACCACGACGAAATCTAGAAACAAGTTAAACTGGCGAGTTCAACCGGGTCAGAAATCATCATTTTTCTAAAACAAGCATCATTCCTCATCTTCCATATATTGTGTTCTTTTGTTTTGGTCTTTGTTCTGGTCTTTGTGTTCATTTTGAGTTATTGTAATAGTTTTGCCCTTCTCTTAATAAAATTTCGGTCGTCTTTGGTCGACCCCACTAAAAAATTATTCTGTGAAATTGATGACTTTCAGCCAGAGCTGGAAGTTGTTCCAGCAATCCTGATGCTAAAAACGAATTTAATAAGTTTCTTTTCATAGGACCTCTCCAGTGTTCTTTGATTGCATAACTTGTCCCGTTTGTACAAGAATTTAACATTTTCCATGTCACATGGAAAGCCTTTTTCAGATAATAGAAGCTTTTATTAAACTTAAACAATTATATCAAGAAAATATACAACTGAACTAAGTTTTTGCGTAGCTAAGATGCACATAGCTAAAACTCACTAAAAAAAGAAAGAAAAAGGCATGGAATATGAAGGGTCATCAACACAAAAGCTATATCGCCACCCATATTGTTGGGTAAAACACTTTCTTTCTAATCATCTATTTCCATTGTTGACATGTCACAACAACTAAATCTCACGTATCCGGCTTCTGAACTCAGTTATGAACTATGAAGCTAATGATTAATTAGGTAAATAACCTGGGAAAGAGAATATATAATTCTTTTATCAAAAATCATATCATTCCTTCGTAACCAAATCAACCAACGCATAGTGGCCGCTTCTAACAGCATTCATTTTCAAATCATTTGGAATTCCCCGAAACCAATCATAAAAGGAGGGAATTTTGGAGCACGGGGAGATGATGATACGGAGGCGCAATTGCATTTTTTAAAATATCTGAGATCTTACCTCCCAGAGAAATCTTCAACCATTTGACGCCACTTGTTTCCATATAATTGTTGGGCACGAAGAACCGATCTTAGCTCCTCCTGTTGTGACCATTCCTGTTTGTTTTTTTACTGCAGGGTCCAGTGTGAAATTCCACATGTGGTTATTTCTGGTATGTGCATCCATACTTGGTGAAGAAACTGGTTTTAGATTATTAGCTGATGAAATCCAAATGCACAGTGACAGTGCAATATAGGATATTCTCACTAGTCACCACTCAAAGCCATCCAGGCTTTTAAGTGATAGCAGTGAGCATTTGTGGATGGTAAATCACAGCAAGCATATATCTGGTGGCACCCAAAGATAAGCATAAGCAACCAAGTATGGATTTCATGTAGAGATTAGTCTAACTTCCAAGTTATTAACACAAATGCAAGATGAATCAAAGATTGTCATGTCAAGAAAACAGAAATATATATGGTCTCAACCAAACTGTGTCGTTTCATTTGATTACCTTACTCTGCATTGTTGTGCATTTCTACCAGGTATAGCACACGCAGCAGTTTGCCGGCCTTTCAGCACATGCATGTTTATCATTTGAATGAGTACTTCATCTTCCTGGATGTGATGCCGATATCATGTTGTCAGTGTACATGATGATATCATGATAAACAAAGTAATAAACCCAGAAAGTAAATGAAGGAAAATAATAAAAGTTATAATCCAAATAACTTTCCACTGTTGACCATCTTTGTCTGGTTCCTCTCCAGATTTTTTAATATTGCACTTGCCCTTGATGCTCTGGAAATGCTTCTTGCAAGATGGATCAGCTGCTTGAAACCAGCAAGCATATGATCTATAACTCTATTAATTATGATTTTATTTTTTTCACTTCTATTCCATATAGATGCTGACATAATAATGAACTAAAATGAACAGATAGGAGTACTGATGGTAGTAGGTAATGTTTCATAAAAAAATGTGAGGCCATGAAACAAATATATAGATGGAAAATATGAACAATCAAATGTGGCAGTTTTGGTTGACCTTTATGAAGAAAGGATGAAAGTAGATATGAACTCCATTAATGCAAGACCAATCAACAAGCGACTATCACATACTAAATTGCTACATCATGGCCAAACATTTAGTTTCTACTAGATGCTTGCACCTTGATGGAAAGACAACCCTGATTGAATTATTCGATATTTGAATAGATGGTTAGAGTATCTTCACTGATTGAATGCCCCATTAACTTTCAATTGGAGGGAACAGAAAAAATAACAGGGTGGTTTAATGAATGGCAATCAATTTCCTAGTTCCTATTGTCTAACAGAAAGGTACCACCTCAACTTCAATTTTCTTTTTAAGGATAACAGTAAGAAAGGATCCTTCTGCAAATATATATAATAATATTTACAAAGCTGTAGTGTATGTACACAGCAGTTAAAAGTTGTTGTAAACAAAGTTCTATATCAAAGAAGATTTTTTTTCCTCCATGGATTACCAAGGAAAAATTCTTTTCTGAAGTTGAAACCTCCATTGTTCAAAAGATGGGTGTGTCTGATGGAAACTTTTGCCACTTTGAACAATCCAGATACTCCAAGCCACATGGATGATAATCTCCATGGAAAAAGGCTGATGAATGCAGGTCTGAAATTCCATTTTCTTAAATGAACTTGCAATTGGAAAAAGCAAATTACATATCTTTTTTAATCCTTCTTCTTGGCAATGTTTGAAAGTTCTTTTTGCTGTATCACCCTGCACATATAGTTGAACTTAAAACATGACCTAAGCACTAGCTATTCAATCAGTTAACAAGAAGCTAATTGAGAATGACAAGACCTAGGTATATATAAAATCTCAATCAACCACTATAAATCACAAAACGCAGAAATATGTGACCACTGACCATACGACTCATGTTCTACATAAGTGATGTTGTCTGCACTGTAAGCTTTTGGTGGAAAAGGCAGTTGTTCTCTGATTACCTTACATTGCAGACATTTCTGGACCAATTGTCCTATCACTGCAAATTACAGTAATATCAAATTGTGTTCTCTAAAAATTTGAGCCAATAATTTATCAAAGATCCTTCAGGGTGGTTTCATTCGAATAAATAAACAAACAATTGTACAAATATCTAAACCAGTGTATTCATCCTAAAACACAAGAAAGTGAGCATAAATTAGTCATCTCTATGACGATGACGCAAGGTTGCACCAAATTTACTAGTTTCTTGTTTGGGCGTAAACATGGATGCCCTAAGTTTTGGTAAGTTATTTCATATACCAAACACAGAGTGGATGCCCTATGTTTTGGTAAGTTGTTTCATATACCAAACTGTCATGGGCAGCCAACAGGCTCCGGCAGGGGCGGTTAGGAAGGGATAAGGTTGATTAAGAGATTAATTCAGTTAAGGGGATTTTGTTAGTTAAGAGATTAGATTGGATTTTGTTAGTTAAGAGATTAGATTGTATTTTGTTAGCTAAGAGATTAGATTGAAGTTAGTTAGGGCTGGGGTCTATATATACCCATGTAGCTCTGTCTTTTGGAATCAAGCAATGAACAATGAAGAAACAATTCTAGTCTCCCTCAATCTATCAAGCTCTTGGCAAAGCATAAGGCCTAGTTACCCCAAAATATCCATCGCCCTTTACACAAACACATAATTCTTATTAAAGAACACTGTCTGGTAGCATCGGATTGGCGCGCCATTACCATAATCATCCACAAAATCATTGGCCTTGCCTGAGCCACTTGCTGAACCGACAGCCCTGGTAAAAGAAAAGAAGAAGCAATAATCAGCTGACCCTTTTTGCAATCATTCCTTATCCAGCTAACATTCAGGTGCGATCATACATCTCACATTTGACTAGAATAAATTCTACTTGTCAGAACTAGAGAATCTTCCAACTAACCAAATGTTCACAAATCAGCTTAAGGCCTTTTCTGGAAACCTGTGCTTGAGCTTAATTCACAAAGTGAGCATTCATGACTTCTCGGAACAGCTCAACCCCCTTCGTACTAAGAGGCTGAATTACATCCAAACCAGCTTATCAATGAATCTGGTAGAAGCTAAAAAAGCTCCGTTCCCCCAAAAAACGAGCCCAAATGCCACGATAATCCGTCAGCCACAGCACAAGCGACATGGGTCCATCCGGCAATGGGAGTGTCAGTGTCACTCACCGCTTCATCGCCTTCCCATCTCCGCTCAGCGACATGGCCGCAACAACAGGAGGGTCCCCGATCGAACCGAATCCGCCTGGAGCATCAGCCAAAGCTGCAGCGAGCAAAGCACGCACCCCGAGGACGCACGCTCAACCAGTCAGTACTCAATAAACCGGGCAGGAATGGCGCAAGCAGGAGGAGGGATCGGCGGCCGGGCTAAGCGATTTCGCGAGGAATCAGGCCTCGCCTGCAGGAGGAGGACGGAGAAGCGAGCAGCGGAAGCTCCGGAGAAGAGGATTCTGGGCCGGGTGGTGGTGGTGGAATGGGGGATGGGAGTGGCCGCGCCACGGCATTGGGCGCGACGAGCACGAGGAAGTGGACGAGACAGGGCAGAGCGCCAGAGCGGACTGATCGGCCGGCGGCGGGCCGACGAGCGAGTTTGGTGGCGGCGGCGGCGGTAAAAATATTCCATTTTTACCTTTTTAACTAATTTTGGCTCGCAAATAAAACCACAAGAAAGTTTTATTATTTTAATACTTTTATCTACTTTTTCCGTATCGCTTTATCTATACTAATATATAATTGACGAGTTCGTTTACTCATCTGGACAATCTGGACCATTGATTACTTACTCATACTCATTAAAACGATCTGCCCCGTTTATCCTTCTCACCCGCGCCTCCACCTTTCCTTCCACCCCTACGCCTTCCCTCCGATCTCTGTGCAGATCACACTGCATATTGAAAACCCCAACCAATCCTCCTAAATTTCTAGCAATCAAACCGAACCAAAGTCGCACATTGCTCCTCCTCACGGAACCCTAACCCCCCGTCGCGTCTTTCGCGTGCTCCTCCGCTCCGCCTTCTCAGTGACCAAGCAATCCCTCCCCGTTCCGCAATGGCGCCTCCCTTCGTCACACCGCCCCACTGTACCCCCGCCTGACCGCCACGAGCACACCACCATCGTCGGCGATAGGCGGTCGATGCGATCTAGCACCGGTAGCCAAGGTACCTACGTTGCACATCTCTATTAGGGGAGGGAGCAGTAGCGACTAGCAAGAGGTCTAGGCGTAGAAGATGACCCTGCCCTATGGAAGCGGATCAGGGGTGTTGAGGGACATTGTGACCTCGCCGACACCGACGTCATCATCCACATCATCTCCGCAGAGCCACCACTCACCTCCGCATGTGACCTCCTCTGCCACGTCGTTGCTGGAGCCTTCGCTGGTAACTTGGCGCTTGAGTTCTATCTATTTTTGGTCTATAACCTTCTGATTACTTTTTGTTCGGTTTACCGTCCGAGGCCATGGGCAAGATCTCCGGTGCCTACCGCTCGCCCACCGATACATACGGTCAGATCGGATCCCCTTTCGTCTCCCCATTTCGTCATTGGTTTGTCGTCTGGATCTGACTTGCTTGTGTTGCTTGACTCCTTGGCTGCTCGTCTAAGTCTGGGGACGGCCTTGGGGGCAGGGCGACAGTGCTGATTCGTATGATGCCGGGCAAGGTGGGTGGTTTCGGATGTTCTCCGTCGCAGCATACAAGCCCTATTTTGATGTCGACACCTTCGGCGTGGTGGAGAGGATCTAGGAGTTTGTCTTCCCTTTCTGCGGCACCTTCACTGAAAAGACCTCCGAGAACCTAGCTGTGTATGCCTCTATTGCCTAAAGTTACTCCTACTTATGATAATGAAATGACAGTATAGTTTTCCTTCGAATAATAGTTGTAGATATTCAAATTCTCAGGTAGCGGATGTGATTACAGTATTGAGGTTTTATTGTTTTGCTGTCCATATTTCATATCTTTGGGTGACAATGCGACTATGGTTGGACTGGCATTTGCGAGGTGTTGGTCACATAGAATTAAGAATGGGGGATTTGAGTATTTGAGTTAATGAACTGTTAGCTAATTGTTCCAGAAGTCCGACTTTCTGGTATACCAAGACGTCTTGCATTTGGTCAAAGCTGATCCTTAGTGATGATTGCTTGCAATCTTGCATGAACATTGAGAGGTTTGTTCTGGTGGTTCCCTGGATTTGAGATGATCTTGCAACAATAGACCCTTTATTGCAGAGAGGGAGTAGACCCTGGATTTGGACTGAATTAGTTGTTGTCCTAGGTTGTTAGAATACTTCTATATCTTTTTGATACGCGGGGAATTTGTTGATTTCCCATTATACTTGTTGATTATTCCATTACACGGCATGAAAATTTTTAGGACTCACCTTAACAAATATACTTAAAAGAAAATCCAGGGTGTTCCTTTTGCTTATGCTCTCCCAGTTTTCTATGTTATGATGATATATAAATATACCCATGCTTGGAATTTTTAAATATTTAATTGATGTTTTTCATTTTTGGGCTTTGTTTCACCTCCTTTGTGGCTCTGTCAATGTCTTGTGTACACCATTCTTCCAGTTGGAATTATCTTTATAATAGGCATAACTAATGTTGTATGCTATTTGCAACAATAAAAGATACTATCTGTTTTTTTGTTTATTTGGAAGAAGTAGACAAAACAAGTCATCTTCTCAGCTGTTAATTCATTGCAGGTGATGCTAAAAAATTTGGAGCAGGTGGTTTCAATGATATTCAATGGATTCCAACATCCCCATCCTCATGTGCGGTGGGCTGCAAGATGGTAAGCTTCTTTATTTTCTGAAGTAGGTTTTTATTTTTCGTGGTTCTTGTATTTCTTGCATGCACACTAGGTTATTATTCCCCACTATTTTTTTGCTGAATTGTTCATGCTGTCCAAGTGGGATAATTTGGGGGAAAGTCGTTTTATTCTTTTAGTACAACCAGTTGCTCAGAAGAATTTCGTGTTCAGCTCCAAGTGATTCTTGGGTTGTGACTTGTGAGCTGTTGGTTTATTTGTCTGGATAGTGGATAGAGGTAGAAATGGCTCTAGAGGGGGAAAATATGATTTCTTATTCCTTTTGCATATTTTCTTGGTGATATTATTCAATATTCAGCTTAGAGTGGCATTTATTTTTCTTGTGTTCTGTTATTTATCTAGAAATTTCCCCAGATATCGTCACTACAACCTTATGTTCTGATGACAAATTTTTAAAAAAATACTAATTATCATGCTCTGGTTTAGAAGTTGACACATTAATTTTGGCATTTCTTACCTGCTGCAGAAAATTCATCAAATATAATCCATGCCATTGTATGGCATCGGTCTCTATCCTCGGTGTCGTCATCCTACAAAACTAACCTGGAAGCGAGCTCGAATAATTTTTCATGGTCGGATAAGAGTGAAACTAAGAGCGATATTTTCGATGACTATTATGGACGAATTGTATGAGACCAAGGTGTTGTCTTTCTTACATATTGAAACAATGGTGTATGCTTGTCAGGTTAGTTACCTTCCTATTGATGACATTTCCTTAATTTTAATTATAATAACACACTTATTGTAAGTATAGATTCTTGTATGCAGAGATACCACGCCATGTCAATGTCAAAACTTGACTTCAACACTGAAGAAGAAAAAGATAACATAGATTCTTGGCATTGCAGTACACTATTCTGGATTTCAGTAGTGCTATTCTATGGTTCAACAGACTCTGGGGATGAGGTGTGGTTGTAAATGTGGTTAAGAAACCTTAAGCATCTGGCACTCTCCCTCCTAAACAGACTTTTAAACTCTTTGATCAATGCGTAAATCCCATTTGCTGTATTTTCAGATTGACTCTCTACAAGTTGAAATGTTATTAATTGATGTTGAGGTGGATTACTGGAAGAAAAGGTTTTTGAAAAATTGTAAACTAGATTATCTTGCAGTCATTTTACCTATTGCAAAGGCTTGCTTTTGGGTCAGTAACTCAATATAGTTATTATATCTTTTTTTTAAATGCCAGTATAGTTATTTTATCATCCACTGAACTCCTAAAGCATGTTTTCTATAACTTTTTCTTATAAAATATTCATGAGCTACATGTTCCTTTGGATGTGATTCTCAGTGTAACTTGTGCTTGGCTCCTTTAATTGTTGGTATGAAGCTATTGGTTTACTTCTCTTTGATTTTTTATACATACATGTAGTCTTTGTGGCACATAAGGCGAGTCCATGATGTTCTTCTAATGATACCATGTAAATGCCCCGATGTCACCATTGGAGACAACTGCATTGTCTTGTTGCATGAAATCTTCCGTTCTTGGGATCATGAGAAATAGTGTTCGACATTTGCGATAGATGATTTAAGAAGTCTTCTGATTGATGAAATGGTCTGTTGCATTCACTATTTGTTTCCCACTTATCTAATTAATTGCACCCTGTAACCTCTGCGAAAAGATTAAACCACCTAATTGATACTACTATTCCCAAACTTGCCATAGTTATGGGATTGATCTTTTTGTTAGCTTCTACATTTATCATTTTATACATGAGTTTCTGTTTCTATGAGTCACTGACTTATTAATTTGTGTATTATTTGGGTGAATTAGCAGTTTACAGTTCTTTTTACATGGTCCTCTTTGCTACATGTATCTTTCATTTTTGGTTGAATAGTTTTATTGTTTTTTCCTCTTACATAATGTGATTTCTATGTGCTTGTATTAGTGGGGTGAATTAACAGTTTACAGCTAATTTATATTGCATATAGTGATACATATGTAATGCTAGAGAAATATGCCGGTGGACATATAAGTTACTAAAGTACCTTAAATGATCTAATAACACGGTGTTTAATTCTCTATGGCATACCATGTGAGAACACCATGATAGTGTCTATATTATATTTTTTACTCTCAAACAAATGATACTAATGTTGGCAATATACTGAACAAAGATAATTAGAAGGGCTTCTAAAATTTATATGTTGTTTTTTGATTTTCAAGTTCATCTCTTTATCTTTTGATTTTTTTACCATAGTATTAATTTAACTAATTAATAATATAATTGTTTTTTGATTTTTACCGTTGCGTAGCACGGGCACACTACTAGTAATATTTGCAATAAAAATATGTTTTTATCTTTTACTCTCTATGTTAATTTATTGATTTAATCTTAAAAATCATTTTTTTTACAATAGATAGTACAAAGTAAATTAATAGGGGAGTTGGTCCAAGTATTTCATTATGTAGCTGCAATCTGTTGCATCCCTCGATAATGGCTCTTTTGAAATTGAATATTTTAGGTGGATTTTAGAAGATATAGTTTATTTTATACTAAAGTTCTATAAAATTATATGTTCAATGTGACTAAGAGTAAGATAAGAAAAATAATTGATGAAAGATGGTTGATTTCATAAGTAGTACCATTCAAACGGAATTCATTCTATTTTTCAATACTAAGGAGTTTCATTTTTATATACTCAATAAGTCAGACTCAGTTATAGCTAGATTATTCAATAATAATAATTAACTATGTATTATAAGATCAAATTTAACATTTTAAATATTACGTGAATATCAAATCCGGTACTAGGTTATAATATTACGTGATTGAGGAAGTAACTAATAATTAAAATCATAACAACTCCTCATTTTTACCAATAATCACAATTGCAATAGTATGATTTCTTGATTTTTAAAACAATACATTTTTCAAATTTGGTACACATTTTTGAAAAATTATAAATTTGACCTTACGTCGGTATTTCAAGTGCCGATGTAGGCCAAATTGCTGAAAACAGGTTAGTTTTATGACTTTTTAAAAGCTTGTATAAAATTTGAAATTTATTTTAAAAATGTATTGTTTAATTATTTTTCCTGATTTCGTAAAATATATTTGGGCCTTTCCTCCCCCTACACGACCTTTTTTAGAGGGGAATTTGATCATATACCCTCTCTTTATATAGAAATAAGAATTTATCTACGACATCTCAATATAAATATAAATTTTTAATTTTCATCGATGAAAGGTATATTATCAATTTTTTTAAAGGCCCAAAGCCCATCTTAACTGTGATACATCGGGGAACCCATCCAGTCCCACTTCCCATCCACACTGCGCGTCTGCGCGAGACAGAGAGCTCACAAACCCTAGCCCTACTCCACGCCGCCGCCGCCGCCGCCGCCTCCGCCTCTCCGGCTCCTGGTCCCGGACGACGCTCGAAAGCCGTCCCCTTCCGCGACGCGTCGAGGTGATTTCACGTTCTTCTTCTTCTCTCCCTCCCTCTCTCTCTACCCATCTCGTAGTACAGTCAGCCCTGATCGGCAGTTTGTAGCGTTACGCTTCTAGCACAACAAACTCTGGAGTTTTTGGTTTACTGTGTTCGATTCGGGCCTCTGATACCTCGGTCTTCTATGCAGGTTCATGCGAATTTTCAGTTGATTTAACTCTTTTCACTGTTATATATATATATATATATATATATATATATATATATATATACAAATGCTATTCTACACCACGGGTGTAGAATGCTATTCTACACCGACGTGGAATGGAGGGGGTTGGGATTGGATGGGGTGTGAGAGCACGGGATGATCGGTGTAGAATAACATTCTACACCCATAGTGTAGAATAGCGTTCCTGTATATATATATATATATATATATATATGTCTTGCAGGAAATTTGCTCAGTATAAATGGTGTTATCTTTTAGCTTATGAGTTTGGTCTTAATTTTGAAAATTTAGCCATGTTAGCTATATTATTTGCATTTTGTTCTTGATTAAAATTCTTACCAACTTATGCAATTAGCAGAGCTTGAAGCCAGTAGAAGGGAAAGACTAAGCAGCAATCATGGCATCTCGTTTTTGGGGACAGGTACTTGCCTTTTCACTGTCATGGCACTGACATTTCTTTGCATTATTGTTGCAGTAATAGATATAAATCCTGTTCTTGTTGGTTGCAACAATTTAATACATCTTGCATGGATCTTTCCAACTTCAGGGAGACAGCGACTCCGAGGAGGAGGAGCAGGAGATTGAGTCAGAAGCAGGAAGCGAAAGTGAAGATGAAGGCGGTGATGCAGGGGGGCGTGCTGGACACAACCCCTATTTGGTTACCAATGCAAGCGACAGCGATGAGTCTGATTCTGGCCAGCGTGTCGTTCGTTCGTTGAAGGATAAGCGCAATGAAGAGTTGAAAATTACTGTTGATCAGATGCGCAATGCAATGAAGATCAATGATTGGGTTAACTTACAAGAGAGTTTTGAGAAGCTCAACAAGCAGCTTGAGAAGGTGGTTCGTGTCAATGAGTCCACCACACTTCCAAATATGTATATCATGGCTCTTGTATTACTGGAGGACTTCCTTGCTGAAGCTCTTGCAAATAAAGAGGCCAAGAAGAAGATGAGCAGTAGTAAAGCAAGGGCACTCAATGCTATGAAACAAAAACTAACGAAGAACAACAAGCAGTATGAGAACCTGATCCAGGAATGCAGAGAACATCCAGAGCGTTTTGAAGATGATGATGTGGAAGACAAGGATGTGGAGGATGAGGATGAGGATGAGGACAGTGATGGTGATATCGAGGATCCTGATAAGATAGCTGTGTCTGGATCAGAAGAGGAAGGGGATGATGACGAGGAGGGTGACCAGGATGGTGGAGCCTGGGAAAAGAAGCTAAGCAAGAAAGATAAGCTTATGGACAAGCAATTCTTGAAAGACCCAAGTGAGATTACATGGGATATTGTTGATAAAAAGCTCAAGGAGATTGTAGCATCAAGGGGTAAAAAGGGTATTGGGAGGATTGAGCGTGTTGAACAGCTAACATTTTTGACCCGAGTGGCAAAAACACCTGCACAGAAGCTTGAAATCCTCTTCCATGTGATTTCGGCCCAATTTGATGTCAACCCTAGCTTACTTGGTCACATGCCAATCAATGTGTGGAAGAAGTGTGTTAACAACATGCTTCTTGTGCTTGATATCCTGCAACAATATCCTAATATTGAAGTAGACACCTCAGTGGAGCCTGATGAGAAAGAAACTCAGAAGGGTGCTGACTACGATGGAAAAATCCATGTAACAGGTGATCTGGTTGCATTCCTGGAGAGACTGGACTCTGAATTCTTTAAAAGTTTGCAGTGCACCGATCCATATACGAAAGATTATGTTCAGAGGCTCAGGGATGAACCTTTGTTTTTGGTTGTTGCACAGAATGTCCAAGAATACCTGGAACGAGCTGGAAACCTTAAGTCTGCAGCTAAGATTGCATTGCGCCGTGTTGAACTGGTCTACTATAAACCTCAAGAAGTATATTATGCTATGAGAAAGCTGGCTGACCAGGCTGAGGAATGCGGGGAGGTTGAAGATGCAGAGGCTGGTGAGGAGCATCAAGTAGCTGATGACAATAGGGGGCCTCCACCGTTTGTTGTGATCCCAGAGGCTGTGCCTAGGAAACCTACTTTCCCTGAGAGTAGCAGAGGCTTGATGGATTTATTGATGTCTCTGATTTACAAGTATGGAGATGAAAGGACCAAAGCCCGGGCAATGCTGTGTGACATTTATAACCATGCTATCTCTGATGAATTTTCTGTTGCTCGTGACTTGCTTTTAATGAGCCATTTGCAAGATGGGGTTCAACTCATGGACATATCGTCACAGATTTTGTTCAACAGAGTCATGGCCCAGTTGGGACTGGGTGCTTTTAGGGCTGGTTTGATAATTGAAGCCCATGGTTGCTTGTCTGAGTTATATGCAACTGGGAGAGTGAAGGAGTTGCTTGCACAAGGTGTGCAACAAAGCCGGTACCATGAAAAAACTCCTGAGCAGGTGGACTTCCAAACTCCCCCACAATATGCACCACCTTTTTCTGGTGTGAATACCTGCACTCATGGCACCTTGCCTCACAGTACAATCCTTGTTGGAAAGAGGTCGCCATGAATCACATATGACACTAAAATGACCTTTTGGTTGGCTGTATTCTAACATGTTTATTATACGTTTTTGCATTTCCCGGTCATTTGATTTATTATTCTTATTGTAATGAATTTTTATTTAATCTGGTTTTACTTGAAATAGTTTTTAGGGCTGCGTCATTTTTAATGTCAGTTTCTCTGTC
The DNA here is from genome assembly GCA_019279435.1 of Zizania palustris. NCBI lineage: Eukaryota > Viridiplantae > Streptophyta > Magnoliopsida > Poales > Poaceae > Zizania > Zizania palustris. The sequence continues at coordinate 32,453,836 of JAAALK010000287.1, read as the reverse complement.
ACTGTCTATCCTATTCTTTTAGTTATCTAGACCTAGATATTTTAATACATCTGCTGCATCTGTAGTTTATCCCAGAGCTGATTTTATCCTTATTATATTTTCCCTATTACTTAATATTTATTCTTGCAATGTAGTACAAAAAAGATATTGTACATCTTCTACTTGTGATTGTAAGTGCTAATATTTTAATTACTTTATTTCCTGCAGGAAAGGCTTGAGAGGAGAAGGCAGATGCCCTACCATATGCATATAAACCTTGAACTTTTGGAAGCCACACACTTGATTTCTGCAATGTTGATTGAGGTCCCCAATATGGCTGCCAATAGTTATGATAGGAGGAAGTCTATGAACAGAACATTCCGCAGGCTTCTTGAAATCAGTGAGAGGCAGACTTTTGTTGGGCCTCCAGAAAATGTGAGGGATCATGTAATGGCTGCAACAAGGGCCCTCAGTAAGGGTGACTATGAGAAGGCTTTCGATGTTATCAATTCACTGGAGATCTGGAAGCTTTTGAGGAACAAGGAGCATGTTCTCCAGATGCTGAAACTTAAGATCAAAGAAGAGGCTCTTAGAACTTATCTCTTTTCTTACTCATCTTGCTACGAGTCCCTGAGCCTTGGCCAGCTCACTACAATGTTCGACCTTAGTGAGCAACAAGCCCACAGCATTGTTAGCAAGATGATGATGCATGACGAGCTTCATGCCAGTTGGGATCAACCAACCAAGTGCATAATTTTCCACAACGTCGATCAAACTAGGCTTCAGGGACTACTTTTCCAGATGGCTGATAAGCTCTCCGTCCTCGTGGAGAGCAATGAGAGGGCATATGAGGCAAAAACTGGTGGCACTCTTGAGGGGGCACCACCCAGGCGCAGGGGTGATGGTCAGGATTCATCCAATATGGGGAGGTGGCAAGAGAACTTTGTATCTTCACAAGGGCGGCAAGGCGGTGGGAGGTCTGGATACTCTGGCAGAGGTGGTGGCTCTGGAAGAGGTGGTGGGTACCAGAGGGATAGGGCTGGTCAGGGTTCCCGCGGAGGCTATGGTGGTTCACGCTTCCAAGATGGAAGAGATCGCTTCCAGGATGGAAGATCTCGGACGCAGTCTGGTTCAATGACAAGAGGTGATGGTGGTGCACGCATGGTGAGCCTGAACAGGGCTGGTAGAGGTTAGAAGAATAGAGCACCGAGATATTTTTCAGCTCAATTTTGCAAGTTCTGAATCACTGATTTCTGGCATCTAGAAAGTCCCATCTGTTCTGAGTCCAGTCTTGTTTTAATAATTTCGTTGCAACTTACAGCTTAAATTTGCCACTTGTCCGACACTTGACAAATAACTCTCTCGTTTGTACCATTGGAGTGAAAACTATGTATTCACTGCTATACTTGATATCATGCTGGTATTATGCTGAATTTTCGTTGGTTTCTGCAAATGTTTGGTTCACTATTCTGTTGAAGATTGTAGGTAGCAAATGAATTTATCGGTGAGATGCTGCTTTATGCTCTGTTAACCATCTGCTCTGTTTCTTCAAAGCTGTTGCTGGTTTTGCATACGGCGTTGATGGTGTTTGACGTGTTGTCCTCCTTGTTGCTTGAGTAGATGAGTCTAGTAGGATCTGAACTCTGAAAATACTAAGTGCCTGTTTGGGACTACTCCACTTTTTTAAAATTTGCTCCACTCCACGAAATTCATTTAGAATCAGATCTAGAGTGGAGGTGCTGCTCCACCGTGGAGTATTTGCACTTGTTTGGCTTGCGGAGGGAATTCAGATTCAAGAATAGTAGAATTTGGCAAGAATAGTAGAATTTGGTAGGAATGTATTATTTTTCATGTCAATTATGTAAAACATATTAAATTAGTACTCCTTCCATTAACTTTTAAATAACGTCGTTGACTTTTATCACAAATTTTGATCATTCATCTTATAAAAAAAATATGTAAATATACAAAAATATAAGTTATAATCGAAGTACCTTCAATATTAAAATAAATTATAACAAAATAAATGATATTTCAATTTTTTTTGAATAAGACGAATAATCAAAATTTGTGATAAAAGTCACCAGTAACATTTAAAAAGTTAATATAGACAGTACTAAATGAAAAAGTAATAAATATCAACTAAAAAGTGAATCAATAAGTTTATAATAGCATTGGTTGGTAAATTACCCCGAACTCCACGTTTTGTTTTAAAAACTGAATCCGCAGAGCACCTCCTGAGGTGCTCCACAAAAAACGTGGAGCGGAGTCGTGGATCTGCATTTTTCGCGGATCCAAAAACTAGGATCTGAACCTGTTTGGCTAGATGTTTATGGAGCAGAGCTATAAAACGTGGAGCAGAGCAGTCCCAAACAGGGCCTAACTGCTTATGTGGTAAACTCCAAGAGTTGAAGCTAAACTAAACACTATAAATTCTTGTTTTTTTAAAGAATAAAGAGATGATCCAGAAAATACATAAGAAGAATGAAGCTTGTTTCTCCTCAACTTCATAGCTTCGTATCCATTTCAGATTTACAGCATACACGTGTCATCGTCTTCTCGTAGACAACCAAAGTTTATCATACAAAACCATCCTCAGATAGAGATAAAATAGAAAGATTTAGGAAAGAAATTATAAAAGCTGTAATATTTAAGATATAATTTGAATGATAAAAATTGTTGTATTTTAAAACGGAAAGAGAAACTTAATTTCTTTATGAAATTTAGCTCAAATATTAGCTCTTTTTTGTAAGATAGCTCATCTCATCTGTGACAGAGTGAGTTAGAGCAAAGTTTGCCGCTCCATTGCTCCGCCAGTTACGACCACCGCCAGTCGCCGCCGCAGCCGCCGCCGCTGCCGCTGTCTCCTCTATCGTCCCCGGCGCGCTTTTCTCATCTCTCGCTCCCGGCGGCCGTGGCGGAGTAGCCTCTTGTTTGCGCAGCCTCACTGACGCGTGGGCCCCACTTTGGAGCCCGAGACCCAAAGTACCAAACCCTACACGGCTACACACGCAAACACTTCGCGTTCCCAATTAGCGAGAGAGAAATCCAGGAGGAGGAGGAAGTAGAAGCTTCGAGAATGTTCCGGAACCAGTACGACACCGACGTGACGACGTGGAGCCCCGCGGGGCGGCTCTTCCAGGTGGAGTACGCCATGGAGGCCGTCAAGCAGGGCTCCGCCTGCGTCGGCCTCCGCTCCCGCACCCACGCCGTCCTCGCCGCCGCCAACAAGGCCGCCTCCGAGCTCTCCTCCCACCAGCGCAAGGTCTTCCGCGTCGCCGACCACGCGGGGGTCGCTCTCGCGGGCCTTACCGCTGACGGCCGCGTCCTCTCCCGATTCCTCCGCTCCGAGTGCATCAACCACGCCTTCGTCTATGACGCGCCCCTCCCCGTCTCTAGGCTCGCGCTCCGCCTCGCAGATAAGGCGCAGGTCCGTCTCGCTGCCCATCTCTCTCAATCCTCTCCGCCCCTCCTCTTGATCTCTTCGGTTGCCTGCTCCTGGACTGCTTGATCTGCTTGTGTGCTTAGGGTTTGGAGGTAGGGGGATCAAATCTGAAGCGGGAGCTGGGTTTCGTGCTTACGATTTTGGTTGTTGATTATGGTTGCGATGGGTCAAATCGCTGGGAGCCTGCACGGATTATCAAAAACTTGATTTCTGATGGTTTGGCTAGTGGCACGGGTCAGAATCCGTACTCCAATGTGGAGTTTATTTGTGATTACAATTTACTGATTTAGTCATGTCAGTGTTTTGGTGATGTATAGCATCTGCTGATATGTAGAATTTTGGCACATTATAGAAATTTTAGCAGTCTCGAGGTATTCTGACGAGTCAGCAGTAAAACACTTGACACTTGTCATCTTAACCTCAACTGGACATGCTGATGTCATGTGATATTTTAGCTGAGGATGTTGTGTAAAGATAGTTTTATATCCAGTTGATGTATGTAACTGTACTACTGTACTGTAGGCATCAGCTAGAGTTTGTATGTGTAAGTGCATAGTATTAGACTTTTTAAGTGATGTGTTAAATTCAGTAATTCACATTGTTGGAGCTCTCGGTCTGTAGAGATGTAGCATTGATCTCGGCTCATGAGCAGCAGTTATATGCAGTTATATTTGACACTGACAGGATATGAATATATGATTGAAGATCATATGGACTAAATTTCCTTTTGTTACCTTTTGTGTTTCTTGAGTATTAGATGCTGACCATTTTATCCTGCACCAGCAAAACTTAGTTCATATACACTCATTACACTGTACACGGCAAAAAGCCTAAAACCGAGACGACAGTGAAATATCCCAAAAAGGATCTAGAAAGTAGATAAAGTTAGTGAAAGATGGTTAAGAAGTGATATTGTCTTGACCTTGTTCCCTTTAGATATCATCTAGTAGTATATTCAGTGGTTTATTTGTAGTTCAGTTCAGTGGGAACATGCAAGAGCTAGCACTTTTAGTTGTGTTGTAATCGTTTATATTGTTTAGTTGTTAAGAACATGTCCTAAGGAGTACAAAAGGTGGATCCATGTTGAGGTTAAGTTACATATTATGTGTTGTTTCTGATTCTCAAGTTATTTGTCTCATGGTATAGTGTGAGATTTTGCCATACTACATATATGTGAAATCCCATTTTTTACACAGTGGGCAACTTGGATGTTGCTATTTATGAGCATTTCAGAGGCTAGAGATTTGCAAAAGCTTATCAGTGAAGGCTTGTTTCTTGCCTGGCTACATTTTTTAGGGAACTCCTACTGGAGAAATATATTAATCACAAACAGGAGGAAGGAAAAAGGGGGAGAAAAAAAGGAGCAGAAAACTAAAGGACTGAAAAAATTACAGTAAAAAAAGTCAGCTTAATAAAAGATCCTTTTTTCCCTTCTCTAAATCTGAAGGATTGCAAAACCACTTCTGCTTTGAAATTTTTAACCCATGAAGCCAGCTTTGATTCCTTGTTTTAAAAGATTTTGATGTTTCTTTGCTTCCAAATGGTCCAGGCTCCAATTATGAAAGTTTCCATGAAGAAAGGTCCTCTGAAGTTCCCTTTTTAACTCATCATCTTATCATAGAAAGTATGATTAAAGTTCCAGGAGATTCCAATAGGTGTCCAACATCTTTTACTGAACCAGGAATAGTGGAATCTATGCCACCAAATAGCATTACCGTTATCATGTTCAAATACTATCATCTCTGTTTGCCTAATGCCTCTAGAAGATGTTGAATTAGCAGTTAAGCTTAAGTCATCACCATATCATTGATGTGAAGTTGGATTTTAGTGCCTACGGCATCTGTTTTGAACTTTTGATTACTAAAGGCTCAAGCTGTGCCCAGTACACATTTTCACATTAACGCCAGTGCACTAATGTAGCCATTACTTGGCCTCATTCTATTGTTCATTCTCCACCTCCATTTGTCATCATACTACAGTGCACTCCTTTATTTTCGGACCATATGGTGTGCATCCTATTTTTTGGAGCAGTTCATCAGACTGAACTATCCCCACAGTACCTCCATTTTTGGACCATTTGTCATCATGCTGCATCCATATCCCCATGGTCATACAGTTCCACTTTTGTTTTTGTGATTCTAGTTTGTAACCATTTTGACTGAACTATCTTGTGCTGATGTAGTTTGAAGTTCCAAATGATTACATTCAACCAAGCAAACTCATAAACGAGATAAACTTGTTTAACCTGTCTGAAAGAGCACTCTTATTTTAAGATGTGTTTCCATAATTACAAATTTTCTAACCACTTTCCTGTGGAAATCTGATGTGTCTTCAATGTTGTTGCAGGTTTGCACACAGCGATCATGGAAGCGGCCTTATGGTGTTGGTCTCCTTGTTGCTGGACTAGATGTGTCTGGAGCCCATCTATACTATAACTGCCCCAGTGGCAACTACTTTGAGTACCAAGCATTTGCTATTGGATCTCGCTCTCAAGCTGCCAAGACTTTCCTCGAGCGCAGATTCGAGGGCTACAATGACTACACCCCAGACCAGCTCATCAAAGATGCCCTCTCTGCCATTAAGGAGACGCTGCAAGGTGAGAAGCTGACCAGCTCCAACTGCACCGTCGCTATTGTTGGCAGGAAGGACGATGGCACCGTAGAGCCATTTGAGTCGATCGATGGCAACAGGATCCAAGAAATAATCGACTCCATGGAGGCCGCCGAGGAGGCACCGGCCGCCGCCGCGGCCGCAGCTGAGTCGAGCTCGATGCAGGAGGAGGACAAGGGCACGGACGCCGCGCCGATGGACATCTAGGCCTCCCCCAGACAGGAAGGAGTACATGTCATCTTCTCCCGCCTGACCCGCCATACGCTGCATTCCTTCTCGTTTCCAAAGACTGCCGTTTTAGAAAGCTGTGCTTCCGTGAAACTTTGCGACGGTCTCCTTCATCATCTTGATTGTGTTTTGGACTTTGGACCGATTTTTTACATGTGACGCGAACATGATCTTTTGGTTTCTGGTTTCGGGGACCAGCCTGTTTTTCATGCTAGTACTTGGAATGGTTCTATTGTTCACATGGTTAGGGCTCTGTACTGGTATTTGCGACTAGCAGGAGTAGCAGCAGATCCAGCATATGCATATCACGTGAGCCTGCACGTTACCCGTGCATTGATAGGGCCTCAAACCTTGATTGTGTGTGTACGTGTGTAGTGGTATGGAATGCGACTATGCGTTTGTGTGCTTCCTCGTTGTACCTTTAGAAAAACAATGCTGCTGTAAAAACTCCGTTTTTAAGTGTGGCACGGTAGCACGTATTGTCCCCGTTCAACTTTAAAGCATAGGCGAGTACTAAGTAGAGTTAATTGGCGACCATTCAAATTTAAAGCATAGGTGAGTACCAAGCTGGACTGGATACTGATAAGTGATAACTGGTTGTTTACCACAGTACTACTACTACTATTGTTGTGGTTTATGCTATTTACAGTGGTGGATTTCGTAACATTGTTTACATTAACTTTGCAACTGAATGAAATATATTTTTAGTGGATTTCATTTTACTATTTCCTAGGCTAACCAGTGTAATTAAATGCAACTAGCTTCCATAAAATACTCTCTCTTTGATGAAACGATTTGACTCTCAGTAGACGTTTCATTTCGTTTCATATGTCTTGAAAACGGGTTAGCACCATGGCATGGTGATGACACTATTTTATCTTCCCTCATTAATTGAATGTCACGTCAGCAAAAAATATGATGTGTCACGGTAATTAATACCATGAAACCTCCCATAAAACTCCTATTGTGAATATAAACCCCTATTGTGAATAGCCTTATGGCTACTACTAATCATTGGTTAGGGATCTCGGTCCTGTGATTACGATGATTTTCATGGTATTAAATGCATTGTCACATAGTTAAATTGCTGATGTGGAAGGAGAGTTAAGGAAAAGAGAAGAGAAATATGGAGGAAATGATTTTTCATGTAAGATATGATTTCTATCACTAATACCCAAGGACGACGAAACTACTCTATATGTATTGGAAGAATGACTCTATATGTATTGGAAGAGTGTGGTAGTTTTTATCATGAGATCTACTCATTTGTAATTGAGCAAAAAATAAAAAAATGAAAATAATATATTATGTATTATGAAATAGAGTTTTTATGAATAATTTGTTAGTGACGTATTGTCTGCATGCCAAATGACAAATCAAAGTAGCCCGAGAATGACAAAGACGGACCCGCATTTCACGTGTCAGCGGAGGACTTCCAAATCTTGAGCACGTCATAAAATGCTCAAAAAGCTCGTCCAGTTTCTTCCCAATCACCAGTCACGGGCTCAGCGCCACCCCAGTTGCCGCTGGCCGTAGCCATGGCGGCCTCCTCCGCCCGCTTCCTCGCCGTCGCTGCGGCTGCGGCGGCGCACCGCCGAGCTACCTTCCTCCACGTACCCATTGCCTCCTCCCTCTCGTTCCCTCGCAACCCTCACCCCCGCCCGTCCCTCCGCGGCCGCGCCGGCATCTCCTTCTCCTCCATCTCCCTCCCCTCCGGCTCTCCGCACGCTTCCGTACCCTTCAACCTCATCCCGCCCGACTCCGATCCTTTCATCCAGTGGGACCTGCCTCAGCCCGACGCCGCCTCGCCGCTCGGCGCCGGCGCCGTCCGCGCCGTCCGCAAGGGGGCAACGCTGGTGGTGCTGCTCGGGTGGTTGGGCGCGCGGCAGAAACACCTGCGGAGGTACGCTGACCTCTACCGCGAGCGCGGGGTCGGGTCGGTGCGGTTCGTGGTGCCCGTGCGGGAGCTCGTCGGGCTCGACCTCGGCAGCCGCGTCGAGCGAAGGGTCGCCGAACTCGCCGCCGAGATCGCCGCCTGGTGCGAAGCCGACCACCATCGCACGCTCATGTTCCACACATTCAGCAACACCGGATGGCTTGCGTAAGGGACCGAATCCTCATTTCCCTCATTAATTAGTTATAAGTTACTTGTACTTCACTTATCTCTATATGTGCTACTGTTTTCCTTGACTCCCTGGTTGAAAACCTGAAATTGAAGTGATGCAAACCGGATAAGAAGTTAATATTGTGGTTCTATTACTCGTCTATATTGTGGCAAATTATCAAATTTCTCGATTTTTTTCATGTGGTTGCACAACATTGTTTACATTGGGCTATGTATTGCATGTTTTGTTGCATGATAGAATTGTCACAGGAACATGCGATGCATGTTTATGCTGTGACACATTGGTCGGTTCATGAGTTTGGTGGATAAAATGTGCTTGCTAGAGGATCCATATTGTTGTCCGAACAAACAAACCGGGGATAGAAAAGAAGCATTCTTTCTAACTGGGGAACCCAAATGGTTTTGCCAGCATGCTCTAGGAAAACTTGTCATCATCTGTCTAGTTTATACTATGGAGAATGGAATTACCCCATGATTTGTATTACTGACACCACTTTCTGGTGGTCAAGAGAATGAGAAATGGAGTTTGAGAATAAGTGAAGAACTGAGTAAAAGTGATTTGTTGAAGAACCACAACAGATATCCATTGGGGGTGTGTAGATTGAGTAAAAAGAGTGGGAAGCAACATGTTCCCGGTGGATTTGTTAAGCCGCTTTTATTTTCTAGATTAGTACCCCAGTAAACATTTTTCTGCGGGTGTGGCTTCAAAATTAGAGTCAGTAACAACAGTCTCTGGTCACTGACCCACAGGTGAATCACATTGATGGTTGATATGGTTCTGATCTATTCAGGACCACCTAATTGAGAAGATATGGTTCATCTTGTTAATCACCTAATCTGACTTCACTGCTGATAGTTTCTGCGGGGAATTCGTTGGAGTGCAGAAGCATTTTTTTTATTTCTGTCTTGCTTAGAAGTCAGCACCCTAGTGGGGCTCGTCTTTGACAAACCAATTGTCATGCTTTTGACTAGGGATGAAAACAGTTCAGATAATTTACATCCGACAAAGCCGGATGCGGATAGTATCGGATTAGATAATTTTCAAAAAGTCTCGGATACATAGACAGATATAGATACAAATACAACATGACTTGTATCCAATCCAATAGATACAATTACAGATACAAATAATCCATATAAAAGGTATTTGGATATATGCACTTGAGGCCTATGAAGCCAAGTTGGGCCAAGTGGGTTGTGTGTAGGAGATAGAGGGAGTTGGGTTGATTTTCAGCCCAAAGTGAAAAGAGAGAATTTATAAGGATTTAAAATTTAAATAAATGTTAAAATATTGTTTATTGCATTTAAATTACTTATTTTGCTTGAAAAAAACCATAAAATTTCTGGTACATATTTAAATGCACATAAAAATTACTAAAAATACCACCTATTTCAATTTATTAAGAAAAAATATTTATTATTTTATCTTGTTTGTTAATTTAACTTTATTTCATAATATTTTATTGAAAATATATTGATTTATTTTTTTAAAATCTCCCTGAAGTCACTAAAGTGAAAAATATTTAGCAATTAACATCTTTGATTGATTCATTTCTATAAGCTTGCCTCATAAGTAGAATGTGAATCATGTGCACCAATAAAAAAAGATGCATACACATTAGTTAGTTTGTTTCAGGGGCAAATTACTCCTGATATAGGCAACATACAATTGTTTTGTTCCAATAAATTTGCGTAACCATATTTGTTCCGATTTGTATTTGCGCTGCATCTGTTCCGATTCATATTTGCTCTGTATTCGTATATGATATTATCTATTTTCATTTCTGTATCCGGGATATCTTTTTTTGTTTCTGAATCTGAGGGAAAACATGAAAATGAATATGATATTACTAATTTTTGTCTGTATCAGATTTGTTTTCACCCTACTTTTGACATGGCTCTATGAGAACTTTTCTTTCTAATTTGTCCAGGTACGGTGCTATACTTGATAATCTACAATCAAGAGCTGATATAATTGAGAGGATACAGGGGTGTGTTGTAGACTCTGCACCAGTTCTTGAGATAAGACCAGAGGTCTACATACAATCATTTTTCTAAAATAAGCTTATACCGGTAGTAGTAAATGTAATGATGTTCTTCTATTTTAGCTTGTCATATTTATTTTTTATCTGGAAACGCCCTAACCTACTGTGTTGGGCTATTACTATAGCTAGAATGGTTTGTACTATCATCCAGAAGTTTTCCATGCAAACATATCTGTATACCAGGAAGCTCATATATAAAGTAATACAGGTTTGGGCTGCTGGATTCTCTGCTGCCATGTTGAAGAAAAGCAGTTCCATGACAGGACCTTCAACTGAATCTCCTGATGTGATGAAACCGACATGGGGTGAAAATATTCTTCTGACTACTCTACAGAAATTTTTTGAGATTGTTCTTCACCTACCAGATGTAAACAAGTAAGTCCATTTACCATTTTCAATTATTGATCTGGTTAAGTGTTATGGACAACTCATACTGTCATACATTTGTAACCAGGAGTTTAACTTAGGATTTATACATTGAAATTAATCAAACCTTGGCTATTCCATTTGGCCATGATGTTGTATACTTCAAGTACTACTTCATTCACAGTGCCATTTAAAAATCATTCTTGCAAGCGCCTTCTTTATGATGATTGTAAGGTGATTCATGAGTGAATGAGATTGCCCTCAACTAGTAGGGGTGCCATGGTTGGCAATAGATGGGTAGTGGGGGTAAGAAAAAAAAGAGAGAGAATAGAGGGTTGAGAATAGCAATTGGAAGAGAGATTGATTCATTTCTTGCTTACCCTAAGATTAAATGATCAACCATTTTTATAGGGGAGGACACTTACATGGTTGACTTGGCAACTACTGCTCCAAATTAGACTCTTCTCCTAACTTACTAAGTTGGTCTCTAACTTACAAACTTTTATCATGTACTCTCTTGATGATGCTGACTAATCTTGCTGTATATCTAAATTAATGTAAACTCCTAATGAATATATAAGTCTAAGATGTGCCCTGTGCCATCTGCTGTCTCCTAATTCCTAATAGGTTAATGGCACAGTCCTGGCACTAACATCCTCTTTTCCTGTTAGGAAGGTTGCTTTCATAGAAGAATGTTGTAGCATATTCAATGTAACAGAAGAACATCTATATGGTTGCCTCTTTACATTATATTTCTTCATGCAGCCTTAACTTTAGCATTTAGTTTACTGGACTTGATGTGTAAATACACAATTTTTTTTCATTTCATGCATGAATGGGCTTGATCAATTTTTATACCATGTCCAAAATAGACACCAAATTTCACATTTTTACTCAGTTAATTTGCTGTTCGATCAAATGGATCTTTCAGCATGTCATGTTTACAATGCAGTAATTATGTAATTTTGACAGAGTAGATTGTACTTTGCACTGACTAATTATACAACTGGTAATTACTGTGAGTGACTATAATTCATTTAGTCAGACTTATGGTATTTTCTCCTTCAGTTTTGTACAAGCATGGTGTATTTATGTTACTTCTGTTCTTGTAGATTCACCATGATCAGTTATTCCCAAATCTTATAATATATAGATCTAGATTCACCTGATGGTTCTTTGTTACCTGATTTTTTTTGCCACTTTTGGTAATGTTCAGGAGACTAGAGAAGGTTCACTCAGTTCTTTCAGAGAAGCAGCCCTCCTGCCCCCAGTTTTATCTGTACAGCTCCGCGGATAAAGTAATACCTGCTGATTGTGTAGAGCGCTTCATCGAAACACAGAAGTCGCTAGGGCGGACTGTATTCTCCCACAATTTTGTGTCGTCGCCACATGTGGACCACTACAGGAGCTTCCCTTATCTGTATTCGGCCAAGATCGACGAGTTTCTGAAGATTTGCTCCATAGTAGCATGACCGGTTTTTGACCAACAGATATTGTTTCTAGCCATAGGTATGATTCATGTGTTGGTGCCACTACAGGAGCTTACCTTATATGTGTTACCTTGAAAGGTATTATTCATGGAATATTTGCGTTTCTGAATCCTGAAGGATGTGTACTCATTGAGGGAAAAAGGACGATCTTGATTCTTGAAGAACAGTGGCCTTGAAAGCCTGAAACTATATGTTCTTTCAGCTGCCGACAGGTGCCACGAATCTCTCTTATTATTTTTTCGTCCATTAACCATACACACTAGCTGCACTGTAATCTGTTGGCGACTTCTCTAGTGTTTGCAAAACCAGACGACAGCCGTGAAGCGGTTTTCAGATCGGTTACTATGATATGATAACTGGTTTGATTTAGCAAATATATTACCAGGCTAATAATCATCTAGGTAATTCTCATGTTTGTCTTGCACATTATATTTATTTGATATTGTGGATATTGATACTCATAATATCAAACAGAGTTAGTGATGTTCAGTGGTAACGATATCTTCATGCAAATTGTGTGGGAACATTTCGCAAAAATAGCGAAGAGTAAATACTTATCTCGAGGACATTTGCATTGCAACTTGTAAGAGCACCTTCTTGGGGAGATATTAGGTATCAAAATTATCATTGGAGATATTAGGTATCAAAATTATCATTGGAGATATTAGGTATCAAAATTATCATTGGAGATATTAGGTATCAAAATTATCATTGGAGATATTAGGTATCAAAATTAACTTTAAAAATTATGGTATTTTCTGTCTACTTATGGTAAAATCACTCAAAGGTTTAAAAAGTATCTGAAACATTATCTTTCCTGCCAAATGAGATCATTTGTAGTTGGCCTCCTCGATCTACTGATCTGGTGTTCTTGTGCTCTGGTGTGTGTGTGTGTATAAACAGCAGGTCTGCAACAACTTAACCATGAGGTGCAAGAACAGTTCAAACACAGCATGTTTTCCAAGTTTAATTATATTACACATTGATTATTTTTGTCAGGTTAGATGTAGCAAAAGGACCAGGTCTACATTGTGTGGAAGGCATTGTGATTTGATTTGTTCATCATGCTTAAATAACTAATTAAAAGGACTAATGTGGTTCCAAGGAATTGAAGCTGCTGCTGTGCAGTGGCACCATGGATTTACAAGGCAAGGCTGCTAGCCAGCTTCACCCCATGGATAACTGATATTAAATCAGGATTATGATTAAATTAGTAGCAGATTATTTTCCGAACGGAAAAATATTTGTAATTTAGGGAATAATTATAATCTGATAATGAACTAATAATCGCAATAATGTGAAAAACTGATTATCTGCACTGTTGTCTTGATTTTATACCCATATCCTTTGAAAGTTGTTCTAAATTGTCTTTCGGTATAAAAATAATTGATATTCTATTATTCACTCAAATTTGAAGACATTAGTCTTTTTAGGACCCGGCCAGTTTGGGATTATAACAATCCAGCTTATAAAAAAATCGTGTTGGACTAAATCATTACATTGTTATAATCTGCACTCGAGATTATTGCACTCGAGATTATAGTAAGATGTCATAATAAGCCGGTCTGTTTGTTTTAGCTTATGAAATAATATTGCTTGTTATAATCCCAAGCTAAGCTGTCTTGACACAAGATAACTAGTGTCAACAGTTAGATTCACCAAACGGTTTCAATTATCCAAACAACAAATTAGTCAGACAATTGTATGTATCATTCAATAATCAAAATAACATTATAATCCTGATCATTTTAAGGTATGCTACTAATCATCATTACTTAAGGTGTGTGTCATGAGTCATGACTTATTCTTGCCGCCAATATTAAATAAGCTATGGGTAATGTTATTAGGGGAAAAATATATGATATTGATGTTGAATTCCAACTTGAAGGCGTGTTATAATCATCATCATTTCAAGGCGTGCCAAAATGGACATCGGTCTTGTGACTTGTTCTTGCCACAGATAAATATTAAATAAGCAGCGGGTAGCGATATATATAGGGGGAACAACCGGGGAAATCTTTGAAATGTGTTACAATTTCGAATTTTTTTAAATAATATATTTTTAAAAAAATTCAAATCTGTATGTCCGTTTGAAATTTTTGCAAAAATAGCATAGCATACGGTGACTGGTGCCACGTCAGCTCCAGAGTCGGCACTTGAAGTGCCAATTGTAGCTGACGTCATCCAGTAACGCATGCCATTTTTATAAATTTTTCAAACGAACGCATATATTTGATTTTTTTTTAAAAAAAATCTACAATTTCAAGACCCGTTGAATTCTTGGATATTAAATAAGCTAGCGATGGGCAGTGTGATACAGGAGGTAGATCTACGAGAGGGACGTTGAATTCCAACTTTAATTTGTCCCTTTAGATTTGCATCCATCACGGATGGAGTGAGAGTAATATCTCCTCTCGACGTCTCTCGATCTCCTGTTTGCTAATGAATCTCTGCTTGCTAAAGATAAACAGGGATTTTAGAGTAAAAAAAAAGTTGCCTAAAAGGGGCTGCAATGTTCAACTTGACTGATAGATCGAATCAACGATGCATCACAGATCGGCTGCTGGCTACATCAAATCTGAACAGCATCTTCCGGCGAAGCAATCAAGTCGCTTTCTTTCTCGCAGACGCGTGCAGTGGTCATATACTCATATGAATATAATCCGCAATTATCGGGGAGACGTTCTGCTTTCGTTTTCGCAGGGTTTTTTTTAATACGACGCCTCACCCACCAAAGCAAGGGAAAGACGATTCATCCATCCAAACGTCAGTACTTGGTACTTGGTACTCAATGCGCTGGAAGAAAATTTTCGATCTTGCTCATGCATGATGCGCATCCATGGATTTTCAATTGATTTTAAGCTGAATCTTGCTCGTCCATCCATGGATAAAACTAAAAATGGAAGCTTTTCAGGTCGGCGTCCATGGAGACCACCAGACCAAGAACAGGAACAGCGTCGTCAAGAAAGAGCGAGCCGGGATTGCACAGATGGAGCAAACATGGTGTATATACAAAGCTAGCGTACAGCTATACACACACGTACTGCGGCGGCTCGACATCGCCATTCGCCGGGGAATGGATCTCCGGTGCTCCGGGCACGAGCGGATTAGGAGGTGGAGGCGGCGGCGGCGGCGGCGGCCTTGAAGAGGAGGAAGGAGAGGCGCTCGAGGGAGAAGTAGATGAAGGTGCCGCTGGTGTGGGTGAAGAAGCAGCCGAAGTTGGCGCCCACCACGCACTGCCACCCTACCCCGTACCTCTTGTCGAACTCCTGCAACAGATCACAGACTCCATTGATCCAAATCCGCGGAGGAGCTCGAGACGTACACAGAGAAACGGATATGATAGCTAGGGGATGGGATGGATCGACGGAGCACTAGACTTGCCGCCTTGATGTGGCCGGCGATGCCGCGGCAGTCGGCGACGTCGAAGAGGTCGAGCGCGCGGGAGGCCGCCGACGTGGCCGCCGCCTGCATCCGCGGCGGCATGTCCGTGTCCTCCACCCTCGCCTTGCCCTCCAGCATTGCCCCTCGCCGGCACCTCAGGCTCCTCACTTCCTCCTCCGCCTACCGCTCTCCGCCACCAGATCGGTTGCGCCTCGCCACTGTCGTTCTTGATTCTTCGTGCCGGCTGCAGCTCCGAATAAATGGAAGAGAGAGAGAGAGAGAGAGAAGTAGAGAGAGAGAGTGGATGTGGATGAAGGTGTTTGATTTTAATAATAGTGTGCACGTGTCTTTCCAATCTTATCTTGGGGGCGACGGGGCGTCGCGGTGGCAGCCGCCGCGGGTACGCCGTCCGTCTCCGGCTCCGAGTTCAGCTCACCTCGACGGAGCCATGGCCGACAGCCAGAGACGTAGACGAAACGTTCAATCAAACCGCGCTTTTGACCTTTGAGAGAGAGCGCTAAAAACTAAAAACAATTTATATACAAAAAATTTGATTCTCCAAGCCCAGATGTTATTAGCTTAAAACAATCATAAAATAGGTGGAATAAATCTTTAATTTTCCATATAAAAACAGTATATATATATAAAAATAAAGATATCATATTTTCTAAGGTATGTATCGAATGTTACGCATTGCAAATAAATAATATGTTTTAATTTTTGTGCACAAATTCAAAACTACATGCATAATAATTCGAATATATCTAACTGATAAAAGTCGGAAGAAGTCAAAGTAGATACTTGCATTCTTATATACTGTAGCTGTTAAATTTTATAATTTAAAATAAAAATCAAGTTTTTTTAAAAAAAGAGCAAAAAATTGTACAAGTGCAGCTGACAGAATTTCCGAGACTATTCATCGTACACGTTGACTTTTGCATTGACTGTATATGACACGGAAACGGATAGAGTAAACACAAGCCCTATTAATCTATTATTAAACTTGCTATTGTTTATCTTATTTTGTTCTAATCATGAAACTTTTTTTAATTGTTTTCATGCCACTGTTATTTTTCAATTCGCCAGAAATACCATTAAAATTTCGATATTTGTTCATATAATATTACTATTTCAATTTTACTCTTTTATGTCGTTTGGATTCACCTACAGACTCTGAATATTTGCTCATATATCATTACTATTTCTAATTCATCATTTTATGTTGTTTTATAAATATTTAGATTCAAATGACATAAAAAAGTGTATTTGAAATAGTAATGCCATAGAAGCAAATACTAAAATTTTAATGATATTTCTATTGAATTGAAAAATAACGATGCGAAGAAATTAACTTTTTTTATTTAGTCCAAATGTCCAATACCATGGACCGCCTAGCAAGCAGAAAGAAACAGAAAATCCCCAACACAAGAAGCCGGAGAGGGGGAGGCAGCCGGAGCCCGGAGGAGGAGGCCGCAGACCGCAGCAGCTCGGCGAGGGAGAGGAACAAGGATCCCGTCCTCGACCCCGAATGGCGATGGGCGACGCGAAGCCCTCGGTGCACATCCCGATGCCCGTCCGCGACCGCGACCGCGAGCTGCTGCTGGTGCCGCCCGCCGCCGCCGTCGCCACCTCCGCGTCTGCGGGCGGCGCCGGACCCGACTCCGACGACGACGAGTCCAAGCCCTCGTCCGCCTCGGCCGCCGCGCAGACTGGCCGTGAGGTCCCCCTTCCGCCACCGAATCATCATGCCGTGGACTGTTGAGCTTTCGAGCCAGATTTGATCTGGCGGGGGGCAGTAATGCGGGTTTCGAAATGTGACGCCTTTCTTGTGTTTCTGGTTTTCAGGCATTTCATAAGGTTGTGCACAGCTGGGCGTCCAAGAAGTTCATGACGGGATGGTACGCCTGTCGTTTGCGTTCTGAGATTCTGCTCCTCAATTTCGCAGGATTTTGCTTTTGAGGTTCAGAATTGGATCGAAATTTCGTACAGTTACTTGAGCAATGCGAAAATGGATGGGTGGATTGTGGCGTGAGTTTTATTACCGTGGGAAAAATGGTCTCTTTAGGCTTAGATGTTAAATTTTGGCACAACACAAGTGTCAAACTAGCGGCAGGTTTGTTTGGTGTGATGTTGGATTGGGATCGGCAGAATTGAATCTGGATGACTGGATGCATGCCAGAGTTGTGTTAAGTTGGAAACAATGTGGACCTTTTTGTTTAGATCGTGTAATGCTAATGATGTTGCTTTGATTAGAGCATCGGGTATTTGGGAATTAAATTATCTAAGCTGTACAAGCAGTGGGACTGTAGCTGAACTACAAAAGGAATTTTGCACAGTTGTGCTGATGTCTCATGTATTTTTCTTGTTGACAGCTATTGATAGTGATGTTAGGAGTTAGGACCCTGGGAAAACTTTACAAAACCTTTTTCATGATTGCCAGTTAGCATTCCATTTTCTCAATTTGATGTGTGGTGCCTTCATGAAAACATTAGTTGTGTCTGTTTACCTCTTAATTCTGGAACATCTCGGTGCCCAGGCACCTTCAATCTAATTGCCCTTGTGTGCCGTGCACTGTACTACTAGTTGAACTGCTCACTATGTTTTCCTACTCTGCAACATAGTCCAGTCAAATCCATCCTTCTTCAGAGTATAAATGATAGTAAAATATATGGTCTTTTTTAACATATGCTAATGTGCTTTCAAATTGTTTCATTTTGAGAGAATGACAAAAATTGTTTTGATACCACTTGAATGATGCATAGTCCTATTTCTCCACTCATATTGTCTGATAGATGCAGACTGTAAATGGACATATGTGAACTGGATTTAATGTAGAGAATAAATTGTCTCAGATCTTTATCTGACAAAGGATACTTTAATCTATACTTTATTGAACTTGGTGTATTTGGAGAGAATACGAGACAGAAAGCTGAAAAGTGAAAATTTTAATTTACTTATTTCACTGTGCCTTCACACTATATTACCCAATCTCATGCAATTTATTCCTTTTATTAACTCACTTCTCTTCTTTTGTACTTATTGAATATCTCTCACATATGGGATGTATCAATATCTCAAAATATAAACATGACAGGAATTGAATTGCCTAACAAATACTTATCTGTCCTTGCCAACATAAATGAATATAGAAGTGCAAACATAGTGCCATCATGGTATCTGACTTTCTATTTCTGTGTTTTTGAAATGCTAGCGAGTCTGATCTCATGAATACTTTCATTTTGGTATTTCTGTTGCCCATTGATGAATGATCTTGTTATGAGATTCTACATAAAATAACTTTTACACGAGTACACAGTGGACTATCTTAGCTATTCTTTGTCATATTGCAAAGGTTATTGTGGTTTTGTCATTTGTGTACTAAAGTAAGAAACTTAAAACTAACATTGGTGATTTGACCGTAAAGTTGTCCCTGCATTGCTGATGGGATTCCCCCCTTCTATTTCAGTGTGATCCTCTTTCCAATTGCAGTTACATTCTATATCACATGGTGGTTCTTTCGCTTCGTGGATGGGTTTTTCTCGCCGATATATGCTCATCTTGGAATCAATATATTTGGTATGCATGCTACTTGAACTGTACTGTGATTGTTAGTCCAGATTACTACCTTAATAAATGATTAAGAGATGTACAGTCCTAGAAATTTGCCTTGTTTTTTATTTTTTTGAATATTACTCTTGTTTACATTGTTCCTTACCAGCACCAACAATATTATTTTGCACTGATCATAGGTTCTTCACTCACCTTTTTTAAATGGACTATAAGGCCCTTTTTTGTGTAGTTCTTTAAACTGTTCTGAACTTTATTTCACATGTTTCTTTACAATGCACATCAATTCAGGTTGGAAGCAGACTATGATCAATTTAGTTTGTTTTTCAATTTGCATTACCCATTGTGCACAGCATATTGGTTCAATGCTATATGAAACCAGTAATGTTCACCTCATATTTTGTGATGGAATTGTTTCTTGTTCATAAAAGAAACAGGTGGACCTTACAATGCTATTTATGCACAAACTCACACCCCTCCCCTTATCTTAAAAGAATGCTCATCAGTTAGAATTTTCTAATGCTGGTTTTCTTAATCTCATGATGGCCTAAAGCTCTTCCTCAAACCTGGTTTCCATCCTATGTGCTCTTATGTTACTAATAAGTAGAAATCAATATATCATAGCACAACTTTCAAAGTTCATAACCTGCTTAGTGTACATCCTTTGCAACTTCATTATCCTTTAGTTTATTCTGGGTGTCCACTCTTGTATGTTTCTTCTTTCTACCATTGGAAGTTTTTCAGGTCTTCTCAGTTCTCATTGGTTTATGATGGATTTCCACTAGATTCTGAAGTTGACGATTTTCACCTTTTTTTCAGGACTTGGCTTCGTTACTTCAATATCATTCATTTTGTGGTTGGAGTATTCATGTCATCTTGGTTGGGGGCATCTATTCTTGGTCTGGGGGAATGGTTTATAAAGCGAATGCCATTTGTTCGCCATATTTACAATGCATCCAAGCAGATCAGTGCTGCCATTTCACCTGGTTATATTCACCACCTTAATCTGATTCTATAAATCACAATGTAACTGGCAATCACTAATTTGGTTTTAATGCAGATCAAAACAAACATGCATTCAAGGAAGTGGTCATTATAAGGCATCCCAGAATTGGTGAATACGCATTTGGATTTATCACTTCGGAAGTTCTGCTTCAGGTTTGGTCGATGCTAGCTTTTATAGTTGAATTGCTCTGGTGATGTGATCAATACTCTGTTGAAAGTTGGTTTCACTGATAATACCATGGACCCTATCCCTGGCTGTTGGACCTGTACACAACCTGTGTCATTACAGCCAATTGCATCCATGTGACCATGTCCCATCCCATAGTTCTACAGATTTTATTTTTGTTTCAAGTTATCCTTAAACAAGACAGACATTTATGTACTCTGCTAAATGACACTAGGCAATTTGTTAGCAGTATTGTTCACTGAGAAAAATTCCAAATTATCACCTGAATGTTTGCATGATGTGAAAGGGTGCATCCACACATGACTACATGATAAGCGGTTAAGTGTGGTGTGTGTTGGCTGCAAGCTTGGTAATCTGAGAATAGCCAGGGGGCATCCACTCATGACTACCAGGGGGCATGGCATGCTGGATATTCCACAGTAACCTGACAACTATTTATCTATTGCTTAGAGATCACCTGTGATTGCCATTTGGGCATGATGTTCGATCACTTGAGTGTCAGTGGTGGTATGGACTATGGAGGGCAAGTAGTGCGGTGGTAGCACCAGTTTTTTTCTGAATAGAAGGAATGCATATGAATAGAAGGGGGAAACAAGTTTTTAGTTACAATGGGAAGAAAATAACGAAGATATGGTAATCGTAGTGATATTTAATCTTGTTAGTTGCAATGAAAATTTTAGTGCAGGCCTGCAGAGTATTTATTTCTTTTCTTTTTGTCAAAAGAGATTTCCCAACAATTTTGATGTCAATTTAATATGCTGAGCGCTGATGTTGTAAATTTGGAATTGACCTAGGGAAATCATCTAGAAGTTAACAAGCATTTGGCCAATTTTCCATACATCTGTGCTAGCGCCTACTACCAAGTGGTCAACTCAAGTGTTGTCAGTAACTTTATGAGCTGGAAAATGTGACATTCACTCCTAGCTAAACTCTTTCATTTTGAAACAGTTAAATGCATAGTTCCATTTTATTCATTTGTTTTTCCAAATATGTTGAACTTAAATGATATGTTGTACAGCTGCCGAGCTGCCTTAGTTGTTATGTTACACTTGATATTTTTTGTGGATGTTCTCTTCTATGGATCATATGGTCTTGCATCAGCATTGCTCAGCTGCATAATTTCATCTACAGAATATTGATTATGTGTTTCCTTGCTTATGTCAGAGTTATTCTAGCGAGGAACAGATGTACTGTGTTTATGTACCAACCAATCATCTATACATTGGAGACATATTTCTGATTAACTCGAGCGACGTGATTAGACCAAACTTATCTGTTCGTGAAGGCATTGGTATGTGCATCTTCTGTTTTTCCATGCCAATGCATTTCATCCAACTGCCACTTGAATGGCTCCAATTCTTGTTTTGTTTCTTGCTGTTGCAGAGATTGTTGTGTCAGGGGGCATGTCAATGCCTCAGGTTTTATCCATACTGGAAACAGAGCAGAACCAATGGAACAGGATGAGATCTAGTCGAAGCTAAAGACAGCTCCTACATGGCAAGATTTCGTGTGCAATTGTGTGTTACTGATTTCTGTAAGTACAAGAGTAGGATCCGATAGAATGTACAGTTCTCCTGGCTGAATGCAAAATCATGCTCTACACGCACACCAGCAATCATTCTATTTAAATATGCACTTCTTGACCAGTTTCTTGGTCGGAGCTTCTTCGTCAGGTGTACTTGTTCATGGACAGCTAATTCTTCTACTGTTCAAGCGATTTAGGATATGATGACACATTGACACCAGTAGGATGTAGAGTTAAAATGCATATTTCTGAAAACAACTCTGCATTTTGGTTGACCTAATATCAAGTTAACTAGAAAGAATGATTTTTAGATATTGAATTGCTTATGCGGCTCGTGTGCGCTTTAGGTTCAACGATTCAAACGCATTTGTTTGAATTCGGCTTTTCCTCGTTTAACCAGTTCATAATAAATTAATAATTGAAGTCTACTACAGGAAGCTGGGAAAATCAACTCAGGAAACAAAGATCTAGAGCCACAAAACCTAAAAAACAAGCTCTTTTATATGAGCTAGACTGTGATGCGATTTACCAGTGGATATAAACAAGTTAGTCCAGTCTCTCACAACATGATCAGAGTGGCGCAGCGGAAGCGTGGTGGGCCCATAACCCACAGGTCCCAGGATCGAAACCTGGCTCTGATAAAATTGTTTTTGTCGACTTTTTTTTATCATCTCAGATTGTTTTATACCAATCTATCTCTGATAGTTTTTTGGGAGTTAATCAAGTATTTTTGTTTTACATTGACATTAGGTAATTGGCTCTTGAATCGGCAACAGATTATGACGACATCAGGTTCAATGGGCATTATATTTCCCTTATTTTCCATATGGGATTTAGCAATTTCTTTTCTCTTCATACAACGATCTTAACATAAACAATGAGGTGCAATAATAGTGGATTAACCAAACAAGCACCGAAACACGGATCAAATCAACAATTTTTACAATGTGTACTGCAGGATGATGCAAAAATGCATGCACATCGCGAATCAGTCACCAGCTATCTTCAGTTGTTCCAATGCAAGAGCTGAGCTGCGATGCTCACAGCTCACTTGAACTGCAGATTGCTTGCAAACGTCTGCCCAAACTTCCATCCAGATGGCACGACGCTTGTGAAGACGAGCGTCTGGCCGTCCATGTTGGTCACCCTGAACGAGAGCATCTGGCCGGTGAGATACTTGAGCGAGTGCCAGTTTGCACCCCAGTTTCGCACCATTGGCATCCAGTCGTTCGAGCTGCTGTTGTTCTTGACGTCCATTGACTTGATCGAACCAGCTGCTGCAACATTGGTCACGAGCACCAGATTGAAGTAGTCGTGGCCATTGATGGTGAACCTCACACCGCCACGCTTCACGCATGGAACCCTAAAATCAATAAGCATCGCGAATGCATATGTTGTTATACTACCATGCATGGTGATATATATGTAATGGTATTCATTTGTTGTATGTGTGTACCTTTGGTACATGACGGGGATGATGCCGGCGCGGTAGACGCCGATCTTCTCCCATGCCGGCTGCGCCATGTCGAAGTGGGGGCGCGGCGGGTTGCACCAGCCGCCGTTGTCGCTGGGGAGGTCCCAGTTGGGCGGGCAGAAGTTGGTGGCGGTGACGGTGACGGTGACGCCGGGCTTGCACCAGCGCGGGTCGCCGACCCTCTTGCGGTCGCAGGCGATCTTGTAGCACTGCCCGCAAGACGCGCCGTCGTTGAACAGCGCCGCGCTCAGCGCCGCGCTCCGCGTGCCGTAGCCCTGCGAGTACAGGTTGCCGTACCCGCAGGCCCCGCCCATCGTGCCCGACGCGTCCGCGCCGCCGTAGAACGTCGCGTGCGCCTTCAGCCACCCGTCGGCCGCCGGCGCCGGCGCTGGCGCCGTTCCCGTCGTGTTGGTCTCCCCGTCGGCCGCGGCCAGCAGCGCTAGCGCGCAGCCGACTGCCGATGCGAGCAGCCCCGCTAGCGCGAAAGCTCGAGCCGGAGCCATGTCGTCCGCGTCGTCGTGATCACTGCGTACGTACGCCCTGAAAATTGCAGCTAGCTAGCTAGCTAGTTGCTATGCAAAATGGATTTGGTTGTAATGATTAGGTAATGATCAGCTGCGAGATAATCGTGGTATGATTGGGTCTTGGTATATTTATATATAGCCTGGAGGATTGATCGATTCAACAAGCTAAGGATCACCTCGATCGAGTTAGCTAGCGAATTGAAGCATGTCATGTAGCGTGCAGATGAGCGAGCCCGTGCAGACGCAGCATGCATGCATGGCTTACGGGTTAATCAAAATATTTCTATACGAATATATGAACGCGCAGACACGTATAACACAAACTATTATTCTTATCTACGAACTTCTCCGATCCGTCGATGTTTGCTTAACATTTGCTTGACTTCTGATGGTGAAATTAATGGACGGCTTAATTAATTCATTTGCAGGTTTAAAAGAATTCCATTTTGGGTAATCCTTTGTCTAAGAAAGGATGTCGTGTCAAAACTTGAATCGTACGGGTGTGCAGCTAGCTAGAGTTGAGTCAGAAAATTAAAAAGGGTAATTGCGCCCAACTGCGTGTAATGATTAATTCGACAGAAAAGAATTAGAGTTGAGTGACTTGAGTCACCATTAAGACAAATTTAAATACTAGTTAAAACTAGGATTAGGATGAAAAAAATATATATGCGTTAACCCGCAAATGTGCAGGTCATTACGCTAGCTAGTTCATGTCAAGGAACCAGAGTTGTTGAACAAAATGCTTAATAACACACCAAGTTTAGACAATGTCTTCACAATAGCACATGGCATTTTGGCATCACATTGCATAGTCATCTATTTGGTGATTCTATTTGAGAAGGTAATGTAATTATACATTTTGTTGAGTATTAAGACAATAGCACATGGCATTTTGGCATCACATTGCATAGTCATCTATTGGGTGATTCTATTTGAGAAGGTAATGTAGTTATACATTTTGTTGAGTATTAAGGGTGCGATTGGGCGGGCCTTTAACTTCAACTTCTTTGTCCGGTAAAACCAAATCAAACATTTTTTTCTAAATAAAATCTAACCAACTTTAAGTACTCTACTCCAATTTCAACATGAATTTTAAGATTAAAATCAAACAGACCCTAAGAGGGATGCAACGAGATAGCCAGAAATAAAATTTAGTATTAATTGATCAGTTTTTTTCAAGTGTTGGATCCATTACAATTGACCATAATTAACAAGAAAGTTGCATGGTTATTATCCATCGTACCATACATAAGTGATATTTGTTTGTTTTTTCAGCTCATAGCTGCTTTTAAGCTCAAGCAAATTTACTTCCATACCAGCGCAACCATGCAGTTTCCGTAGAGGAAATTGCACACCAGTTTGCTTGTTACGCGTGTCAGGGCTTCTGCGTGCGCGCGTGTGTACGTCAATTAACCGATTAAGTGAAGCTCCATTGCTAGACGGAAGTGAAATACAATACAAGAATCAATTGTTCCTTGAGGCCAGTTGAATATTAGTCTCTTGATATACAAAAGGGGGCATAAGCAAGCTAGTAGAAACCTTGAGACAAAATGGTTTCCCAGCTGCTTGGCAGTTGCTACAATTCTCTCTGACATCAAGGAGACCAAAATGTGTTCTCCATTCTGATTTCTAGGTGACCTGACTTTCCAGAAAAGAGGAGCAACAAAGAATAGGAGCTCATGTGAAGCTTAAACTTCACCCTACACAATACAATTGCTGAATTTCTACTTTGCCAGTTTGACATCAATAAGCGAGCTCGGATTTATCTCAGGGATGGGGCAACCTTTGATAGTGCTCCCAATTCGGCCAGGAGGCCAATACCGGAAAATAGATCTCCCCAATATGTTCTTAGAAGGAAGAGGGCCCCTGAGAAAAAAGTGGTATTGTACAAGCCAATTTGATTAAAGTTCAAAACGAGTTAATACGTAGCATACGGGGAAAAAAACAGCAGAGAGAATATTACCACACATGTGAATCATAACTGTTGTTTCGGTTGTCTCCCATTACAAAAACTGATTTTTCAGGTACTTGCTGCGATGAAAACAGTGTCAACATAGTCTCCAAGAAAAGTATAACCCCAGAAAAAATGTGTTCATTTTTCTTCTACAAGGATTAAAACATAAATCATGCATATGTAGAGAGCATGCACACAACACACACACACACAAAAATGTCCACCCCTACCTAGATACTAGGGTTTAAAATATATTTGGTCAGTTGTCATATAATTGAGTTCGTGTATAATTTGTGTGTGGTGCTACTATGTAATCCTCGAGTCAACAATGATATCAGCCAATGTAGTCGGCAAGATTTTACTTAGACTGCTGCTTACAGCCGTAAAGTAGTAATTAATTAGAAGTCGATTTGATGTTGTGCTTTGTATTACGATGGATTACTAGCTATATTGCCTATATATACAGAATGGATTACTAGCTGCTCAAGCTTTTCAGCAGCACCTATCAGAGTGTTCAGCTAAACTTCAGTGCGTGAAATTGGGAGGAGAAATTAGAGCCAACAATTGGCTCAGTAATATCTTACCACTGGATTCATGTCATAAGAAGGTGGCTCAAGAATGAACTCTTCGTTTCTTTCTTCACCATTCACAACTAGTTTTCCTTTATGAACCTGCAATATAACAAGCAATGAAAAATAAGAAACTTGTTTTTTATGAACGCCCTAGAGTTTCAAGATAAAACTTAAATTGAAACTAATACTTCAGCAGTATGTAGAAGGCCACTCTGAATAATCCATAGGATAATAATTTTTGCTATCACTTATGCTATTCTTCACAGTCTAAAACATTCCATGAAATATGTCATTCGTTTGCAGATTTTACCTCAAAACAACAAGCTGTTTTGGAAAAATATTGGTCAAGAATGTAAATGCTGGAGATGAGGGCAGAAAGTGGCAGCAGAGGCTAGCATAAAAGAACAAAACCTGACTCATTATAGGCTAACATAGGAGAATAAGATATCAGACTCATCATCGACAACAGTATTGTCACACCAGACACTGCCAGTGTGACTGATCAAGCATCCATAACTGCACTCAGTGTCTCAGTGTGTCAAACATCAATGCCATTCCTGATGTGCAAAGGGATGAAACCAACATCCCAAAAGGGGAACCATGTGGCTGTGGAGTTGGGTGACAAGGCTGTGGAGGGCCTTGCCATTGAGCTTGGCGCAGCTGATGTGGTGTTCCATCATGACATACATGTGGAAGACGCCACGAAGCAGCACATGGCACATAGTGAGCATAGGGAGATAGAATGGTTAATGAAATCACAAAGCTATTTTGTGATGACATATTTAGAAATACTGATTTCTTGAATACTTAAATGCTATGGAGTAAACTTTTCCCAATCTTAGCACACTTCTTGGACTGCCTCAATTTTCAAAGAATTTTTCATATTGAAATGAAACACAAACAAGACTGCTGAAAGGAATTCATAGATAAAAAGAACTAATTAAGTGAACTAGTTGAGATTGAAAAGATATGCTATACACATAAGAAAAATCATATGTGATTTTGAAACAAACCTCAACAACATCTCCCTCTCTGGCAACTATCCGTTTGATGAAAACGTCATTGTCAGTATATCCGACCTCCTGAACAGGAACATTCACAATTTGAAATCAAGAAATAACATATTTCATCAAAATTCCAAACATAACTAACTTGTGTGTAACCTGTAAGTACCTGCAGCACCGGAGGACTTTTGAAGATTACTATGTCGTTTACACATGGCTTTCTAAAGTAGTATGTAACCTGAGAAGCATGCATATGGTAAATTTATGATTTGAAGTCAATACAAAGTTTTCTAAGGCATCAAGAAATACAGCTTTTGATAGAAATACAAACAAATTCAGCATGAATAACAACATAATGGGAAAAGGTATGCATCTATGCAGGTTTGTTGTAATGGTGGTCCATAGTACTATCTTGAAAATTCAAACAAATTTCTGAACTTACGAAGGGCACTAAAGTTTGGAATTCTGTGAATGAAAGTAAGCAACAGCCAATCCTCAGGGGGATTATTATTGAGTATAGCCTGTCAACAAAAAACACCATAATAATGTGCACACAATCTGGTGTTTCAAGAATGGCATCTCCCACCTCTCCCTTGAGCTCCCGCTCCCCTCTCTCGCCCCTGAGCTCCTCGACGGCCATGCCCTTCTCCCATGGCGTCCGTCCATCAGCGGTTTGACCTTCTCCTCCTCGTCTCTCTTCCCTCTTAAGTTCTCCCCGATGGCTGGCCCCCCCTGAGCTGGAACAAGACCATGTCCTTTCTGCCTTGGTTTCGTCTTGGGATTTCTCTCGTGGGCAGGATTTTCAGCGACGCAAGGGCATGGTCTCGAGAGAAATCCCAAGACGAAACCAAGGCAGAAAGGGCATGGTCTCGTTCCAGCTCAGGGGGGCAGCCATCGGGGATAACTTAAGAGGGAAGAGAGACGAGGAGGAGAAGGTCAAACCATCGATGGACGAACGCCATGGGAGAAGGGCAATACCGTCGTGGAGCTCGGGGGCAAGAGAGGGGAGTGGGAGCTCAGGGGAGAGGTGAGAGACGCCATATCTATTGAGGGCCCAACAGCAATATTCTGTCCATAATGGGCTAAGGATTATATATAAATACTACCGATTAATGCAACATAAGGCTTTGAAGAAGAAGAATCCTTCTATTGGCAACTCAAAACAGAGCTCCTGAACTTCACGACCACACAACATTATTTCCTAAAGATCTTGTTTCAGGTCATCCGTTTTCAAACAAAAATGCTACTGACCAACTGGCCATCATAGGTCAAGCAACCAGAAATCCAGGATGCAAACCAACAATTATCACCAAAAAGAAACGAGCAACAAGTTCTTGAACAAATTTTGGTTAAACTTCCATACTGATTACGAACTTGAGTCAAAACTCACACACACACACACACACACACAACACACACATCTATCAGAAACATTAGGTAGTGTTTGGATGAGTGAACAGAGAGGAATGGGATGGGATGGTCCTATTTTAGGGGATGGGATAAGATAAGATGGTTTCATAAGGGTGTTTGGTTGGATGAATGAAATGCTTCAATCATGTGTTTGTTTGGGGGAATGAAGGATGGAATAATTCAATCTCATGTTTGGTTAAGGAAATGAGAAGGGATGGGAGGTGCAGCCAGCTACCAGATCCACAATCATCTATCACCACTGCCCCAATGCCACTGCACCTTCCGGCTACCTCACCGCCCCAACACCACCACCCCCATTTTGCTGGCTCGTTGCCCCCTTCTGCCCCACTTACCATCCCAACGCTGCAGCCCCAATGTCGCTGCCCCCTTCTGGTCAGCTCACTGCCTCAATGTTGCTGCACCCTTTCAGTCAGCTCGTTGTCCCAATGCTATCACCCCCTTCAGCCCTACTCGCCGTCCCAACATCATCACCCCAATGACGCTGCCCCCTTTCTACTGTCTTGCTGCCTCAACACTGCAGCCCCCTTCCACCCTACTCATTGCCCCCACGTCATTGCCCACTTCCAGTCATCTTGCCACCCAAACGCTGTCACCCTGGCTGGCCCAACACAGTAACTCCCGCTCGGTACAGTGTGGTTCAGCAAAAAAAACTTGTACCGCACAATCCGGCACCTATATGGAATATTATCTGACTAGAGATCAATTTGTTCCACTCGTTACCACCTCATCCATCAAAACAATCAGTTGTATCACTCTATATTCAGGAATCATCCCATCTCATTCCTCCCCCATACATCAATCCAAACACTAGCAAGGTAAATGTGCTACCAGAGTTCCAAAGTCCTAGCATATAGTAAAATTTGAATCCTCTGCAGACAAAAAAAGACCAGGAAGTAAGTTAGTAAGGGCAGAAGTACCTTCTCCGCAACAATGCGGTCGCCGACGTCAAAGGTGGGAAACATGGAGAGCGAGGGAATGAACCGTGGTTCGGCAATGAACGAGCGGAAGGCGAGCGAGATGGCCAGGGCGGCCAGCACCGTCTTCGCGTCGTCCGTCGTCACATTGAGCCACTCCGGAAGCAGCCCCTTCTTCCCCTCATCCTCGTCGTCCCCACCGCCTCCGCCCCCCGCCCCTCCTCCCCCGCCGCCGTCGTCGGGGCCCACAGGCGGCGCGTCGTTCGGTGTCGCCGCGGACCGAACCCGCCTCCTCAGGAAGAGGCGCGGGAGTATCCGCTCATTGCCGCCGCGGTGGAATGTGGCGGTGGAGAAGATGGGGCTGTGGCCGGGGGTTTTGGAGGAGGGTTTGATGAGGGGGCGCGCCGGGGCGGCGGTTTGGGAGGTGGCCGGGAGGAAGCGGACAGAGGACATGGCTTCCGCGGGAGGAGGAGGAGGAGGAGATGATCCTCTCGAAGCGCGCCTCGCCGGCGTCCGCGTCGGCCAGTGGTGGGTCGAGTTGGGGATTGGAGGGAAGACGAGGACGAGTAGGATAAGCCTATGGCGCGGAAGGTGGTGTTTGGTCGGTGTGGTAGGATTAGTCTACCAACCTTACAGACAGCGTCTTCTTTGGAGTATTTTCTTTTATTTTCTTGCGGTTTTAAATCGGCAACGGTCAAATGGATTTAATGGTTTTTTCACTAAAAAAAACTTGGTTTATAAAATCCAGAATGTGGAATTTACTTATATTTAATGCGCTGTTTATAGAGTTTCTATTTAACTAGAACATCCGTTCATTTTTAAATGATGTCTTTAATTTTTATCTTAATATTTGATCATTTGTTTTATTCAAAAATTTTATGCAAATATACAAAAATATAAGCTCTAAGTAACTTCAATAATAAAACAAATTATTATAAAAAATGATATTTTTAAAAACTGAATAAAATGAATAGTCAAATAGTGAGATGAAAATAACGGTGTCATTTAAAAATGAACAAATGGGGTACTCTAAATCTAAAGAAACGGTTCAAATTATGGTTCTAAATTACGAAATTCAATAGCTACAAAATCTAAAAATGAACTAGAATTCAAAACCTGAAAATTTTCTATAATTTGAGTAGAAATTTCTTAGATTAGAAAGTTCTGTATTTTGAGGAGAATTTGTATCCAAGTTGAAAGCTTCGTTTCTGAAGATCGAGTAGGAAGTTTAGTGTTTAAAAAACTAAACAATTTTATAATATTATGTTTTATTCAAAAGGTTAGATTAATTTGAATTGTGGCAGGGTTCACATTACCCGACCGGTTGAAAACCAGACCTCATCGGAAGGACAAAAAGGCCACAGTTTTATCGCAAATTTATAGATTTTGGAGAAAATTCGCAAACCAAAATTTGAATTCAAATTGCTGGCGAGATAAATTGAGGTCGCCAGGAAGCCACAGCGCCGCCGATGTCTCTAGGGAAGACACATGAGCTGAACAAGCAAAAAAATAGAGAAAATACATCACTCAAAGAGTCAAAGATCCCATATTCTGTTTAGACAATTATAAACTGATTTCTAGACTAGAGATACACGAGTTAAACTTAGACTCTGTTTTTTGTTTCAGTTTTAAATTATAACAATCTAACTTTTTTTCATAAACTAAAATAAATAAGAACTTATTATAATTTAGAGTACAGATTATAACAATCCAATAAACTAATAGAACCTAGTTTTGTTTTTTATAAACTAGATTGTTATAATTTAAAGTTGAAACAAACACACCTCAGAGGCGGTCTAGTCAGCACAGGAGGTGAACTCTGAAAAACTACAAGCTTGGAGCTGTCAGTCTGGGAAGACCAGGAGACCAAAGCATGCCATGGTTGGCATATGGAACGATCGATGCGTCAACTATCAAAAAAATGCAAGCTCCGAAAGCTTCCATAGTGTGTACAAAGACTGACTTGGATCACAGATCTTAGACACCAACGCAAACAGATAGTCAGAGTACTCTTGACAAATACACCTCTTCATTCGGTCGGTAATACTTGATGTATTTATCTTCCTTTTTAACATCCTTACCAATCAGGAACTCGTGCCGCCTCCAGCGATGGCAAAGTCAAAAAACTTTTGTTAGCTTCTGAGTGGTCCTTAGTGCTCAACAGTATCTTCATTCGTAGTTACGTAGTGCCAGAAGTTGATATTGCCTCAGAGACACATGGTCAGCACTGCAAAGTGATCCACGATATTTTAGCCTTGATCAGTGATCACCATAGTGTCCAACAGGTGCCTAAATCCAAGCAGCTAGAGAATTAGGACCAGTGTCATATGCTATTGTTTGTGCTGAACTGCTGATTCATCCCTGCAACTGGGGCTATTGTCATGCAGTATAAATCCTGTTTTCATCAAGCTTGTGAAAGCATGTGTATGAACTAGGGATGGACAAGCATACTTGTCTGCACAACGATGTGGCAAGCAAAAACTGGTCCACATTCAGAAAGGTTTGGATAATTTGTTGGAAGTGATTCCGCACCTGAAATAGCTAAACAGGACGACATGACAACATATCATTAGCAACACACATAGTCGATTAATGACAGTTTTGTATTACCAGTAGCTGCTTATATCTCAACAGCAAACATACACTTGATGTTTCCTTTTTTCATTAATCGATATCGAGCAGTCATAAATATGAAGTGTATCCTCCACCAAGTGGTACTCTTGGACAGAATACTGCTTCAATTAGTAGGCTTGGGCAGCATCGGAAGCCAATACTCTATCAAAAAGAGCAAAAAGAGAGTATTAGCTCAGTAGTAGTAAAGCCTTTTTCTGAAGGAAGTTGACCCATAAATACACCATTACTATTTGCTTTCGTACAGCTGATAAATGATAATATATTGAACCATGTATTCACCAGTTCCAGAAAAGCTACACGTAAAGAAAAAAATGTCCATAGGTATGTCTTACTCTATTTATATCACAAAAATGTAGAAACAAACTTCCCAAAGAATAGTATCTATTAGTGGGGTTAAAAATAAAGAAGAGTGGAAATTTTCTAATTTCTTTTACTCTCCCTTATCACAACTAACCATTTTTTCTTGGAAATTGTGCCAAAGATGCAAGACACCAACTTAATCTCTTTCTTCATTAACTCTCTGACACATCATCTAAAATCCTATGTGGCAAGGTCATTAATTTATATAAATATAGTCAACATAGAGGACCTGGAATATTCTAAATATCTTCGAAAGTCTCACATTTGTAAATTCTCATGGTCTACTGAATCATGATGCCACTAGTTTTATAGAAAAGTGTGCATGTGATAACTGCTGGTATAATAAGCTGTTGATTGATATATGGTTTTAAACAGCAAAGAAATCAACAGTTTGTGCTGCTTTCTAAGGCACAAAGTTACCAATTACAATGGAAATTATCTTGACAGTTGTAATCACCAGTCAATGGAATTTTGCTCTGAAATTTTTTCAAGAAAACCTGCAAGCTTATACTTGTATGACAACTGATTAATTGGTCGCCCGATTAATCTAGTTAATCCCTGATTAATGGATTAATCCTTAATCCCTAGCCAGTATCGATAACCGATTTTTCCAACATTGATCATGCATGCATGCATGCAACTCAGTGCTAAGTTTATGCACTCAGCAGGTTTGGAAGTTTTGAAGAACTGTTCTAGTTTAGCCCTGCCTACTGTGCAGCACCTCATGTTTCATTTTCTAAAACACATCAGACAGCAGTAACGAAGCTCTTTATTTGTGAGGAAAATTTTAAGAATTTGTTTAAAATAAAAGATCTTAAAATTACAAAAATAAAGCAATGTAATTGTAATACCAGGTGATTTTGAGTAGAATGCTTACTGGTATACTCAGTATGTCGCCTTGAGAATTGGTCAATACTGGTAGCATTCGTCTTGCAGGAGCTGGAATAGATTTGAGGATCTCAAGAGATTTATGTGCTGATAATTGCAAATATCTAGAGTGCTGCATGAGTTTATCATCCTCCAACTTGCTACAGGAAGCATTGGAATCATTCTTGTTCTCTTCTGCTAAATGGATTTTACAAACATCAGCAAGGAACAACCAATCAGTATCAAACATGTGCCTAACAGGAAGACTTCCATCCTGATTCACCATACAATACTGGCAAATTTGTTTTTGATTGTCATGCAAACACATCCTGTTCACAACTTCCGAAGTTCTCCACGTAATCAAGAATCTGCTCATAAAATGACATGTTTCACCAGGCCAGAGATCTAGAACTTTCAAATAAGGAAAGCTTGTTTTCTCCAAGTATGTCTGTTCGTGTTTGTCCTCTTTTGTTGTAATAAATTTCTGGTGTTCATCTGTTTGCAAGTAATTGAGTTTTTCTAGCGTAAAATCATCTATGATCTTGAGATCCTTTGCTTTATTCAGAACATCAGTAGAAAATTTAGAATTCAGAAAAGGTATGCTTGGGCACTTCTGTAGAAATTGTTCAGAGTATAAGCGTGCTTCAAGAACAATCTGATCGATCTCAGGTGATGGTGGCTGTTGCTTTACATAGGAACACTTGTAGGACATAGCAACAGAAGATGATGACTCCATGAAGTCAACAGAACAACAGACTAGTACTTTTGTACCTTTAGACCTTGGAACAGCAGAAAGGTAACAGCCAGCTACAGTAAGGGCAACCTGCACGAAATTCAAGCAGTACTGAATGAAACATGAAGGATCTTTTTTTGCTTAAAGCATGGACTTTCCTGATGATTCTTTCCCCATGGAGAGGTTAATGTGTATTTGTGTGCCAGTACATAATTCATTTTATTATGACTCTTTGAAATCACTCTTTTTTGGTAGGAAGGGAATGTTGGAATATAGTTCTGTTCTCAAATATCAAAAATAACAGTTGAAGAAAAACCGTCGTAGATGGTCCACAATTTCTGGAGAATGCATGTGCCAGTTGAGCAATGCATATACAAAAGTAATCATTCCAGACTTGGCCTGTTAACAGTACAATGGCGGTGTGAAAAGCACCATAGGTAGCTAAATAATAACATATGGAAAGAACCACAGACCAGTTCTGCAGTTCATAAACAACCCGCCACCAATGGGGCCTGGTCAACTTTCATTTGAGCAAATAAAATTTATTACTTAAATGTGAAATTTGACAGGGCTGCCTCATATCCATCTTTCATCTGGAATGTTAGTATAAAATGTGCATATTAGATTTAAAAAGCCACGGACCAGATTTGGGTGAACTTGAACAGGTTTAGTCCTCAGAGCTTGTTTTCATTTCAAGTTGAGTGAGATTCCAATTAACTACAGTAAGATTTAACCAAAAACGTTTACAAATAAAATATATCAAGAATTAAGGATGTAAGCATGCACATTAACTAGAAAGAACCTTGCAAGGAATGGTGCGGATGTAGTCCATGAGCAATCGAGCAGATCTACCACGGAGTGGCCTGTGCCTTTGTGAAACAAACTATAATGGAGAAAAAATGAATATCAATGTCCCATGGCCACACCACCACAAGGTATCTAAAAGGTGCTAGAACAAAATCAAAATAAAGGGCTACTTGTGTTATAGATGTACCTGTAATACATATGCTAAATATTGTGAAAGGCAAAGATCATCAACATTATGTGGATCAAGTTTTTCCAGGTCAATGACAGCATATCCATGCTGCAGAGTGACAAGGGAATTTTAGGGGAGGAAGAGTTAGACTAAAGAATTAAATAATGTCATGACACTCGGAAACTACACATCTAAGTACAGAATAAGGGTATACCTCCATTACTGTTAAAGACTGCTTTAAAATAGTACTGCAGGCGTTATCTATACATGATCGCGTCAACCGGCATGCATCGATCAGTTTGTGAAGCTCTGACTGAAAGGTACCTGTAGATAAATAAAAGCTTATCATATGAATGTATATTCACTCATCACTCATAGTAAGGTAATAAGCCATATGCAAATCCACATATGCAGATAAGCTGGTCAAAACTGATCTGCAGTTTGGGTCTTAAACTTCATGCATACAAATTAGCATTAGCACAGATAACTCTAGTCATGAATTGGCAATGTACAAAACAATGAAAATGGTGTTATTTGCACTTCAAATTCCGTAACCTAGTTATGCACTCTATTCTTGTTTGAGATAGATCATAGAATTCTGTCTCACTGACACACTTCTTATTTTTTATAAAATAATTCAACCTGGTGTACAGAACAGAATTCATCGTACAAGAGACATGAAAATAAAATGCAGTTTTGGTGCACATAAATAAACATCTATACTACTTCCAGAAGATGATGTATCAGCAGTTAATGGTCACTGGTCGTTTATTATTTAAGGGAATTGCCCAATTGTGGATGGCCAATGGGCTGAGTTTGTTCCTGACTTCCTGTAACAGAACATGGCATTTAATAGTTAACAGAGATGGAACATCAGACGATTTTGGATGAAATTTAGCATGTGTAAAACATAGGTATGCTCAAACAAGCTCTACACATTTGTCAAATGTTCATGGACATCAGGATATCACCTTTCATCATCCACACTATATACCATTATGGTAATAAAATTGAAAACAAACAATTAAACAACACGGTAATTGCAAAAGCAAATCAAAAGCAACAGCCTGAGAGCAAATGTGAACCTTCTGAAGACAAACTTCTCAAAGATGCCCGAATTCGGTTCCTAACATACATCATACTATTATTTGTTGGATCTTCAACCCACAAATGATTACTTCCTTGACATATCTGTGGGGAATCAAGAATGATTGACCAATCAGTAAAAAAAAACTGACAGCTCGAATCAAAGTCATGAAAGTCTCCCACAAGGCCACAAGGCTATGTTTTTCTGAGAAAGAAAAAGGCTTCAAAACAACAGGAGAAAGTATAAATATTTCATTCTTGTCAAGGAATTGTTAAAAATGTGAAGATAAGTGCAATTCAGTAAATACAGAAAATTTAATGAACTTCAGGACATGAGAATTCAGATTAAATGTATCTAAAGATGAAGTATTGGCACTCTGTTTAAAAAAAGATAATGGTCCTCAACTAGTAAAATGTATGACTGCTTCTAAACAGCATGAGATCAAGGCTTACCTTATACATGTCATCTTTTGAAAATTCGAGCATGGGCCGGACAAGAAGAATGCCATAACGACGAAAGTTATCTCCATCATATTTTAAATTAGACGCAAACAGTTGAGATACAGAGGCTGTACCAGCAAGCCCTAAAACCCCACTGTTGCGAGATAATCTCAGAACAAAGAGTTCTGCCTGCATTTATAAGCCTGAATTCACTCAGGGACAACAAATAACTTGCAGTGACCATAAATGACATAAATCATAATATAGAAAGATGTAAGCATACATTATATTCAGTAATCCTTAATTCAATACCACATTGAATACTATTACAATTAGAAGGTGATTTTGTCTTAAATCCAAGCATCTGTCCATGAAATCAGATAACCGCGTCACAATGTATTTTAGACTAGAGAGTAAATCGGTAATAAACATGGATACATTAGTACATAAAGTCACAACAGTATCATATGTAATAGTATTTCATTATATGCAAGTGTGATTACCATTAGTTAAATCATGTTAGCAAGTGTGATTTAGCTTAACATTATCATATAACAAGGATTATATGTGTTAAGTCACAATTCTATAAGTAGGGCAATTCTCAATCATAACTAAAGGGGGAAAGGGAAAATGCATCTCCCAATTTAACAGACCTGGTCATCAGAGTGGTGTGCGATAAGCAAGATTGCTATTTGTTGCTTTATACAAATGTCCAGCAGTTTTTGGTACCTGAATTTATTGACATGTAAGGTCTTATCAACCCACTAAGATATTATGTTTGTGAATAAATTGACATGGAACTGACAGAGCATACACCAGGTAGATATGTACAGTTTAAGGCACATCCATAAAATATGCATGTAAGTTTTTGAAAAAAAAAAGTAGAAAAATAAAAAATGGGACATATTAACCATAAATACTGAGTTGGTACCTAGTCAAATTGTTCAAAACTTCAAATTGCGGTGTCCTCTACAAATGGAGGGGCGGACCATGGCAGAGGAAGACAAATACCTCATTTCACGGGCAGCCTCTTGAAGATGCCCCTGCTTCGGTCGCCCATTTGGCCACTCACATGTAGTGATCTCACACATAACACCTACAACAAAATCGTTGCATCTCAAAAATTTTAGTTTGTATATCAAGTCGTATGCAAATGCAGCTCCAGGTAGCATACCTGAGGCCATTCATCGACACAATTTATATGTGCTCAGGTGGCTTAATAAATCGGTTTTTCTGTTCAAGAGCGAAACGAAATTAAAAAATTCACAGTAGTAACTAGTAAGTCATAAGATTACCCATGCCGCGCACCCAGTCACGCACCAGCTGAGCCTCCTCGGCGCTCTCGGTCCGTAGCCCGTGGTCGACGACGACCCCCAGGAGCCCGTCCACGAAGCCCGGGGAGGCGCCCTCCTCCTCGTCCTTCCTCCCCTCCCCGGCCTTCCTCTTCCACGCCGCCGCGAGCACGCAGAGCGCCATGGAGTCCGGCCCGCCAGAGACCCCCACCGCTGCACCCAACCAACCATCATTCATCTATTCAGAAAGTACGAAACCAAGTGGAGATGCAGCCATTGCACAGGAGAGCGGCCAGCGCCGTACCGACGCGGTGGTGCGGATGGACGCCGGCGAGGGCCATGCGGTGGGCGAAGGAGCGGTGGTACTGTGCGAGAGCGGAGGAGGAGGGGACGGGGGACGCGGACGCAGAGGCGGAGGAGGAGGAGGAGCAGCAGCGGCATAGGAGGAGGCGCCGGAGCGGGGAGGAGCGGAGAGGGGGAGTGACGAGGAGCGGCAGCATGGTGGTCGCCGGAGTGGCGGTAGCGGACTCAGGGTTTTAGCCCTTTAGGCAGTAACGGCCCAAATTAGGCCGCCCAACAAGACGAGACAAGAAGGGGATTTTTTTTAATGATACATTTTTATTTCAAAATTTTAAAACTGTCAAGTAGATTTCAAAATGTTACAAAAATAACCTTCTATTAGTAATTGGTTCACGGATATAGGCCGATCGACCCTAGATCAGCTCATATCAGGCTTCTATTGGTGCTTGATATGTCGATCAATATGGATTTAACCTAGATTAGCATATCATCCATCGATTTAAGTTGAATTGACAGACACGATGTAACACCCCAAATTTTCAAAACAATAAAAATATTATCAAATTCAATTTATTGAAATTATTATTTCAGAAAATACTTTTAAATCCCTTTTATACCCTTTTGAACTACAACATAGAGTAGATGACCAAATCAGGAGGTGAAACTTTTTGTATATGATCCTAAGACCAAAATATAATTTTGAGAATTTTTATAAATTTTTACCAGCCTTGGAAGTAGCCCTAATATTTTAATCCATTTTCTGGAATTATTTTTATTCAGAAAAGGATTGAAACAGTAATGGGCTCCTCCCCTCCCTTCCCTCTCTCCCGGCCGGCCCAGCCCGTTACCCCGCGCGCCCCTGGCTGACAAGCCGACCCCACATGTCGGCGTCGATCCCCTTCCCTCGCGCGCGCACCTGACAACCCGGCCCCACCCGTCAGCCCCCTCACCCGCGCACTCGCACCCGCTGACCACCTTGGCCCACCTGTCGGACCCGTCTTCCCCGCGGGATCCGCCCCCAAATCCCCCCCCTCGCCGGCCGAAGCCCTAATCCCGCCTCGGATCCGCCCCCGCCGGCCCCCTCCCTTAAATTCGTCGCCGGCAATGAATCCCCCTCAACGCGCCGACCGTTTCCCCCTATTAATTTCGCCCGATTCGCGTCCAGGTGCGTTGAACCGCGTTCAACCCGAACCTCGCCGGCGTTTAAAACGCATTTATCCCCGGCCACCGTCGATTACGCCCCCCCTGCCCCCGCCGGTGACCCTATTTAAACCCCCGGTCACCCGCATTTCACCCCCACGCCTACGCCTCGCGAGAACGCACAGATCACCCTCACTCCGAGCTTTAGCGCATTCCCTCTGGTTCGCCTCCGGCCACCGCTCGCCGTCGCACCAGACCACCTCCGCCCGTGCCTCCGCCTCCAACGTGACCGCCGGGACCTCACCAACCTCGGCCACCACTCCATCGACGTCGAACCCCGCCGGATCGCCGTCGCCGCCAAGGACCCGAACGCCTCCGCCGCCTTCACTCGTCGCCGGCCACGCTCCGTCGACCTTTTCTCACCGCCGAGGTACCCTCGTGATCCCCGTAGCACCCTCGTTCCATTTTAGGCCTTAGACTAGGTCGCCGTCGCTCGCCGTGGCCGCTGGCCCGCTCGCCGTCGTCGGAGAAGACGACCGGCACGGGTCGAGTACCCGTGCCGTGTCGGATTCACGCACGACCGTGCGATCTGGATCCGACGGTGATGTTTAATCCCCGCGTGCGGATTAATCTGATCCGTTAGATCTCGGCGAAGGGGTACGTTTTAATCTCGTGCGTCCATCTGTATTTAAAACCCGCGTTTAATCCTGTGCGTCCACGTGGTACCGGTTCGCACGTTTTAATCCTGGCCGTCCGTAGCCACTTGCGCGTCCCGCCTCGCCCTCGCGCGTCGGATCTGGATCCGACGGTCCAGATCGACCCGGCGCACGCGCACAGTGCGCGGGTTCACCGTGGGCCTGGCTCACCGTGGACCCGAGAGGTTTAAAATTTGAAAATAAATTCCAGAAATGCTTTTAAACTTGTAAAATTCATATCTAATGCATTTGAACTCTAAAAATTGCCATTCCAATTTTAGAAAATTCATAAAATTATTCTCTACATGTTTATGCAATAAAAACAGTAGGTTTATTTGGACATTTTCATGTTTATTTAAATAAGTATTCAAATGCCCTTAGGATTTAAATGTAAATTTAAATCTTTAAAATTTATATAATTGTCCCTTACTGTTTAAACACTAAAACCACTGGGTTTTCTCTAAATCATTTAAATTAAATTGATTAGAAAACTTAATGTAGTATTATACACACTTAAAAACCCTTTTTATGAAAAACAATAATTCATTTAGATTCACTTTAAATTAATGGAGAAATAAATTTCAGAACTTTAATCTTTGAATTTATTTTATTTATAATCGAACCAACTTAAACTTACGTGTTTATAATGTAATGTTATACTGTTTGATTGGATGTTGTGTTCTTTTTATTTTACTTTATATTAAAAAGACTACGACATCGCCGAGGAGCCGGAGTACTTCCCCGAAGTCCCTCCCTCTCCCTTTGCTGAACAAGGCAAGTCACCAAACAATTCTTTTGAGCATATTGAACCCATGTCTGATTTGACTATCGCTAAAACACATAGGTTATGTATATGCATTAGTCAAATGAAGCCTTACATTATATTTATTTAGGATCCCCCGACCTTGATGTGCAACCCAAGCCATGCTATCTCGCCTAATCTCCTTGTCACCATGTGATCAATGATATTAGCTAGTGTCCAATGTATTGGCACGGCCGCTATAGGATAAAGATGAGTCGTAGCAAAATGGTTCTATTATATGATCCCCGTTGCTTCTTATCCTTGGAAATTCTGTTGGTGATGAGTCATGGTTGTGAGTGTATGCATGGTGGGTTCCGGGTGCAAGCTAGGGCATTGGTCAGTCGCACCCGGGGCACTATAAGGACCGGTCTGAGGGATCCGTTGCAATACACTTACGTACTAACCACAAGTCTAGTGGGTAAGTCCTAACTAAGGTATGGGTTGTTCCAAACCGAGGCCACCACTTGGAGATGGGTCAAGTTGCACCTGCGGGTGACTTGTACCAATGTGGCGCAAAAGGGGGTGCGACGTTAGCCGGGATGCGGCCCGGCGCGCCGGCGAAACCTAGAGCGGGTGGTTATCGCTTGGAACATCTCATATTGAGGTTTTGGCACGAGTTCCCGTGAAATGGGTCATCTCGTTGGGATGAGTGCGTGCCTTGTGGGTACAGTAGTACATCTCTGATCAGAGTCTTAAATCTTTTCGAAAAGCCGAGCCCACGGTCAAGGGCGGGTTGCGTGACATCCCCCAGTTAGTTTACTTGAATATGGATGTGCATGTTGTTTGTCATGTAAGGACCGTTGTGCGAGGAGGTAAAACGTACTCCTCGAGTTAGTTGATGTTGATGATGCTCATGTTTACTTTCCGCATGATTAAAATATGATTACACTAAATGCCATAACTGCAACTGCTTTATTCCGCATTGTTAGCCTTTATCCTTCCTTGTTTATTATCCTGCATTATTATTTGCATTTGCGGTGGCTTGTTGAGTACTCTTTGTACTCATACCCGTTGGACCCCACAGAGGATGCTTATCTCGAAGACGGTCTGGAGTAGCGACCCAGTCAAGAAGAAAAATCCTGAAGAAGAAGTTCGTCATGCCGTTTTCTAATTATTTTACTCTACTGTTTTATTAAAACAATGTTGTAATAAATATGGTCTGCGTACCATGAATTTTACCGTATGTACGTTGTCGCATGATGAACCTCTTGTATTATTGTTTTTCTATGGAAATTCAATAATGTCTCGATTTGTTAAATCGGGGCGTCACAAGATGGTATCAGAGCCGACTTGACTGTAGGAAGCCAAACAGACCCTCTTTAGGACCTATTTTGAAAATCCTTAAAAAATATTATTTGCAAAAAAATTACTCTATTGCTTTGTAACCTTGACTCAATCCACTTCATTTTCTACTAGTGATCTAAAAAAAATACTAGATGGCAATCTTGGTTCTCATCTATTCTCGTGAGCATGAGGGATTCGTTGAAGGACTCTACAGACGAGGATCTCCCTTTCTTCACCGTCAAAGCGAAGAAGCGTCCCTTAGCATCGTTCGAGGAGAATGTTGAGTGTAGAAGACCCTAGATATCGTTAGTTTCATAACGAATTGCTTGATTTTTTTTATGGCGTATGGTTTACATCGTCTCTTGTGATGTAATCATACTAGGTTGTTTGCTTGAGGTATAATGATTGATCAATACACACATCACATCAATAATGAGGTTGGTTAAGGTCCTATCTATAGATCTGATCTTACCCTTTCATATTCTTCACTTCCCTCTTCTCTATATGCCCATCAGATGTCCGTTACAAAAAGAGGAAAAATTATCAAAAGCTTGTGCTTAAGATTTGACGCCATCATTCGGTTCAAAGTGATCAACTCCAACTAGGAAGTCAAGAAACGTCGTCAAGAAAGCCCTAGCCAAGTCAAGCCCAATACCCCGAGCTATTCGAGTAGCGTTCCAATCTCGAGGACGAGATTCTTGTAAGGGGGATAGTTTTGTAACACCCCAAATTTTCAAAACAATAAAAAT
Source organism: Zizania palustris (assembly GCA_019279435.1). Taxonomy (NCBI): domain Eukaryota; kingdom Viridiplantae; phylum Streptophyta; class Magnoliopsida; order Poales; family Poaceae; genus Zizania; species Zizania palustris. The sequence continues at coordinate 32,410,648 of JAAALK010000287.1, read as the reverse complement.
ATTATCAAATTCAATTTATTGGAATTATTATTTCAGAAAATACTTTTAAATCCCTTTTATACCCTTTTGAACTACAACATAGAGTAGATGACCAAATCAGGAGGTGAAACTTTTTGTATATGATCCTAAGACCAAAATATAATTTTGAGAATTTTTATAAATTTTTACCAGCCTTGGAAGTAGCCCTAATATTTTAATCCATTTTCTGGAATTATTTTTATTCAGAAAAGGATTGAAACAGTAATGGGCTCCTCCCCTCCCTTCCCTCTCTCCCGGCCGGCCCAGCCCGTTACCCCGCGCGCCCCTGGCTGACAAGCCGACCCCACATGTCGGCGTCGATCCCCTTCCCTCGCGCGCGCACCTGACAACCCGGCCCCACCCGTCAGCCCCCTCACCCGCGCACTCGCACCCGCTGACCACCTTGGCCCACCTGTCGGACCCGTCTTCCCCGCGGGATCCGCCCCCAAATCCCCCCCCTCGCCGGCCGAAGCCCTAATCCCGCCTCGGATCCGCCCCCGCCGGCCCCCTCCCTTAAATTCGTCGCCGGCAATGAATCCCCCTCAACGCGCCGACCGTTTCCCCCTATTAATTTCGCCCGATTCGCGTCCAGGTGCGTTGAACCGCGTTCAACCCGAACCTCGCCGGCGTTTAAACGCATTTATCCCCGGCCACCGTCGATTACGCCCCCCCTGCCCCCGCCGGTGACCCTATTTAAACCCCCGGTCACCCGCATTTCACCCCCACGCCTACGCCTCGCGAGAACGCACAGATCACCCTCACTCCGAGCTTTAGCGCATTCCCTCTGGTTCGCCTCCGGCCACCGCTCGCCGTCGCACCAGACCACCTCCGCCCGTGCCTCCGCCTCCAACGTGACCGCCGGGACCTCACCAACCTCGGCCACCACTCCATCGACGTCGAACCCCGCCGGATCGCCGTCGCCGCCAAGGACCCGAACGCCTCCGCCGCCTTCACTCGTCGCCGGCCACGCTCCGTCGACCTTTTCTCACCGCCGAGGTACCCTCGTGATCCCCGTAGCACCCTCGTTCCATTTTAGGCCTTAGACTAGGTCGCCGTCGCTCGCCGTGGCCGCTGGCCCGCTCGCCGTCGTCGGAGAAGACGACCGGCACGGGTCGAGTACCCGTGCCGTGTCGGATTCACGCACGACCGTGCGATCTGGATCCGACGGTGATGTTTAATCCCCGCGTGCGGATTAATCTGATCCGTTAGATCTCGGCGAAGGGGTACGTTTTAATCTCGTGCGTCCATCTGTATTTAAAACCCGCGTTTAATCCTGTGCGTCCACGTGGTACTGGTTCGCACGTTTTAATCCTGGCCGTCCGTAGCCACTTGCGCGTCCCGCCTCGCCCTCGCGCGTCGGATCTGGATCCGACGGTCCAGATCGACCCGGCGCACGCGCACAGTGCGCGGGTTCACCGTGGGCCTGGCTCACCGTGGACCCGAGAGGTTTAAAATTTGAAAATAAATTCCAGAAATGCTTTTAAACTTGTAAAATTCATATCTAATGCATTTGAACTCTAAAAATTGCCATTCCAATTTTAGAAAATTCATAAAATTATTCTCTACATGTTTATGCAATAAAAACAGTAGGTTTATTTGGACATTTTCATGTTTATTTAAATAAGTATTCAAATGCCCTTAGGATTTAAATGTAAATTTAAATCTTTAAAATTTATATAATTGTCCCTTACTGTTTAAACACTAAAACCACTGGGTTTTCTCTAAATCATTTAAATTAAATTGATTAGAAAACTTAATGTAGTATTATACACACTTAAAAACCCTTTTTATGAAAAACAATAATTCATTTAGATTCACTTTAAATTAATGGAGAAATAAATTTCAGAACTTTAATCTTTGAATTTATTTTATTTATAATCGAACCAACTTAAACTTACGTGTTTATAATGTAATGTTATACTGTTTGATTGGATGTTGTGTTCTTTTTATTTTACTTTATATTAAAAAGACTACGACGTCGCCGAGGAGCCGGAGTACTTCCCCGAAGTCCCTCCCTCTCCCTTTGCTGAACAAGGCAAGTCACCAAACAATTCTTTTGAGCATATTGAACCCATGTCTGATTTGACTATCGCTAAAACACATAGGTTATGTATATGCATTAGTCAAATGAAGCCTTACATTATATTTATTTAGGATCCCCCGACCTTGATGTGCAACCCAAGCCATGCTATCTCGCCTAATCTCCTTGTCACCATGTGATCAATGATATTAGCTAGTGTCCAATGTATTGGCACGGCCGCTATAGGATAAAGATGAGTCGTAGCAAAATGGTTCTATTATATGATCCCCGTTGCTTCTTATCCTTGGAAATTCTGTTGGTGATGAGTCATGGTTGTGAGTGTATGCATGGTGGGTTCCGGGTGCAAGCTAGGGCATTGGTCAGTCGCACCCGGGGCACTATAAGGACCGGTCTGAGGGATCCGTTGCAATACACTTACGTACTAACCACAAGTCTAGTGGGTAAGTCCTAACTAAGGTATGGGTTGTTCCAAACCGAGGCCACCACTTGGAGATGGGTCAAGTTGCACCTGCGGGTGACTTGTACCAATGTGGCGCAAAAGGGGGTGCGACGTTAGCCGGGATGCGGCCCGGCGCGCCGGCGAAACCTAGAGCGGGTGGTTATCGCTTGGAACATCTCATATTGAGGTTTTGGCATGAGTTCCCGTGAAATGGGTCATCTCGTTGGGATGAGTGCGTGCCTTGTGGGTACAGTAGTACATCTCTGATCAGAGTCTTAAATCTTTTCGAAAAGCCGAGCCCACGGTCAAGGGCGGGTTGCGTGACATCCCCCAGTTAGTTTACTTGAATATGGATGTGCATGTTGTTTGTCATGTAAGGACCGTTGTGCGAGGAGGTAAAACGTACTCCTCGAGTTAGTTGATGTTGATGATGCTCATGTTTACTTTCCGCATGATTAAAATATGATTACACTAAATGCCATAACTGCAACTGCTTTATTCCGCATTGTTAGCCTTTATCCTTCCTTGTTTATTATCCTGCATTATTATTTGCATTTGCGGTGGCTTGTTGAGTACTCTTTGTACTCATACCCGTTGGACCCCACAGAGGATGCTTATCTCGAAGACGGTCTGGAGTAGCGACCCAGTCAAGAAGAAAAATCCTGAAGAAGAAGTTCGTCATGCCGTTTTCTAATTATTTTACTCTACTGTTTTATTAAAACAATGTTGTAATAAATATGGTCTGCGTACCATGAATTTTACCGTATGTACGTTGTCGCATGATGAACCTCTTGTATTATTGTTTTTCTATGGAAATTCAATAATGTCTCGATTTGTTAAATCGGGGCGTCACACACGATCTACCTAAATCGATAGATCATCTATTGATCTAGGGCTGATTAACCTAGATTGATCGATCTAGGCGGATGCCTAGATCAGCAGACCATCTGCCGATCTAGGATGGATTGGACTAGATTGATATACCATAGCCTGATAGAAGCCCATTTTTGCAAATTCTGAAATATGCATATCAGATTTGAATTTTTAAATGAAAAATGTATTATTTGAATAAAAATTCCAAGAAGGGCAAGGGTACAAATTGGGGAGGAAATTACATCTACATCACTAAAATAAAAAACTAGCAATATCATAAAAAATTAAGATTTTAATCTATACCACGAGACGAGTTAAAACCAACTGCAAGATAACTCACTAGATTACAAATTACTCATATATGAAAATTATCTAGAGGAGGATGAATAGGCGATATAAAAATTTCTTGTAGAAAAACATTATTTTGAAAATTTCCTATATCGGAAGTTCCGATCGGTCGGATTTTTTGAGAACTTTCAGTGGATCGGAAGTTCCAATCAGAGCCGTAAGTAAGTTCCGATCAGCGGAGAAAAATTGACCAAATTTAAATTTTGTTTTATAAGGAAAGTATTTGAATAGAAATATGCAGAAATATGTTAAGAACAACTTTTTACACTATGAGTTACTCTAAAGCTAGCACAAAAAGTAGACCGGGAAAAAATAAAATTTGACCTAGTTAGAACCCATAGAAAAGTGATGAACACACAAACACATGAGACCATCGATATATTTCCTAGAGTTCGGATCCAATGATCTTGCGTCTTCATTGAGGGACCTCGGTAGGCCGGGTCTCTTTCATCTCTTTCCTCACCAAGTTTTAGCCTTAGCTAAACTTGGATTTTATATTCGGTTTCTTGTCAAAACCAAGGAAGAGCTTTTGAAAACTTCTATGGACAATCACAAACTCTTTGGTTGCTCGTGGAGTGACTCCTAGTCGTCTAGGAGAAAGAATCCTCTAAGAGTAATAAACACGTTTAGAGATTTTGCCAACTCAAATCTTTGTGCTAAGATATTTGCAATAAAATCCAATAAAATCTACAAAGTCAACCTACAAAAGTCTTCTCGAAAGCTGCAGCAAGAAAAGCTTGAGGAGATTTCAATTCAGCTACAAGGCAAATCGTAAAGACTCATTTTAGATTTAAGTTTAAACACTAGAGAGCTTGAAAGCTAGGGTTAGGGTTTGCAATAGAGAGAGAGTTGGAGAGCCAAGGTGTGTGTTCAAAGTGGTTGGTGAGGTTTATATACCGCGCTCCCAAAAACCTGTCTATTTGGGTATTTTTGGTCGCTCACCTCAGAAGTTCTGATGGAAAATAAATTCCAAGCCGAGAGTTAAAATTGGATTTTCCAATAGAAAATAAATTCCAAATAGAGAGTTAAAATTGAAAGTTTTGATGGAAAATAAATTCAAGACCGAGAGGTAAAATCGAAAGTTCCGACCCAAAATTAATTCAAGGCCGATAGTTCAAATTGGAAGTTCCGATCCTAATTCTTCTTTGAGCACAAAGTTTTGGAATAAAACTAAAACACGTCCCTTTTAATAGTACGACGATCTTAGATTCAAGATAACGAATAAAATGATAATTTTAACCTTTGGTCCTATTTGGATCAAATGGAGCTTTTTATTCAAATTTGTTTTAACTTAAACCATTTTTCTTGTGAAATCTCTGCAATCTTCTTAACAACTTGGTTAATAGCATTTGATCAATATTATCTATAATACACCAAAATTAAATAGGGACATAGATACACCTCGACGTACTTTCAATATACACATTGCAAATGTATGGTTTAATTGATTTCACATTTTTTTTCTATCATCACCGACACCTGTATGTTTGGACTATAAGCGTGGTGTGTCGGATGCATGCTTTTGAATTATGTACTCGTACCTATACATTCTTATTGGTATAAATTATTCCCTATATTTATATCCACGCAAGTGATGATAGGATATTCATACGTGATCACAAAACAAACGAATAAACCAAGAAATACCTTGCCACGGCTAAAGATGTGGCAGAGAGGTGGAGAGGCTAAGGTCTTGTTTGGTTGTCTGTATCATTTTATTCTGTTTAGAATGATTTCATCCGAAGATTTTGTTCAAACCATGCGATAGATGATTGTCGGATGATATTACATATACCTGTACTAGATCATACAAGATAAAATGATTCAATTCAAGCAACCAAACACATTGAAAGTGTCATATCCTGGATGGAATAGTACATGAATAAAATGATACAAGCAATCAAACACTGCCTAAATCCGCTGCAACGAGAAGCAACACGTCATCGACACATGCTTGCTGTAATGGAAGGGAACTGTAGTGTATGATGGGAGCGCGGTGAGGCTAATAACGGTGATGCCCCCCTCTCGATCAATTATGATATAACTTTTGAGCTTAACGCGTAGAATTGATATAACTTTTAGATTAACGCGTAGGACTGATAAAAGAATATGAATTCTAATAATGGTAAATGCTTAAGGAGGTGTTTGGTTCTTTAGTCCCAAATTTTAGTCCCGTCACATCGGATGTTTGAAGTATTAAATGTAGACTATTTATAACACTCATTTCATAATCGGTGGATTATTCGCGAGACGAATCTAATGAGCCTAATTACGCCATGATTTGACAATATGATGCTACAGTAAACATTTGCTAATCATGGATTAATTAGGCTTAAAAAATTGTCTCGTGAATAATCCTCCAATTCTGTAATTATTTTTATAATCAATTCAAGTTTAATTCTTCAAATTGATGTCCAAATATTTGATGTGACTTGGACTAAACTTTAGTTCAGAAAACCAAACACCACCTAAATCTCTTCGAGGTGTTAGAGACGGGGCGGTGGCCGGAGGCCGGACTAGAGTAGGACGGGGCCGGCGACAGAACTCAAAAGTGATATGCATATGTACCATGGTAGTACTGTTTTATAGTATTATACCGTAGCGTATTTATAGTAGCACGTGATCTGAGCCATTAGATATGATGAGACGGCTGCCATCTGCTTGTAATGCCGATGGTGCTTCAGCTTCAGTGACGTGGAGTATCCCAGTCCACAAAGTAGCAGGAGACGCATTCGAAGTAGGGCCCAGTGGCGCGGGTAGCTGGCATTGGCCGCCGCGCGACAACAGCTGTGCGGCGGGCCCACGTGCGGAGAGACAGCCAGCTAGCCTAGCACCTAGCAGCAAGCTCTGAATTCATCCACGCCTATGCAATGACTAGGATGATTTCTATAGCATTAAACAGTAGTCCACATAAACAAAAATCTGATGTGGCATGAGAGTTAATGAGGAAAGAGTAGAAAAGTTGAGGAAATGGTTTCTCATGCAAGAAATGGTTTATATCACTAATACCAAGGATGAAGAAACCACTCTACATGCATTGGGAGAGTGTAGTAGTTTCTATAGATGGGGCCTACTTATTTATGATTGGGCAAAGGAAAAAATAAATAGAAACAAAAAACCATGCATTATAAGAATGAGTTTCTATGAGTAGTTTTTTAGTGACATGTTATGTATAGAAACTATTAGATGGTTTCTTGGTTGGGAATGCCCGTACAGTCTCACTCTCACTGCCTCACTAGAGAGCAGCTCAACTAAAATCCGTATGAAATAGACTAGATCTAGCTGAAATGTGTCGAGTTTTTATAATTTTAATCTATAAAATATTTTTAAAATATTTAAGTGTGATACAAGTATTTGGTAGACATCATTGTTATCATGATTCTTTTTAATCATTTATATTTTATCCTTAAATACACTATACATATTTAAATTTAGATGCTTTAATTTATATCCTACCTGCAAAATTACGAGCCGAGCCGAAAAAAAATTCTGCCATATTTACGTGTACAATAAAAGGCATGTACCACCCATACATTTTTTTTAAATATACTAAGACCATGTTTGATTACGGAGACTAAAATTCAATGTCTATTACATCAAATGTTTAGATACTATTTTATAGTATTAAATATAGATTATTTACAAAACTAATTTATAATCAATAGATTATTCGCGAGACGAATTTAATGAATCTAATTATATCGTGATTTGACAAGGTGGTATTACCGTAAACATTTGCTAATCATGGATTAATTAGACTTAATAGATTTGTTTCGCAAATAATCCTTTGATTCTTCCCTCAAAAAAATAATCCTTTGATTCTGCATTTATTTTTATAATTACTTCATTTTAGTCCTTCAAATTAATGTCCAAATATCCGATGTGACACTTCGTAGAACCATACATTCTATATAAAGCAATCCAAATATATTTAATTATGTAATAAAACAATAAAAAATTATAAAAATGATTATGACATTTCATGAATTTTTAAAAAATAATTACAATGTTTGCGTGCCATTTGCTTATAAAAACACTATCAATCATTAGTTCTGCATGCGATAAGTAGGGGGAAAACGAGGGAATTTTTTTTTGTTTTTTTTAAATAGACCACATGGGCACGCTTAACAATGGAGTTTTGAGGAGATTTGGTGCCAGCTAACTCACATCCCTTTCACAAAAGAAAATGTTTTTTCACAACGAATAAAACCGGATAACCCGGAATAGATGCCAAAAATAAAGCAAAAAATAAACTAAAATTAAACCAAAACAAAACAAAAGCGAGGAAACACCAAAGCAAATCCGAAATTTAAAGGGCAGAAACAGCAGAAGGATTGGGGTCCCCGTCGGCCCCCCGTCGTCGCCGTCACCTCCCTTCCTTCCTTCCTGCTCGGCAGTCGGCTCCTCCTCACACGCGCAAGGTCGAGCAAGCGAGCGCGCACACACACGGAGGGCGGAAAGGGAGGGAGTGAGAGGGAGATGCCAGGGAACCAGAACGGGCGGCCGAGGCTGGCCAAGGCGGAGACCATCCACGGCCTCGCGCGCGCCGGCGACCTCGCCGGCGTCCAGAGGATGCTGCGGGAGAATCCTGCCCTCATCAACGACCGTAACCCTGTGGTGCGTGCTCGCTCCTTCCTTCGTTAAGTTGCTTAAAAATCCGATCTTTGCTTCTTCTTGCGCTGTTCGTCGCACTTGCAGTGTGGAGTGAGCATACGAGATTCGCCGAAAAGGGGCATTTTTGAGTGTGAAAATGTGGGTTTCATCGGATTATGTTGTCGCGGCTTGGTTTCCTTGAGCTGGTTCTTTGATTTTTTTCCCGATGTTGGGTATTTCCCCCAAATCGTTTCGAGTCTCTGCCACGGATTCTTGGACTTGTTTGGGCATTGGAGTTTGGGCGTCTTTTTTTTAGGATGCTGAGGTGCTTCTTTGTGATTAAATTTTCTCCCCCGACTTCATGTTTCTTTTGTGTACATTTAGCTTGCATCGCCGCCTGTTTATGGTTATTTGTGTAATTCATGTGTGTAATTGAAGTCCCTCTTGCTTTATTTGCTGTTTGTTTCTCCTTGTTATGTGAACGCAAGTTCCTTTTCCTAGCCAATAAGATAAATTTTTTCTCTTGGTTCGTTTGATTCCACGTTTGATTCCGGTATGGGTTCTTCACGTTTACTTGGTGGAATTGCAAACTGTTGCAGCCAAGATATGATTTTTAAGTTTGGTGCATTGCTTTGACTCCTTGAAATGGTCTGTGAGTATTTCAGGAGAGATTTGATAATTTGCCACTTTCAAAAAGTGACGTTTCGGTATGCTGAAGTGATAAGATATGGAATCATATCCTTTGCGTGCTACTACCATCTTGATATGTGCACAAGTATATGACTTGATTTGGAAAACAAATCAGTACGCCACACTCCAAATTCTTGCAATAATTTTGATTAGGAGATGTGAGATTTGGCTACTCATGCCAATGCCATCCGCGTTATGTTACTAATTCTCTCGCCGCTCTACAAAACCGGATTAGACTGCTTTTTATCTAATTGCGACATTGCGTTGCATCTGAAAAAGGAGAATCAGTAGCACGTGATCAAATTTATAGTGATCAAATTCTCAAATTCCATATCTTTTGGGATGATAATGTTTAAATATCTTTTAGAGGATATATTTACCAGAGATAAGATGAATGCTAAACCTGAACACATGGAATTTGACCAGTTTGCAAACAAATGTGGCCTTAACATCTCTGTCTGTGATAGAAAATTTCAGTGCATGATTGCTATCAATAATATTGTGCAATACTGCTTATATTTCTCATCTTCTTTGTCACTGTACCATGCAGATGTCCCAAACACCACTTCATGTCGCTGCTGGATACAATAATACTGGCATAGTCAAATTCCTTCTTGACTTCCAAGGCATAGATGCAGTTGAGCTCGAGGCAACGAACATGGTAAATTGAAGTACCACATTTCTTGCAACCTTATCAGCACATCTGGTCCTCTGTCACACACTCACACTTCTATGCTTTGAGCTTAAGATATAAACTAGTGCTTCCATTGATCTGCAGTATGGAGAGACACCCTTACACATGGCTGTGAAAAATAGTTCCTGTGAATCAACAAAATTGCTTCTTGAACGTGGTGCACATATAGAAGCCAAAGCAAATGTAAGATCTATCTCCGTTGTTATTAATTTCCTGTCTATTCCATGCTATCTGTGTGCACATATTTAATCTGTTTCAACTTGACTTGTTGCAGAATGGCATGGCACCATTGCATTTAGCTGTCTGGCATGCACTTCAAGCTGGAGATTGCAGCACCGTAAGCGTGTTACTAAGCTACAATGCGGATTGCTATGCAAAAGACGATGTACAAACATTTGATTCCTAGTATGGCAATTTTCTTTCTTTACAACCATGTTAGAATGTACTGAAATCACACCATGCCACCAGGAAGGCAAAATTCCCTTAAATCATATTCCTGGAGGAGTTGGTAGTGAGAAGCTGCAGAAAATCCTCACTCGCCATATGGAAGAACAAAGAAAACGGAAAGCCCTCATGTCATGCCGTGAAGGAAAAGCAATGGCAGAGTTTGAAGAAGCAATGTCACAAATTGTAGGATTGCAGGAGCTGAAAATGCAGTTGCGTCGATGGGCCAGGGGAATGCTTTTTGATGAGAAGCGACGGGCTATGGGCTTAGGGATTGCTAGTAGAAGGGCTCCCCATATGGCATTTCTTGGCAATCCAGGAACAGGTAAAGAGCCCCAAAAAACAGCCAGAATTCTGTTCTGTTTGATAACCTATATCATCATTTTTCAATATGGTATTAATATAACCTCAGTAGGCGCCTCTCCTGCTGGTTATCCTAAAAAAAATATGGTATTAATATTGTCCAGACTAACAATGGTTCTGGTTTGTATGGTCCAGTTAGAAAGAGCCATGCTTGGTCTTGTATGGGTTTTTTACTTTTAGTGCACCCTGAAAGTTTTTCCCCTGAATTTTGACTAAACAGGTTCAAAACCTTGGACTTATAGATTTTGCTAACAATAAAGAAAGCCATACAAATTATTCAAGTGTTTGTGATATAGTAGGTGCTAAAGCCACCAATATTTGGTGCATAATACTGCAATCTGTATTGTAGGTAAAACAATGGTTGCTCGGATTCTTGGAAAGCTTCTTCATATGGTTGGTGTTCTTCCTACCAACAAAGTTACTGAAGTACAGCGAACTGATCTTGTTGGAGAATTTGTGGGGCACACTGGACCAAAGACTAGGCGAAAGGTATCCATCTTTTCTGTTCAATTGAGACTTGATTTCATTCTGTTGTAGCTATACAATCTCTATACTTAAAAAATTGGAATACAAGCCCCAACTTTTTATCTTCATGTGTTGTTGCTTTATTTAGCTGACATAATAATTTTGTCTGCGCTCTACAGATCAAGGATGCTGAGGGTGGAATTCTGTTCGTGGATGAAGCTTACAGGCTGATACCGATGCAAAAATCCGATGATAAGGATTACGGCGTGGAGGCCTTGGAGGAGATAATGTCTGTAATGGACAGTGGCAAGATAGTTGTCATATTTGCTGGGTATTGTGAGCCAATGAAGCGTGTCATCGCCTCGAATGACGGCTTCTGTAGGAGGGTCACAAAGTTCTTTTATTTCGACGATTTCAGCACAACAGAATTAGCAGAGATCCTACACCTGAAGATGAGTAACCCAGCTGAGAGTAGTTCGCTGTACGGGTTCAAGCTGGATCCAAGCTGCAGCATTGAGGTTGTCAGAGAGCTGATTGCCAGAGAGACAACAGAAGACCGGCGAAAGCAGATGAATGGAGGCCTTGTAGACACACTGCTCATCAATGCCCGTGAGAATCTGGATCTACGCCTTGATTTCAGTTGCAATGATGCAAATACCATGATCACAATCACATTGGAAGACCTGGAAGCTGGTCTTAGGCAGATCTCCAGGCAGCGGCAGCTGAAGTGACACCTAGTGATTTGGAGGCATTTTTTTGTGTTTTAATCTGAAGCTTATCTACATCAGAGAAAGTTTCGAGTTCAAGGATTTTGATGGAATCATGTGAATGATGGGATCTGATCCAATTTTTGGCTGGCTATTCTTTTTTCGGTTGTATTTATTCACTTAGATTTCTGCCCTTCTACAATAGCACAGTGAGGTGTATATAAGACTTTGTATATACGTTTCTTGCATGATGAAGCATGTCCAGGCAATGAAGAAAGGGTAATGTCTTCTACACAAGCACTGAATTCATCTACTGTTCAGAAAAAGTAGCACCATTTTTACATCAGTTCTATTACTACTTTACCATGAGAATACATGGCATGTTGCTTATCCCATATTCAAGTGTTCCTGGTTTTACTTTCAGATTAATATTGTGAATAGGGGTTGAACATGTACAAAATACAGCTGTGGTGTACAGTTTAGGAGGGTTTAGGATGATAACAACCATCACACCCCCATACAATCTCATCCATCCAACAAAATACAATCTTAAACGTTCTTGACATGAACAATCTCAAGGGAATAATTGCATGCAAAATGGCCAGAAAGAATCACGCTTGCTTCCCCAGAAAGTCTATAAGATTCCATTCACGTTACATTGGCATCAAAATAGCTGGCCCAAGCTGTTGTCATGTTTTGAAACAGATGCACAGACCATGCATGTGATGACATTCAGTTCACCTTTTCAAAAAGATCATAATTTACACATGATGCACTTGTCATGTACAGTTGATCTATAGTCAAGTGCAGTAGTGTTTGTATGTGCATGCACCGGCTCCCAAGAACGAGTTCTTTTTAGAGAATGGCAAAGGATCACAGGGGTGCCAGCGAGGTGCAGTTCATACATCATACAACAAGACAAGGACCATAACTCTTGGTTCTGATGTCTCTACACTAAGAACATAACCACATGACAACCATATCTGGGCTCTGGAATTTTGTTCTCAGAAAAACAAGCCTGGATAGTGTCGTTGAACTTCCCAATTTCTATGATAGATTTATAAGCGAGAAGTATTTTGCCATGGATCCATGTGTAAACCTCATTTGGAACAGCAATGGAAAAATATTTGGCACAGATGCTGGTAGACGGCTAGTTCCCAATTGCCAATTTGGGAAGCTTACCAGCTGTCCAAACCGAGCAAGTTCCTGTGAAGGACAAGAATGTGGTATCAAGATCAGAACTACTATTAAAAAGTTGTCAACCTACCATATCTATAATGAACAATAATGAAAAAGAAGACAATATATTGGGGATTATATGAACTTGCTAAACGGGGCAAACAAAAATCATAATGGGCACAACTGTTCATCCTTTGGTTTTGTACCATAATACAGCTTAAATATACAAAGAGTTTACAAAAGAAAAATGCACAGCAACTTGGTAAATGAGAAACATGGATATTCCAACAGGGAATGCTGACGAAACAACTCTCAATATACAGCAGTTCAAAGTTCACCTTGGACCTAAATGATTTGGAACTTTCAGTGAAAATTCTATTATGCTTTGCACCTATACGGATGGAAGTAAATATGGAATCATTCACAGAAAAAACAAGTAAACACTGAGTGACTATAATGAAATACACACCTTCTCAGCCTGTCTTCTAAGATTTCCCCAGTAACAGTTCACCAGATTTGTGCTCAAGGAGGCACAACTTTTGGTGTATTACCAGAAAAAAAAATTCTAGAGCAAAAACTTAGAATCATCTTGTACAAGAAGTAATGGATCAAGATGTTTCTTTAGAACACCGACAAAAGTGATGTATCATGTTCTTGAGTGAACTTTTCAGTTTATTCTTGATCGACCTTTCCAATTGCCTCAAGTATAGATGAGTATGTAATAAGATCATAATCAAATCCCAATGCATTCATCTCTTTCATCAGATTAGCTGCCTCCTCAAACATGCCAGCATGACTCAAGGCACCAAGAACAGTATTATATGACACAGCATCTGGTTTTATGGCAGAATGTTTCATGTTAGAAAGCATCTCCATTGCACGATGAGGGCCTCCTGTTTTTGCCAGTCCATTCAGGATAATATTGTATGAGTTAATATCAGGTAAACATCCATGCTCTTGCATTTTTCTCATTGTAGTAAGAGCTTCATCAAGCATGCTCGCTCTTGCTAATCCAGACATGAGAGCATTGTATGCATAGACATTAGGAGTGCAGCCAAGTTTGTTCATCTCATCAAAAAGATCTATAGCATCATCCAGCCGCCCAGCCTTCCCCAAGTGTTTTATCATCACTGCATATACTCGAGCACTTGAGGAACCACAGTTTTCTTTTAGTTCTTGGAAAAGCTCACTTGCAAGATCATAACGCTTAGCTTTTCCAAGAGCATCAATCAGACTGCAATATGCTGCTGGACAAGGTGGGAAACCCTTCTCATCCATCTCCTCTAGTAGAATCATGGCCTTTTCTATCCTATTGGTTTTGCAGAATCCATCAATCAGAATGGAGTAGGTGAATGGACTAGGGGCGATTCCACTTCCCTTCATTCTCTCAAACCATGACAAAACCTCAGAAACACAAGCTTTTGATTCAAAAAGTGCTTTTATTATAGTATTGTATGTAACCACACTTGGAATACACCGCAAAGTTGCCATCTCATCAAACAACTTTATAGCATCATCCAGATGACCAGCCTTGCCTAGGAAATTTATCATATTATTCATGACTACTGTGTCTGGCCTGCAGCCTTCTTGTTGCATTTCATGGAAGAAATGATATGCTTCATCAATTCTCCCAGCTTTACCAAGGCCCCTGATTAACTCAGTGTAAGTAAACACATCAGGTCGGCAGTACATGTGCTTCATCTCTTCAAACAAACTCAATGCTCCATGAGCATTGTCCATTTTGAAGAACAAAGACATTATCATGGTATATATCTTAGCAGTTGGTTGCATTCTATTCTCCTTCATCTCATTCAACAAACGAATTGCTGAATCCTGACGACCGAGTTTGCAGAAAGCAGAAATGAGTGCACTGTAAGTCACAGTGTCCGGGAAGCAATGGCCCTCATTGCTCATCTCATTGTAAAGTTCATGCACTTTATCATATTTCCCCTCATGCATTAACATGATTATCATGCTGTTATATGCTTGAGCAGTTGGTTGACACTTCCTTGTCTTGATATGGTAAAAGATTGTAATTGCCTTGCCGATCATCTTGGCATTTCCCAGCATCCGAATTACCTCTGAAAGCTCCATCGGGGTGACAGTACAAATAGGATTCCTTACCATTTCTTGGATCATCTTCCACATTTCACCATACTGCTCTACTAGCTCTAAACAACGTATCAAGGCCATGTAAGTGGATGTGTCATGTTCATAGTTCCTCTTCTTTGCGGCCCATCTGAAAAATTGCATCTTCACGTTGACCCCAACATCTGTTTTCATAACCTCTCTTACCAACCAGTGATCAACTCTCAGCATGAGAACCTCCAATGCCTTCTCAGCATCAGGGCCCCACTTGAATATCTTCAGGATCCTAATGAATCTCTCATCCAAGACACGCACAGAATTTGTGTACCTTGGTGAAGTGGTTACTACTGCATCCACCCTCTGAGGTGCTGGGGATCGGAACATTTGAACAATCTCATTTTCTGCATACCAACAAGTCAAAATTGTTTAAACAGAAGATTAAGGCATGAGCCTGAGCATGGCATCAGGTCTTAAAAAACCTTGAGCATGGCTTTTCAGATAGTGTTATGAATGCATTTGCCGACAGGTCTGAAAAGTGAAAACATTGCAGAACGCAATTCACATTGGAACAAAATTTGAAAGAATGCTTGCATTCTTCTAATGGTGCCAGTGTTAAAAAAAATGAAAACTTGATCACTTAATTAAGAATGCATTCTCATTTCATAACCAAACCTAAAGTGAATTTATTTTCACTCAACAGCGCATTCAAAACTAATTTGAATTTCTAACTCTTCACAATTAACAGAATACCGCCGGTTCTGGAATTTGAAAACAACTGCGCCCGAAGCAGAAACACCCCACAACACGATTTCGCTCGAATTTACACGCTCCTCTCCGGCTTGCTTCATGGCTCCACTAGAACACTCCCACTAACCGAACCACATCCAATTAACACATCCCCTTAGCAATCCGTACAAAGTCTAAAGCAACCGCCAGGCACATCCACGCTCACAGCGTCCTCGGAAGAGAGGCGGCCCCGTTCTCGAAAAAATAAACCACGCAACGCGTCACCTGTCTGCTTTAGCCTCCGCGAGAGGTGAGGCGACGAGGAGATGCCCCGTGCTGCAGCGAGGAGGCAACGCGGCGCGCGGCGCGCCATCTCCGGCCGCCGGCGGCGGTCGGCTGACGAGTTAGGGGACTGAGACGGTGGGCCCTAGAGGTTTCCCTCGGACGCGTCATTAACCCGTGACTTGCCTCTCGGGCCGTGGGCCCAACTAGGCCCAACTTGTAGTGGACCCCCGATGTCAGTGACCGACCGAGCCCGGCCCATATGGAGTGCGCCCCGACTGGTCGAGGGTTTTAGGGCGCAGCGAATCCCCCAGTTGCCGCGGTCGTCTTCTCCGATTCCGTTCGCGTCCGGTGGATCCTCTCGCCGTCGCGGTATTCGTCGTCGAGATCAGCCGCCGCGATGCCTCGGTGCGTATCCGTGCGTCTCTCCTTGCTCCTCTCTCTTTGTCAGGGGGCGGTGGCCGCAGTGGCCAGTGGGTAGATTGCTGCTGGTTCGAACCCTCGGCAGGAATTCGAAACCCTAGCTTAGGCCTTTGCGATGTTTTTGGTTGCGTCGTACATCGCGTAGGTGGGTTGTACTGAAGGTTGGGTTTGGGCCTTTGGGGATTTGAGGTAGAGAACCTTGGAAAGCTCCCGTCCGTTTTGCCTACGGCGACTGCCGTTCTGTTAATCTACAACATGTTAATCTTGTTTTAACTTCTTTGTTGCAGGTACTATTGTGACTACTGCGACACCTACCTGACCCACGACTCTGTTAGTTTCTCCTTGCCTTCCAGTTTACGGTGCTATGAGTAGCCAGTTCTTAAATTTCATTTTTGGTTTCCATAGGATTGTACACACTTAAATAACCACATCATGATTGACGTTCCTGATTTTAATGCTCTTGCTGGCTCTTGCTTTGGTCACATGGTTAAAGATCTGTTCTCTATCAATAGTACTTGTTCTTGGCACTGGGAGGATGTTATCATGTTAGACAGTTATGCCTTTTTCTCAAGAATTCCTGTGCCACTCAGATAAAATCAGGAGAAACTAATTCTGTATGGAGAAACAAAATATCTCTCATTTCCGACGTGAATAGCTTTTTTTTGAATTTCGAAATAAAGGTTCTTGTCTTGTGGGGAATAATGCACAAATTTTTGGAATCCAGTACCAACAGGTATAATCCCCCCCTAGAACTACGTTTTCTTTCAGACCTTTCAACCAATCAATATGACATCGTCATCATTGTTGTTCTTGTTCAATTCAATTTTGTGCCAAGTACATGGGAATATTTTGTAACTGATGCTGTCTTGATATAATTAATGTTTAATTAATGCTGCAGGAAAATACTTTGCCCTGCTTTGTATAGCCTAAATAAAACACAATAAAAATACTAGGTGGCCGGCTGGCCGCCTATTGTGCTATAAGCAATGTGCAGTGAGGATGTGAGATATAAGCAAACTACAAACCATCTTGTTTTTTGTAATTTGTATGCTTTTCAGTGCAATGAAGTACTTATGTAATTACAACCTGTTTGCTTCTGTAAATTTCAATATATCACTTAGTTGTTTTTGAGAATATCAAATATCAATGACTTGTGCATAATTAGTGTCACAAACTCTATGAATCCAATGGAGAATATCCAACTCTTCTGTACTTAGCTATGGTGTATTCTGTTCTAGATATATATTTTTACATAATGGAGACGTTCTTTTGTTGCTAAAAATGCAGCCATCTGTCCGTAAGCAGCACAATGCAGGATACAAACATAAGGTATCTATCGTAATTCTCTTAATATTCAAAGTTCCAGTTTAGTGTTGGTGTATATTCATCCACATAATGTTAATGACCTTTTTTCATGTGAACATCTCTAGGCAAATGTTCGAACCTACTATCAGCAATTTGAGGAGCAGCAAACTCAAAGTTTGATTGATCAAAGAATTAAAGAACATCTGGGTCAAGCTGCAGCTTTTCAAGTTGGTGCTCCATTCAATCAACATCTTCTCTCATTTCCAGGAGGTTTGCCTCGTCCTCGTCTTCCAATTCTGCCAACACCTGGTATGCCACATGGTGTTCCTCAAGCACCTGGTGGACCATTGATCCCAGGACTTAGGCCTCCTATTTTACCAGCTCCTGGTATTCCAGGTAACAAAGCTCTTATTTTCATTAATCATTATTCATGATTATGGTATTTTTAAACCAGCTTCCATTCAAATTAGATGGTATATGATTTCTGTGATCTGTACTCTTCCTTGATCTTGATAGTTTGAGTTTTCTTCCTTTCATTGGAGCTAAAAAACTATGAATTGGTTTGCCTGCATGGTTGTCACGGCGCCCCGGCGAAACCAGTCGCCAGGGGACCGACTGGACGCCTAGGCGCCTAGGTGTCGCCTAGTGCCTGCTGTTGCCTGCTGCTGCTGCGGTGAGGGAGCAGGGGAGGGGGAGAGGATGAGAGAGGAGAGAGGCGCCACGGGGAGGGGTAGCAGAGGTGGCGGCAGCGCAAGGGGAAAGGGTAGCAGAGGCGGCGGCGCAAGGGGAAGGGGTAGCAGAGGCGGCGACGCGGCGCACGGGGAGGGGTAGCGGCGGCACGGCGCACGGGGAAGTGGTAGCAGAGGCGGCGGCGTGGCGCACGGGGAGGGGTAGCAGAGGCGGCGGCCGGCGACCGCACATTGACCTAGTCGGCCGCCCAGAGATGCCTGGGCGACTGCCTAGTCATCATGGGCGACACCTTGAACGACTAGGCGGGCGCCTAACTCCACCAGGCGAGGCGAGCCGGCATGGCGTTCGGCGGGGACCGCCTGGACGCCTAGTCGGCGCCTAGGCGTCGCCTAGGCGACGCCGTGACAACCATGTTTGCCTGTAAACTTAAAATGAATGTGATAGAATATTAAGTGGAGTAACACTAGCAACTTTGCCATAGCTCCATAACCTCCATTATGAGTGTTCATTATATTTAGGCTTTCCTCATTGCCTTATTTGGGTTAAAATGTTGTGTAGAGGGATAACTAAATGCTTGTGCATTTCCCATGGATGAGAATGAATCCTACATGTCATAATAGGATGATATTGTTCAATATGAATGGTTTGTCATTTTTTCCATTGATGATATCTTTCACAATCTTCGAGGTGCAAATTTTAAAATATGTAATGTAGAGGATGTAGTAGGGTGTTATGTTGTATTGAGATTAAGTGGCTTGCTACAAGGGCTTTTGAATTAATGATACATGAAAACCGTGTGTACATTGTCCCAAAAAGTGCTTCTACAGCATATAGGGTCTGAACTCTCAGTTTTTACAGATGTTCAGTTTTTTATGTGCCATGATGCCTGGAGATGAAAAACCGTTGCCAACAATCTGTGTAATATTAGTAGGAAAATACGGGTAGTGTTTAATGTGCCACAAGTTGACTAAATAACTAAATTATGAGTTTCTTATTCCAGTACTTCTAATTAACTCACTGTAGTTCTTTTTTTTTGGAAAAAAATCACTGTAAGTAAATTATGTTTCATTAAGGGATTATGTAAATGGGATGGTGAGGTATGTTGTACTTACAGTGCGATTGTCATACTTGGATTCATTATCCAATGCCACAGAAGATGAGCTACTACTTACCAGTCAAAAGCAGGAACACTGCTGCTAATGTTGTCACTTTGCTATTGTGTGCACTCACGGAAAATGCACCATATGCATTGGCTGATGTACTTGCTCTTTAGAGAGTTGTTCTTTCCATTTATTAATCCATTTCACTTATTCAAACTAAATTGTGATTTAACTTATGTGACTCTTCTCTGTGTATGTCCCTCAGGTTATCCTGGTGCTCCCAATGTTGCGACCATGCCACAAACAGGCGGCCCACCTGGTTCCATGCCTATGCAGATGGCTCCTCTCCCAAGGCCTCCGACACTACCGCCTCCCACATCTGGATTCCCAGGGGTTCCTGTTCCCAACAGCGGGGCACCTCCAGGCATGTATCAAACAAATCCACCGCCACCTGCAGGCCCAACTTCTGGTGCTCCAGCTCCACAGGCTCCCTTCTCGTATGGACAGCCCTCTGAGGGCAATAACTGATCATGTTCTTTGTGCTTTTATTTAAGAAGCATATGAAGTATGCCCAGAAAGTCTCATCCTTCGGAGTATGGTGCTGTCATCGTTTAACTGAGATAAGCTTTTGTCACTTAATTTCCATATATTTGCGCAGTTGGTGATGGTATTTTAGATGATGTAACGTTGTCTTTGTAATATACTAAAGTTCATATTGATTCCGGAAGGCGATTTCCAAGCTGGTAATGAGATCCTTGTCTTCATGTTCAAAATAAACTCACGGATCGGATGATTATCAAATATTTGGCACGCCACTGTATAATTCGTCTCTGGGATGATCCGTAATTAGCTTTTGCTGAACATTAACTTATCTAGATCAATCTTCATTATAAGTATTTGGGCATCTTTATTTCTTAAAGATTAATCTTATCTAGATAAGTTTATCTAGTCTCTTAGTAGTTTTGCTTACAAATATGGAGATAACGCTTCGCTGTGTGGTGCATCGGATGAATAAAGAAGAAAATATTTTACCTATATTTTATGTCTATTGTTTTTCATAGGCTCATTCTTATTATAAGTTTTTCAATGTGATTGTTCATCGCCAGGAGTAGATGTTACTAAACAGATATGAAATACACATGAATCGTGAACTTTGTATTGAGGATCCCTATTGGGTGTATTTTAAAGATTTCGATGATAAACAAAAATAGAGAAAAACAATGGAGACATAGGACGTGAGAGAAATCTTTTCTCTTTATTCATCTTATTGCAATACAATGAGATGATGGTACTATATTTATAACCAAAGCTCCTAAGAGATAAACCCAATCTTTAAGAGATAAACAAATAAAATAAGATCAATCTTTAAGAAATAGATAAAGACCTAAATACATCTCGTAAAACTTCGGGTTTCGTAACACTCTGTTGCTAACTAGATGGAAGCTATGCACCTGCATTAATTAACCGATAACACAGTTGTATTTTAACACACGGGATGTCAGGTTTTTTTAAAAAATATTTTCCTGAACAAAATTACAATTCTGGGATGCTGTTTTAGAAAATAGCAAAACTTTTCACCTATCGGAATTTGGATGGTCGACAGACCCTGTCGACCAACCAGCTATCGACAAAAGAAATTTGCTCCGTAAGGCCATGCGCGCCTGCATGCACCATGCTGCATGCATGCTTGTGCTCCGCGTCTCTGCCTTCTTCCATGGCATGCATCTGGGCTTCTGGCACATGCCTGTAGCTTTTTTTGTCTTCTTTTGCTGTTTGCATGCAGATTTCCTGCACTTTCCTTTGCTGCATGCCCTGGCAGTGCTTTCTTTTGCTGCCTGCGTGCAGCTTGGCGCGCTGCTTATTTTAGTTTCTTGTCGACAATTGGTTGACGGGAATACTGTCGATATTAAAATGCCTCTATCGACGCCTTCAACGGCTGACAGAGTCCAGTTTTGCTATTTTCTCAAAATTGAAATTTCGTCCAGGAAAAAAATATTGTTTTTAAAAAACCTCCACTATGTCAACTGTCAACCATAGAAAGTGTATTGCATTCTCGACTAGCCCCATGCATGCAGAACTATAAATGGCTTATAATTACCGTGGACATGTTTCCCAACCTTTGTATATATATAATTTGTGAAAAAATATTCTAACTACGTCTGTCAACTTTTAGTAATTAATTTGTTTAAATACTTAAATAACTATCATAAACTATAAACTCAGTTTCAGTTTCATCCGTAATCGATTATCCAATTTTATGTTTTCCAGTTCAAAACAGAAGTTTTTTTCTGTTTCGAGAGCTTATTTCTAGATTTTTCTCTGAGCTCTCCAGTTTTGTAAACTAGCATTAGAGACCCCCAGTGGGAAGTACAAAACTCTAGCTTTATTATATTGATCAAAATATTCAATTGATACTACATTAAACTTTAACTCTGGAAACGCAATTTATTTCGATATGGACTGTTGAGATACAGGAAACACAATTATTAGTTACTTCATCGCTAACAAAATTCAATTGTTGCTACATAGAAAATTCCCATGGAAATTTAGCCCTATCTTGACTTTAAAAACCTCAATGGCATTTACCACTATCATGCTGAACAAGTGAACAGCTTTCTTCGAAAGAGACTGCGTCATGTTTCACATCATATACAAACGAAATGAAATCAAGCTCCAAACACCAAAACATTCATTGTGATCTGCCGAGGGATTTAACATTACTCATGAAAGTAAAGATCCTCTTGGGGTCTTTTCGGATACCATCAGGAGCACATATGCCACTGCTAACATCCACTCCGTTTGGTTTCAGGGCATATAAGGCCTCACAAACATTATCAGCATGAAGGCCTCCAGCTAATAGCCATCCATTCTTGCTTCTGACAGATGGCACCTGAAACTTCTGCCAGTTGAATGCCTTGCCACTACAAACAAGGAGGGCAAAATGTTTGTCACCTATTTTTTTCTAGCAGGGAAATATGTAAGTGAATTAGCATCCCCTCGAACAAACTTTAATAACAATTAAGTATGCAAGATAAAGAACCGAAGTAATTTCATTGTATTATGTATACTGTACTGAATAACTACTAGCATAAACACATTAAAACTACAATTTTCAAAGAGCTAACGTTTGGTTTGGTATATCACAATTCACAAACACATAAGTGATCAGTTAACTCAATTTTTACTCAAATCCAATGATATTTTCATATTAAGGAATAAATAAAGAAAGTTCCAGCACCTCGAGCAAATCATCGACTTCCCATAGAATAAAAATATGAGCAAAAGTCTGACCTTCCACCTTTGGCACTGTCCACCAAGAACCAATCAAGTTCATATTCTTCATGAGGAGGGGCATTGATAAGTTTCCCATCATCATCAGCATTTAGGACATATATGATTCGATTATTCTTTGCAAGCACATGAAGTAATGGACGAAATTTATCTCCATGAAGCTGTATATGGGAAATATTAGAAGTTATAAGCACAGAAAAAAATTGCACAAAGTAGTATGTAACAAAAAATGGCATATCTTAGTCAACCTGCACTAGATTAAGGTCACATGAATCAGACACTCGTGAAATTGTCTCTTCATCATCATCCACAAAGACACCAACTGATTCAGCCCCATAAGATTGAGCAACCCTTGATATTTCTTTTGCTTCTGATAATGCAACAGAGCGTTTCGAGTTTGGCCAGAGTATCATGCCGATAAGTTTAGCTCCAGCCTCCAAAGCTGTTTCTGCATCTTTAGCTGATGTGATGCCACACATTTTCACTACAGGTTGGATAATTTTAACACCTCCAGAATTTGGTAGTGAAGATACAATAGTATTGGACACAAGGCCATGGTTCATCGGCAAGCATGATGTTTTCACTAGAGGAAATCTTGAATTCCCTGATTGAGAAAACCAAGTCTGATCAGTACCTTAAATGATGTGAATTAAAGTACATTCCATACAGAATTCCAAGGTAGTTGATCCTTGATACGACTTAATTAAATAGTTAAGACTTGTATAATCTCCTTGTAAGAGGCAAGAATGTTGTTCTGAGGTTGTTCGTTACTTAGTGGGGAAAAGGAGGGCACAGTGATGCACAAGACGTTGTCCAGAACAATGGCGCGCTAGAATTTAAATCTGACAAGATAATTTGTTAGCTTTCAAGTTTCAATCCTGCAACCGTGATTTTCATAGATATCATGAGCATAAGCACAGTAAAAAGTGGTCTTATGGTATCTCAACTGTGTTTTCCATTTCCCTTTTTCATGTACCAATTTCAGAGGAGAGAACCGCACAACCTCCGATTTCAAGCAATTACATGAGACATCAAGCACAAAACGAACATGATTCGTCATTCTTACCACTAGTACTTAGTGTAGAGAATCGCTGAGGTCCGGCTGAGATTGATGGCGCCATTGCTGCAAAGGCGAAACCAGATTAAGTCATGAACAGGACAAAAGGAAATGGAATGGCGCCCCCATAAATCGGAATCGATTGAAACGACGGCCCCTGCCTCTTCGCCGGCGGTTGGTGAGACACCGGGAGGGGAAGCGCGGTCCCAGCGAGCGTATACGCCGTCGGCTAAAGAGTACAGGAGGAGAAAGCAGCCGTAACTTGAGCCGCCGCCGTTGTCGGAGGAGGAGGGGAGGTACGCCGTACGCAGAAGGGAAGAGCGCGCGGTGGGTGGGGGTGCACGGGAGGCGAGTGGTTGCTGCTCCTCGTATAGCCAGTGTGACCGCACGGTAAACTCCGTGCAGGCGACGCCGGCGAGGAGGAAGACTTTACCCCCCTGCTTTCGTGATGATTTTGCCCTCGCTTTCGTTCGACTTCCTCGAAATAGTTCGGATTTGCGCTGATTACGCATAAAAATACGATATTAAAAAGGGAGCATTCATGCCACGTATAAGTATAAGTCGGTGAAATTTGCTCTTTTATTTTATATAAGTGTATGACATGTAGCTTTTGGGCTCAATTGTCAAATACATAGGATGTGACAAAAAAATAAACACCACTCAACTCTGTGACATAAAATCAAAAAATTAAAAATGGTTCATTGTCCTTATCTATCCTTCTTTGATATCTTAATTGGTTACAAACGTTGGTCTCTAATGATGTGTGCATGGTGTATGTATGCATGTTTTTGCATAAAACGACTAATATTTGTGTATTCTTATCTAAACGTCAAAACGACTATTATTAATATACCGAAAAAAGTATTGTCTTAGAGTGATATCATGATCAAATAGATCATTTTAAGAGTGGCAAATGGAGTCACACATATATTTGATAATTTGTTACTATTAAGAAATGGTTTCACTTTTTTATCATGACCTATATGTTATTGGTCATATTTGTTATTATTTCGGCGTGGTATTGTGATCAAATAAATCACATTGAGATTGAGAGTAGTAAATTATCAATTTTCTCAAATATCAAATAGCACAAAAAAGCCTATGAAATATCCTAAAACTCACGTTATAATACGTATACTGATAGATAACCTACGAGTTTAACCACAATAACGTTATTATCTCTTTACATTTGTAGCGAAATGAGTGAAATTACAATGTATAACTCATACGTCATGATATAAATTATTACGTAACTCACAAAACACAGACTAAACTATAGTTTTCAATTTCGTTGTTTATACCTACAAAAAATATTAATAGAACGAAAGGGTGTATTGTCAATCAAGTAAACCGTAGGTACTCAATTTGGGTGGATCATCCTATCTAACATTTTCATACAATATTCCTAGGGTGGTGGTCATGTGCCTCACTTCGAATCAAATGGACTCTAGTACAAACTGAAAATTACTTTAAGCAACAGTATTTGGTTCGATAAATGTGGAGGAATGAAATGGTTCGAAATTAACCCATTCAGTAAAAAAAAATCAATACCGCACGGTTTAACATCTAGAGGAAATATCCTATTTCCGGAGATAATTTGGTTCATTCGATTCCATCCCATCACTTGAACCAAACAACTGTATCACTCTATATTCAAAAATCATTCTGTCCGATTCCTCCTCATCTACCAAACCAAACAATTTTCGAGCAATGGTTGAGCACGACCTATTGTCAAGGGCCCTAGGGTCCTTGACGGTATTGCCGTGGCTACGCAGGTTGTAGCTCCGGCGAGGGGGGTCGCCGGAGTTGGCCTCCGGCAAACCAATGGCGTCCAGAGAGGTAGAGAGATTGGGCAGGGGAAGAAGAATTAGAGAAGAAGTGAGGGAATCAGTTCTTTGTTAAACTCATAGTGCCGGATACAACCCTCTTTATAGCCTTCAGCCAGCTAGCAGCTTCTAACTGATTTCTAATCAGTTCTAACAGATTTTCTTCCTTCCCTCTCAAGCTACCACGTCGGCTGCTTCTACAGGAAGCTTGGGCCTGCGTTGGTAGTATCTCCCCCACATTACATCACTCCCTCCCTCGACAAGCAGCTCGTCCTCGAGCTGGAAATTGGGATAGCGATCCATGAAGGCGTCGGCGTCCTCCCATGTGGCTGAAGCAACAGGCTCGCCTTTCCAGTGGACCAGCAGTTGACGAACGCCTCGAGCCAAACGAGACTTCGTCACCCGCTCTGGTTCTGGGACCACGGCACCATGATGGATTTGAGGAAGAGTCGGCGGTGCTGATGGTGGTACGCCGACAAACTTCTTTAGAAGTCCTACATGGAACACATTATGCAGACGAGCGTGTGGAGGCAGCTCTAGCTGGTAAGCCACCGGATTGATGACTGCCATAATGCGGAATGGTCCATAGAAACGGGGTTGTAGCTTCCCGGATGGCGCTGCATGAAGTGAGGCAACAGCGCGATGGTGCAAACGGAGCCACACCCAGTCGCCCTCCTGGAAGCAAACCTCTCGGTGCAGTCTGTCATAGTGTTTCTTGTAAATGGATTGGGCTTGGGCTAGGCGAAATCGCACATCAGTAAGCAGTTCATCACGTTCTGCCATACTTTTGGCGATCGCTGCCACCCGTGACTCGCCCGGCTCATAAGAGCGGATGGACGGTGGGTTCCTGCCATAGACCACTTTGAATGGTGTGTCATGGAGGGCAGACTGATAGGCGGTATTGTAGATATATTCTGCCCATGGCAACCAACGCAACCACTGACGCGGCCGATCACCCGTGAAGCATCTGAGATACATGACAATCACTTTGTTTGCTGCCTCGGTTTGGCCGTCAGTCTGTGGATGGAATGCGGAGGACATGTGCAACTTGGCACCAATGAGACGCATCAATTCCCTCCAGAAGATAGAAGTGAAAACTGGATCACGATCCGATACCAAAGACTGAGGAATGCCGTGAAGACGCACAATCTCCGCAAAGAACACTTGTGCCACGGATTCCGCTGTGTACGGATGTGCAAGCGGAATGAAATGACAGTATTTGCTAAAACGATCCACCACGGTGAGGATCACTGATTTGCCGCCTACGCGAGGCAGCGCCTCGATAAAGTCAAGGCCGACATCTGCCCAGACAGCCGTAGGCACTGGTAGTGGTAAAAGCAAGCCTGCCGGGTGTAGATGGTCGGTCTTGTAGCGTTGGCAAGTGACACAAGCACGGACAAAGTCCTGGACAGCACGCCTTAGATTGGGAGAATGACAATCACGACGTATACGGTGTAATGTCCGTTGAACACCTTCATGCCCATTGTCATGGATCATTGAAATGATCTCTTGCAGCAAGGGTGAAGCCGGAGGGATATAAAGACGACCATTGAATGTTACCAACCCGTCCACCAGAGCCCAAGAAGAGGGCCTCTGTCCTGACTCCACCTCATTTTTAAGGGCCACTAGACTGGGATCTGTGGTATGTGCCTGCCTCAGACGGTCGATGAAAATGAATCCCGGACTGGATATAGCATGCAACACCGGATCATCGGTGTCCCGTCTAGACAAGGCGTCAGCTACTGTATTGGAGCTGCCTGTCTTGTATTCCACTGAAAAATCAAACCCAAGTATCTTGCCGACCCAAGAACCGTCGCCCCCAAAGATACGGTCGCCAGTGTCGAATGGCCATGACCAACCCGATGAGCTCACGCTCGTATGCTGGCAAGGACTGGTGTCGGGGTGCTACAGCTCGACTGAAGAAAGCCAGCGGGTGCTGCTCCTGTATCAAAACAGCGCCAAACCCATGTGTGGAGGCGTCACACTCGACAATAAAAGGTTGCCCAAAATCAGGTAATGCGAGCACGGGTGCTGTAGTTACGGCCACTTTGAGTGCTGTAAAGGCTGCCTCAGCCTCAGTGGTCCAAGAAAATCCCTCTCGGCGGAGAAGGGCAGTCAAGGGAGCCGCAATTGTGCCAAATTCTTTGACAAATTTGCGGTAGTAGCCTGCCAAGCCGAGGAACCCGCGAACAGCCCTCACGGAGCGTGGAACCGGCCAATCCGTGACGGCCTGTACCTTTGCTGGATCCATGGCGACCCCTGCGCCGGAAATGACATGGCCGAGATAGGATATGGACGTTGAGCCGAAATCACATTTTGACCGCTTGACGAAGAGGTGATGCTGGAGTAGAGTGTCGAGGACGGTCCGAACATGACGCA
The DNA here is from genome assembly GCA_019279435.1 of Zizania palustris. Taxonomy (NCBI): domain Eukaryota; kingdom Viridiplantae; phylum Streptophyta; class Magnoliopsida; order Poales; family Poaceae; genus Zizania; species Zizania palustris. The sequence goes on along the minus strand of JAAALK010000287.1, from coordinate 32,382,627 downwards.
GGTGATCAGTCCATGTCAAGCTATATATCAATATGTCATCAAAGAAGACAAGGACAAATCGCCTAAGAAACGGCCTGTAACACCCCAAATTTTCAAAGCAATAAAAATATTATTAAATTCAATTTCTTGGAATTATTATTTCAGAAAATACTTTTAAATCCCTTTTATACCCTTTTGAACTACAACATAGAGTAGATGACCAAATTAGGAGGTGAAACTTTTTGTATATGATCCTAAGGCCAAAAGATAATTTTGAGAATTTTTATAAATTTTTACCAGTCTTGGAAGTAGCCCTAATCTTTTAATCTATTTTCTGGAATTATTTTATTTAGAAAAGCATTAGAACAGTGATGGGCTCCTCCCCCTCCCTTCTCTCTCTCCCGGCCGGCCCAGCCCGTTACCGCGCTCCCCTCTGGCTGACAACCCGGTCCCACCTGTCGGCGCCGAATCCCTCCCCTCGCGCGCGAACCCGACACCCCGGCCCCACCCGTCAGACGCCACCCTCGCCCGTTCGCGCTCGCTGGCTTGTGGCCCCCGCCTGTCAGACCCGTCGTCAACCTCCCGCCACCGCCCCCAAATCCCGCCGGCCGACGACCCCGCCTCGGATCCGCCTCGCCGGTCCGTCCCCCATTAATTGGCCGCCATAACTCGGTCCCCCGCGCCGCGCCGACCGTTTCCCCCTTTAATTCACCGCGTCATCGCCCCCGGATCGTCGCTACGCGTGCATGGCCGAGCCATCGCCGGCGAGTAAAGGCCCTCTGGCCGGTTTCCTTGCATGCGACCCCCGCCGATGACCCTATTTAACCCCCCTGCCTCCACCGCGTTCGACCCCCACGCTCAATCGCCACGAGAACAAACAGAGCGCCCCTCCTTCGCCTTTGAGCATTTTCTCCCTGCTTCGCCTCCGGCCGCCCCTCGCCGTCGCCTCGGTCCACCCCGGCCCGCGCCTCCGCCACCGTCGTGACCGCAAGGACGTCCCCTACCTCGGCCACGTCCCCGCTGGTCAAGGAGACCGCCGGAACACCATCGCCGACGAGGACCCCGAGCCGCTCCGCCGTCTACCCTCGTCGCCGGTCTCGCTCCGTCGACCCCTCGCCTCGCTTAAGGTACCGACATGACCGCCGTAGTGTCCTCTTTCCATTTCTAGGCTTAGCTAGGACCGCCGTCGCTCGCCGTGGCCGTTGGCCCGCTCGCCGTCGTCGGAGAAGACGACCGGCACGGGTCGAGTACCCGTGCCGTGTCGGATTCGATCCGCGCCGCGCGATCCAGATCTAACGGCCCGGATTTAATCCCTCGTGCGATTTAATCGGCGCCGTCGGATCTGAGTGAAGCGGTACGTTTTAATCTCGTGCGTCCATCTGTATTTAAAACCCGCGTTTAATCCCGTGCGTCCACGTGGTACCGGTTCGCACGTTTTAATCCTGGCCGTCCGTAGCCACTTGCGCGTCCCGCCTCGCCCTCGCGCGTCGGATCTGGATCCGACGGTCCAGATCGACCCGGCGCACGCGCACAGTGCGCGGGTTCACCGTGGGCCTGGCTCACCGTGGACCCGAGAGGTTTAAAATTTGAAAATAAATTCCAGAAATGCTTTTAAACTTGTAAAATTCATATCTGATGCATTTGAACTCTAAAAATTACCATTCCAATTTCAGAAAATTCATAAAATTATTCTCTACATATTTATGCAATAAAAACAGTAGGTTTACTTGGACATTTTCATGTTTATTTAAATAAGTATTCAAATGCCCTTAGGATTTAAATGTAAATTTAAATATTTAAATTCCAGAAAAATTATATCATTGTCCCTTCTGTTTAAACACTAAAACCACTGAGTTTTCCCTGAATCATTTATATTAAATTGATTAGAAAACTTAATGTAGTATTATACACACTTAAAAACCCTTTTTATGAAAAACAATAATTCATGTAGATTCATTTTGAATTAATGGAGAAATAAATTTCAGAACTTTAAACTTTGAATTTATTTTATTTATAACCAACTTAAACTTACATGTTTATAATGTAATGTTATACTGTTTGATTGGATGTTGTGTTCTTTTTATTTTACTTTATATTAAAAAGACTACGACGTCGCCGAAGAGCCGGAGTACTTCCTCGAAGTCCCTCCCTCTCCCTTTGCTGAACAAGGCAAGTCACCAAACAATTCTTTTGAGCATATTGAACCCATGTCTGAATTGACTATCGCTAAAACACATAGGTTATGTATATGCATTAGTCAAATGAACCCTTACATTATATTTATTTAGGATCCCCCGACCTTGATGTGCAACCCAAGCCATGCTATCTCGCCTAACCTCCTTGTCACCATATGATCAATGATATTAGCTAGTGTCCAATGTATTGACACAGCCGCTATAGGATAAAAATGAGTCGTAGTGAAATGGTTCTATTATATGATTCCCGTTATTTCTTACCCTTGGAAATTCTGTTGGTGATGAGTCATGGTTGTGAGTGTATGCATGGTGGGTTCCGGGTGCAAGCTAGGGCATTGGTCAGTCGCACCCGGGGCACTATAAGGACCGGTCTGAGGGATCCGTTGCAATACACTTACGTACTAACCACAAGTCTAGTGGGTAAGTCCTAACTAAGGTATGGGTTGTTCCAAACCGAGGCCACCACTTGGAGATGGGTCAAGTTGCACCTGCGGGTGACTTGTACCAATGTGGCGCAAAAGGGGGTGCGACGTTAGCCGGGATGCGGCCCGGCGCGCCGGCGAAACCTAGAGCGGGTGGTTATCGCTTGGAACATCTCATATTGAGGTTTTGGCACGAGTTCCCGTGAAATGGGTCATCTCGTTGAGATGAGTGCGTGCCTTGTGGGTACAGTAGTACATCTCTGATCAGAGTCTTAAATCTTTTCGAAAAGCCGAGCCCACGGTCAAGGGCGGGTTGCGTGACATCCCCCAGTTAGTTTACTTGAATATGGATGTGCATGTTGTTTGTCATGTAAGGACCGTTGTGCGAGGAGGTAAAACGTACTCCTCGAGTTAGTTGATGTTGATGATGCTCATGTTTACTTTCCGCATGATTAAAATATGATTACACTAAATGCCATAACTGCAACTGCTTTATTCCGCATTGTTAGCCTTTATCCTTCCTTGTTTATTATCCTGCATTATTATTTGCATTTGCGGTGGCTTGTTGAGTACTCTTTGTACTCATACCCGTTGGACCCCACAGAGGATGCTTATCTCGAAGACGGTCTGGAGTAGCGACCCAGTCAAGAAGAAAAATCCTGAAGAAGAAGTTCGTCATGCCGTTTTCTAATTATTCTACTCTACTGTTTTATTAAAACAATGTTGTAATAAATATGGTCTGCGTACCATGAATTTTACCGTATGTACGTTGTCGCATGATGAACCTCTTGTATTATTGTTTTTCTATGGAAATTCAATAATGTCTCGATTTTGATAAATCGGGGCGTGACACGGCCGCAAGACATCATTCATAAGGGCCTGGAACGTTGCCGGTGCGTTGCATAGTCCGAATGGCATTACCAAAAACTCATAGAGGCCATCATGTGTACGAAATGCGGTCTTGGCAACATCCTCGGGCCGCATGCGTACCTGGTGGTAGCCTGAACGCAGATCAAGTTTGGAGAAGAAGCGCGCACCATGGAGCTCGTCAAGGAGCTCGTCCACCACTGGAATTGGATACGCATCTTTGACGGTGATTGCGTTCAGGGCGCGATAATCAACGCAAAAGCGCCAAGACCCATCCGTTTTTTTCACCAGCAGTACAGGAGAAGAGAAAGCTGATGAACTTGTACGTATGATTCCCTGATTTAGCATTTCGGCACATTGGCGCTCCAGCTCGTCCTTGTGTGCCACTGGGTACCGATATGGACGAACAGCCACTGGTACTGCCCCGGGAAGAAGGGTGATACCATGGTCGCGGGCGCGAGGTGGTGGCATGCCCCGAGGCTCATCAAAGACCGCAACAAATGTATCGAGCAGGGCTGTCATGAGATCCTCACTCATGCATGCCCGAAGCGCTGGACTAACGGGTCCTGCCTTGCCATGCCAACAAACTTGATGATCGTCCCGCCAAAATGACATCGTAAGTGCACCAAAATCCCATAGGATTGGACCCAATGTAGCGAGCCATTTTGTTCCCAGTACCATGTCATAGCCGGCAAGGGCCAGTGAGAAGAAATCTCCTGTAAACCGCTCATCATCAATGAAAAATGGTGCACTTCTGAAAATTCCAGGACAGGGAACGCGATCACCATTTGCCACCATAACCTGTAGCTTCCCTCCTGACTGCAACTGCAGGCCGGTGCGGCTGACCACATCCTCGGCAACGAAATTATGCGTCGAGCCGGAATCAATCAGGGCGAGCAGCAGGATGCCTTGAAACGAAACACATACTTGCATGGTTTCGCTGGTATGAATTCCAGTAATAGCGTGTACTGAAATCTGCGGCTCGTCCTCTGTGTGATCACCCAACTCACGGTCATCCTCATCATCAGCAAAGGCCAAGTCCAGGAAAAAAATCCGCTGGCAAACACGATTGTGGCCTCTGCTGAATTTTTCATTGCAGTTAAAACACAGTCCCTGTTTACGACGTTCCTCCATTTCTGCCTGGGATAGCCTCATAACCCGTCTCCCATCTCCTGCCAGAGTAGTCTGTGGCTGACCCAGTGCCGTAGGGACCAAAGCCCGCTGCGGAGGAGTCGGCAGAATTCCCTTCTGGTGACGATGTTGTGGCAGGGCAGCGGCTGCACACTGGTCACGAAGTTCAAGCTTCCGGGCTAGGCTCATTGCCATGGCGAGGGATTGTGGATTAAGAATCTCCACATCCAGGCTCAAGGGTGGCAAAAGTCCTGAAGTGAACAGCTGAACTTTCTGGGCTTCGGTGAGAGTTCCTGCCCTGGGCAATAGAGCCTCAAACCGGTCCTGAAATTCAACCACTGAACCGGTTTGTTTGCATGCCACCAACTCGCCCAGAGGATTGGAACGTAGTGGCGGTCCGAACCGAATATTGAGCAATTCGACAAAGCGCTTCCACGGAGGGGTTCCCTCATCATTCTGAATTTGCATAAACCACAATTGTGCTCCTGCTTCCAGATTATAGGATGCCATCCACACCTTTTCTTCTTCGGCAATTCGCTGCTGTCTAAAGTAAGATTCACAGCGATTGACGAACGCCAAGGGATCAGATCGACCATCAAACTTGGGAAAGTCCATCTTCTGGAAACGAGGTGGCCTCTCTGTGATGTACTCGCTGCCATGCACGACCCGGAGCCCTGCTGATGAGGATTCTGTGTTGCGGTGCTCGAGTGTATCAATTTTGGACTGGAGTGTCTCCACCGAGGCAGTTAGCTTGGCAATGAGGATCGCCAAATCTGCTGTTGAAGGTTCTGCCATTGATGTAGAGGAAGAAGAACTGGGGATTGGTATGAAAGATGATGACGATGTAGAGACCTTCGGCGCAACGGAGGAACGCCTAGGCTCTGATACCAAGTTGTCAAGGGCCCTAGGGTCCTTGACGGTACTGCCGTGGCTACGCAGGTTGTAGCTCCAGCGAGGGGGGTCGCCGGAGTTGGCCTCCGGCAAACCAATGGCTTCTAGAGAGGTAGAGAGATTGGGCAGGGGAAGAAGAATTAGAGAAGAAGTGAGGGAATCAGTTCTTTGTTAAACTCATAGTGCCGGATACAACCCTCTTTATAGCCTTCAGCCAGCTAGCAGCTTCTAACTGATTTCTAATCAGTTCTAACAGATTTTCTTCCTTCCCTCTCAAGCTACCACGTCGGCTGCTTCTACAGGAAGCTTGGGCCTGCGTTGGTAGTATCTCCCCCACATTACACCTACGTTGCAATCACACCGATGTATTAATTATATATAGGTATATGGTTGCAGCAAGATCTTATTTGTATATTATATCAGACGAAACAATGCACAGTTGCACTGCACTAATAAGTAGCCAACCAGGCAACCACATCAATTTACTACAAAGACTCCCATCACACAAATCTACTACAGACAAGTCAAGTATGTACCAGGTACGAACAAGAGCCAAACCAAGTCAAGAACTCAAGATGCATGCATATGTGATGTGAGATGACAACCCAGAGTCCCAGGGTCATGTTCCAGGGTGATATGGTTTCAGTTCTAGTTCTGCTTCTTGTCTTTTGCTGGACCCCTCGGTATCTTGCTCAGAACCTTTGCATCCAGAATGGAGTACTGCCTGCTGAGTTCCACATGTGCTTTCCCGGCAAAATGGTCCACCTTGTCCTGATATTTGTGATACAAGATCGGCACTGTGTGGAGCATCAAGATTGCTGTTTGACAAAAACTAATTATTTAGTCAACTACATGGGGAATTTATAGAATCGATGCGAGGGAGCTTAAGGAGCTGAAAATTAATTACCAACATAAAACAGGTTCAGGAAATCACTGAGCTCGCCAATTTCAGAAAGAATCCAGAGAGCGATGATCACCTAAAAGATTAGTTCAGGCACTTAAGCCAAACTGAATAAGGAGCAATCTGTCAGTGGAAATCAAATCAAAATGTATTCTCTGAATAGGAATATACGCCTAAGAACTTCATCAGGCCATGTCCCAGAGCAATCTCCCGGAGGAAGTGAAGTGCTTGGTTGATGTCAGTGCACAGTGCTAGTGCAATATTCACAGCAACATCTTCAGATATCTGCACTTCTGGAATATCAGGTGGACTCCTGAAAGTAGAATGTTTGGCATTAATAAACCGAGTCAGTGTTAATCACATCACAATCTTGTATTTATCCCTTACTTCTTGATGAAGATGGTCGCCTTGGACCATAAGAACAAGATAGCCAGCACACCGATCAGCACATGAGATATCAAAGTCAGGAAGTGGTAATCAACAACCTCGAAGAGAACCCACAAGACAGATGCGCCACCTATCACTGCAGCAGAGATCTTCTTGTCTTTCCACAACAGTACATCAGCAGCTGCAAAGAGGAATGCCAGTGACAAGATGATTATACCAAAAAGGATTAAAGATAACCTGCTAATGCAACTATGAGTTAGAAGCCATTTGCTAGCTGGATACTATTACGAATAACTTTATACTTTACATAAGAAATATCATTTAGTCTTTATGGGATGCACATCACTACATCAGACGATTTTGTTGTCAGAGCAGCCTACCATCTATCATGCCATGATATGGTCTCTAATCTTCCCCACATGTACCATCCTATCTGTTAGAGTGTGTGTGGGGGGGGCCCCTGGTGTGTGGGCCCCTCCTGTAAGGCTCCCCTTTTATCCTCCCAACCCTAGAGAGAGGAATCTATCCATCATCTCTTCCTACATGGTATCAGAGCCTTAGGCTCCTCCTCCCCTCCTCTTCTTCCCTGCCGCCGGCGCCGCTGCCGTCGCCTCCATGGCCGGCGAGCCTCCTCCGGCGAGCACCACCTTCTTCTTCTCCTCCTCCTCCCCTTTTCGTGGGCTGGGTTCCGCCACCATGGCCGAATCCGCCCCTCTTCCGACCGGATCTGCTGCCGCCGGCTTCCCCCCGCCGGGGTTCGCCGCCGCCGGACTTCCCCCGCCCTTTCTCGACGCCGGCGCCCCTCTCCCGCCCGGATCCGCCGCCGGGGTGGCCCGATCCGGCGCCGCCGGGCTCCCCCCGCCCTTCCTCGACGTCGGCGCCCCTCTCCCGCCCGGATCCGCCGCCGGGGCGGCCCAATCCGGCGCTGAAGAGCTCCCCCCGCCCTGCCTCGCCGCCGCCGGCCCGCCTGTCCCGCTCGAACCCGACACCGGGGGGGGGCCGGATCTGCCGCCCCCGGCCCTCCCCTGGCCCCTACAGGGCCGCCCCCCCTCCCACCCGCCTGGCCGACCATGGGGGGGGGCCTCCTGCTGCTGCCGGCCTGGCCTGCCTCCCCCGGGGCCCGGGGGCGCTGCCCCCCCTTCCCCCTGCGATGTCCTGGCCGACCCCGGGTGGGCCGCCGCCGCTCCTCCCCACCGCCGTGGCCTCGGGCTGGCTTGCCCCTACGGATATGGTGGCTGCCGACGCTGCCCTTGCTGCCGCCCTTGCCAGTGCCAAGACTGCTGCCGCTGCTGCTCGGGCGCGTGAGCGGGCAGCCGCCCTCGCTTGGGAGAATGCTCGCCAGACCGCTGATGCCCTTGCCCAGCATGTCGCTGAGGCCGAGCATCACCTCAGGGGTGTTGACCCCACTGCCACCGCGGCTCATGCTGTCACCGCCGATCCGGATGCCGCACAGCTTCACGCCCAGGCGGCCGGTGTCCAGAACATCCGGGCGCTGGTGCCTGTCACCCTCGATCCCTCATCGTCCTCCTACGCACGCTGGCGCGACCTGGTGCTCCTCACACTCCGGCGCTATGCCTTGGACGACCACGTCCTCATCGACACTCCGGTGGTTGCCCAGGGGTCCGTGTGGCGGCGCATGGACAGCGTGGTGCTGTCATGGATTCTTGGGTCCATTACTGTCGAGCTCCAAGACATCGTGCGGGAACTTGGTGGCACCGCTCGGCAGGCCTGGGTTGCGATCGAGGGGCAGTTCCTTGGCAACCGCGAGGCTCGTGCTCTCCAGTTGGACGCTACCTTCCGCACCTTCATCCAGGGGGATCTCTCCATCTCGGAGTACTGCCGTCGCATGAAGGGGATGGCGGATTCCCTTCGTGACCTTGGCGAGCCTGTTGCGGACCGCACTCTTGTCCTCAACATCCTCCGCGGTCTCGGGAACAGCTACACGCATCTCCGGACATGGATCACGCGGACAGTGCCGTTCCCCTCCTTCCGCAAGGTTCGCGATGACCTTGTACTCGAGGAGCTGACCCGGGGACTCGCTCCCACATCTACTACCGCGACTGCTCTAGTCGCCTCCGGCCCCATCCGGCCGGCCTCCCACCCACAGCCGTCGCCGTCTCCCTCCCTTCTTGGCACTCCTACCGCCGGTTCCACCACTAGCGGGGGGGGGGGGGGCGTGGTGGCGATCGCGGTGGCGATCGTCGTCGCCGGGGAGGGGGGCGCCGTGGTGATACCGGTCGCGCTCCGGCTCCTACATCCGTCACGCCAGCTCCTGCCGCTGGGAGTGCGCCCTGGCCATCCTTCTCCAACCCATGGACGGGGCGCATCTCCATGTGGCCGGGACAGTTCACTCCTCGGCCTCCTACCCCACCTGCGGCCATGCTCACCGGGTGGCCGGTCCCGCCTGCTTCGGCGTGGGGCCCGTGGTCCGGTGGGTGGGATCAGTCGGCCCTCGCACAGTCTTTCAACACCATGGCGTTGACTCCGCCGGCCGCCACGGATTGGGTGGCCGACTCGGGTGCTTCCTTCCACACCACTCCCCATGATGGTATTATCTCCTCTCACAGGCCCCCCCACCCATCTCACCCTTCTTCCATCATGGTTGGGAATGGCACTTGTCTTCCCGTCACCTCCGTGGGTGATGCAACTCCTTGTGGGTCTTTTCGCCTGCAAAACATTCTTGTTGCTCCTAACATTGTTCACAACCTTCTTTCCATTCATCAATTCACCACTGATAATTCCTGTTCTATTGAATTTGACTCCTTTGGTTTGACTGTGAAGGATATGACCACCCGGCGTCCTCTTCTCCGCTGTGACAGCACCGGACCCCTCTACACTCTTCGTCTTCCACCTTCCGCTGCTCCACCTTCGTCCGCCCTTGCCGCCACAGCGTCCTCCACACTCTGGCACCGCCGGCTTGGTCATCCCGGTGTCGACATTTTGGCTCAACTTTGTCGTAGCTCCTCCATTCCTTGTACTAGGGCTACTAGTGAGCATATTTGTCATGCCTGTCAATTAGGTCATCATGTTCGTCTACCTTTTTCTATTTCTTCCTCGCATGTTGTTCATGCGTTTGACCTTATTCACTGTGACTTGTGGACCTCTCCGATCATGAGTATCTCTGGTTATAAATATTATCTGGTTGTTCTTGATGATTTTTCTCATTACTCATGGACGTTTCCTTTGCGGTCCAAGTCGGATGCCTTCCCCTCGCTCACTCACTTCTTTGCTTGGGTATCTACTCAATTTGGGGTTACTATCAAGGCCGTCCAGTGTGATAATGGTCGTGAGTTTGACAACTTTGCTTCCCGGGCTTTCTTCCTCTCGAAGGGAGTCCAGTTGCGCATGTCCTGCCCCTATACCTCCCCTCAGAATGGCAAGGCTGAGCGCATGATTCGTACCACTAATAATGTTATGCGCTCCATGCTCTTTCAGGCTTCGGCTCCCGCTCGCTTCTGGGCTGAGAGCCTCCTCACTGCCACCTATGTGCTCAATCGCCTGCCTTCTAAGGCCACGAGCGCTCCCACCCCTCACCATGCCTTGTTCGGTACCCCACCTTCCTACACTCACCTTCGTGTTTTCGGGTGTGCGTGCTATCCCAACACTTCTGCCACTGCTCCTCATAAGCTTGCGCCCCGCTCGACCTTGTGTGCGTTTCTTGGCTACTCCCCCGATCATAAGGGGTACCGTTGCTTTGACCTCTCCTCTCGTCATGTTCTTATCTCACGACATGTCATCTTCGCTGAGTCCGTCTTTCCTTTCTCCGTTGACTCCACACCCACCACCAGCCTTGAGTTGGACTCCCTGTTTTCTACTGACCCGGTGGTCCAGCCACCTTTGTCTTCTGCAGGTACATCCCCGGCTGTTCCGGTGGCTCTCCCGTCATCTGACGAGCCGTGTGTGACAGCGGGGCTGCCCGTCGTGCCGGCCGCGGCACCCGTGCCCTTGGCTGTGCCACGTGCGGCCACTCCTCACCAGCCGGCGTTGCCCTCCGCGCCATGCGCGGCCCCGGCGTCCTCGTCCATGCAGCACGCGGCCACGTCCTTGTCGCCTCCTGTGCCCGGGGTTGGCCCGCTATTGCCGTCGGCGCCGTGTTCCACCCCGGACACGGCCCCGACCGTGCCCCGTGTCCCCGCGACACCTGCCGCGCCACGCGCGGCCCCAGCATCTTCTTCCCGCTACGCCAACCCTGTTCGGGTCTACCAGCGCCGCCCGACGGGGGTTGCACCGGCCTGCTCTCGCGCCGAGCCGCCGGTGTACCACCCGCCCCCTCCTCCACCGCGATCCCCGCCACACTCACCCGATGGTGACTCGGCGGGCTGCGGGGGTCCTCCGTCCAGTTGACCGCCTGGTCCTCTCCGCCGCTACAGCGCCGCCAGTCTCTCCCATACCCTCCACTGTTCGTGGCGCCCTGGCGGATCCTCACTGGCGCCACGCGATGGAGGAAGAACATGCAGCCCTTCTGGCAAATCAGACCTGGGACCTGGTGCCTCGCCCCTCTGGCTGCAATGTGGTCACCGGCAAGTGGATCTGGACACACAAACGCAAGGCAGATGGATCGCTGGATCGCTACAAGGCTCGTTGGGTCCTTCGGGGTTTCACCTAGCGCCCTGGAGTTGACTATGATGAGACCTTCAGCCCGGTGGTGAAGCCTGCGACTGTTCGGACCGTGCTCTCCTTGGCTCTCTCGCGGTCCTGGCCAGTTCACCAGCTTGATGTGAAGAATGCCTTCCTCCATGGCACCCTGACGGAGACTGTGTACTGCAGCCAGCCTGCAGGTTTTGTGGATCCTGCTCACCCTGAGCGTGTTTGCTGGCTCAACAAGTCTCTGTATGGTCTGAAGCAGGCTCCTCGGGCTTGGTACAGTCGGTTCGCCTCCTTCCTGGTGTCTGTGGGGTTCAGCGAAGCCAAGAGTGACACTTCTTTGTTTGTCCTCCACCGCGGTGCTGACTCAGCCTACTTGCTGCTTTATGTGGATGACGTTATCCTCACTGCGTCCAGCCAGTCTCTACTTCAGCGGATTGTCTCCTCGTTGCAGCAGGAGTTTGCCATGAAGGACCTTGGTGTGCTCCATCACTTCTTGGGCGTGACAGTGGAACACCACCCTGATGGCCTCTTCCTTCACCAGCGCCAGTACGCCTTGGATGTCCTCCAACGCGCAGGGATGACTGACTGCAAGCCCTGTGCCACTCCAGTCGATGCTCAGTCCAAGATTTCCGGTACAAAGGGTACACCGGTGGATGATCCCACTGCCTACCGAAGCATTGCTGGCGCCCTTCAGTACCTCACTTTCACTCGGCCGGATATCTCCTATGCGGTGCAGCAGGTGTGCCTTCACATGCACAACCCCAGGGACCCACACCTTACCGCTATGAAGCGGATTCTCCGCTATCTGCGTGGCTCCCTCGACTTTGGGCTTCACCTTCGGCGTTCTCCTGTTGCTGACCTCGTGGTTTACACTGACGCCGACTGGGCGGGCTGCCCAGACACGCGTCGCTCCACCTCCGGCTACGCCGTCTTCCTTGGTGGCAACCTCGTGTCTTGGTCATCCAAGCGGCAGCCGGTTGTCTCCCGCTCCAGTGCCGAGGCTGAGTACCGGGCTGTTGCTAATGGGGTGGCCGAGGCATCCTGGCTCCGGCAGCTCCTCGGGGAGCTCCATTGCCCCCTCGCCAGGAGTACGTTGGTCTACTGCGACAACGTCAGCGTCGTCTACCTCTCCACCAACCCCGTCCAGCACCAACGCATCAAGCATGTGGAAATTGACCTCCACTTCGTTCGTGATCGTGTCGCCGTGGGAGCTGTCCGTGTCCTACATGTGCCTACCACCTCCCAGTTCGTCGACATCTTCACCAAAGGCTTGCCTTCCTCCACCTTCTCCGAGTTCCGCTCCAGTCTCAACATCCGCTGCGCCGGAGTTTCGACTGTGGGGGGGTGTTAGAGTGTGTGTGGGGGGGGGGGGCCTGGTGTGTGGGCCCCTCCTGTAAGGCTCCCATTTTATCCTCCCAACCCTAGGGAGAGGAATCTATCCATCATCTCTTCCTACACTATCGTCCATCATTCAACACATATAAAAGGAAAATAAATTCCTCACCTTTGAACTCATCACTCATGTAAGCTCAGGTGATTCAGGATTTGATTTATAAAAGTACTTTAGCTTTTGGAGAAGATTCAGGAGGAGACGAGGAGCTAACATCGACAACTTAGCATTTTTTATGTTTATGAACAGAAGCCACTGAGCTGGTTGTGTTGTCTGAGATACCAGTTAAATATTGGTAGAACCGGAACACCCAAAAAGGAAAAACCCACCTGGGGAAAATGTTATATTTGTCATATCCGGTGATAGTTGTTACGGCGACGCGGCGATGCGCTGCGACCTAGCACCTTCACAATTGTACAACGCTTATGGCGCGCGGCGTGGCGTCGCCATAGACACATCGGCGTGGCGACCAATATAGAAAAATAGCTTATAGAATTTAAGGATTTTAAAAAATATATCAATATATAAGTACTAAATTGCAAATAAGAATAGTAATATAGTATTATAAAAATAGCAATTTCATATCAAGTTGCAATAATGTTAATTTATATATCTTATAAAATAAAAATATATAATTAAAATTGCAATAAAATATATAAAATTATGACTAATATTATATTTAAATGTTCATTTAATAATCTGTTTTATAAATTTGATCCAATAGCCCATTTAAAGCCCAGTCTGAACTAAAGTTCATTTCCTAACCCTAATTTTCTCAACCCCTCCCTTTCTCTCTCTCACCTCCCTTTCTCTCCAACCGCCTCCCATTCCCTCCAGCCGCCACCACACAATCCCCTCCCCCCTCTCTCTTTCTCACTTCCCTCTCAGCCACCGGCCGCCGCACTCCTCTCCCTCCTCTCTCTCACCTCCCTCTCAGCCGCCGGCCGCCGCACTCCTCTCCCTCCTCTCTGCCATCTTCCGCACCGGTGCTCCTGGCCGTCCGCTCGTCGCGCTTGGCCGTGCCACGCCTGGACGCGCCGCGTCCAACCTTGTTGCGCCTCGCTGTGCTGCTCGCTTTCTCCTCTCTCTCCCTTCTGTATGTCGGGCGCCACGCGACGCCATAGCGACGCCACGCTCCTGTGGCGCTCACCATAGGCCTTCGGGCGATATGGCGTGGCGTGGCGAATTGCAATTTTCCGCCACGGCGATATGGCGACGATATGGCGACGCCATAACAACTATGCGGTGACTATATCACACTCTAGTGGTTTGTCTAATCTACATGTTCACTACAAGATTTTGGTGGTAATTGATAAAACTCTGTACATGATAAGCTACTAAACCAAAATATGATCCAATTTTCCAACGCTTTCGTGCACAAATACTATCTGCAGCCAAGGGAAAATCAGATGTCCGAGGATATCACCATAGCTAGCTCCGTTTAACTATATGATTGATCATGCACATGAATTGAAATAACAGCTTAAATAAATATAATGAAAATTACCACCAACACAGAACAAACGTTTGAAGAGTTGTTGTGCCTCTCAAGAAGAAATGAAGAATACCCAACTACAACCGCTAAAGATAGGAAATAAACTAATTCAGCTTAGAATTCTTTAGGGAAATAATCTATGAACACAAAACAATAATTATCAGTGCCAATTTTGCTTCTTAGATAACAATCCAACAACCCAAAGCTGATCCTTATTTCCCACCACGTCTTTGGCTACGATCAAAAGCCCTAACGCCAACCAGTGAACTGAGGTGAAGCTACTCTGCTCACGAGCTCAAGAATCAAAGCCGCGCAATTTACATCAACGTCAAGAACCCTACAACAATCAGTCACCGGCAGAGAAGCAGCCGCACGCAATTCCGGCCCCGACGAGAGCAATCGACATCCCGGGAATGGAACAAGAATGCAAGGGGAATTGGGGAAAACGAACATATTCCGCACCTTTACCACCGCCGAGAACCTGATGCACGGACTTGTCCCCCCCAAGGAGCCTAAACCCCCTCGGCGTCGCGGCGGCCGCCGGTTCAGCCATGGCCGACCGAGCAAGCAACTCCCTCCGACTCCGAGAGCCTCACCCCCGCGCAGAGACCGGCCACCGAGAAGAGAAGAGCTAGTCTGCTGCGCTTCGCTCCTCTTCTTCCTTAGCTGCTACGGCTTCTCGGGGGCGTGAGTCGCAGCGCGCCGTGGAGTTGGAGGCTTGTGATGCGGGAGACCAAAAAGCTTAGGGGTACCCAGCCTAAGCTTACCTACAATTTTGTCACCTCGCATGGCAAAGTGTTTAGGGATAGGTGATGATGATGCTGGAGGATTTGGTTGTGTTATGGCCTTTTCGCCGGTTTTGTTCTTTGTGTTGCAGATGATAACCATCGATTATGTCTTATTAAAATTAAAATTTCCCAATCCAAGTTTTTATTATCTTTGAAAATTGATGCTACGCGGGTTAATTACATATGTGCCACCGTTATTTTCAAATTATGTCTGCCTTCGTGCAATTACTATTCGTTCGTTCTTGTCTGCATGTCATTTTATATGCCCACAATGTATACGGGCCCACCTGTAGGATCCTAAATTTACGTATTGCCGGCCCATACTACCCTCAATACTGTTTTCTTCTTCCTTAACGGTGGACAACAGCGGCGTCGGAGTTGGGTGGAGGCCAACCGCGATAGCGACCACACCCACTGATTGTATCACCGGAAGGAAGACCTCCTTCAATGCCATCCCGGAAGAGCTCGGTGGCGGACGACGTCTTCAGTCTGGGGGGCGTTTTTTGCTAGTGGCGGATGGGCATTAGAGCCGACGTGGCCAAGGCAGGCAGGCTGGTCATCGGTGGCAGTCCGTAGAGCAGCAGTCATCTATGGCGGCGAGATTCAAAGCAGGATGGGCTAGGGTTTGGCACCGCCGAAGTAAGAAGGACAGTGGAGAGGTTTAGGATCTGGGGAGGGGAGAGGACCACACTAAGGATTGCGTGCGCTTGACGGGATCTAGAACTTCCCTCGCTAGACCACGGCCTTGCGCCGACCGCTTCCCTACTCGCCCTCGTGGTCTCGCGCCCTTACCGGACCACGGCCTCGTTGAACCCTCGACTGCTTCCCCGTAGGCCCCGCGCTCTCGTCGAACCACGACACCCGCAACCTCATGTCGGTCGCGCCTTGTCGGACCCTGCTCAGCTCCCTAGGGAAGAAGAAGAGAGCATTATGGTCAATACAAGAAAAAACAATGCTGCACGTGAGTCTATATACGTCAAATGTGTACAAAATGACATGAAAAGCGGGTATTTGTAACGACCCGTCCCGGGACTCGGAAATACCATCGAGCGGGACGAGCCGATACTTCATCGAAGACGAACAATATCGTCGTTGACATTGTTCCATTCGATAGTAGTACATTGCAGAAAGAAAATTACAATAATTAAGTATTACAAAAGCTGCTAAAGAGGCATACCTCGCAGCAACAATCATTACAAAAACACAGCGGAAGCATTTCATCACTCAAGCATGTACTACTATCCAAACACCACTTGGGGACTAGACCCGAAACCCTAATCTTCTATATCTTCATCGGCAATAACTTCATATTCACCTTCAAGATTCTTGACGTCCTCCGAAGATTAGCAAACTCTGGTGTGGGGGTGTAAAACAACAAGGGTGAGTACTCAAGAGTACTCAGCAAGTCTTGGAAGTAGTATAGATGCAGGATACAAAGAGCGGCTATGGTTCTCAAGAGAATATTTATAGTTTATAAATTCTAAGTGCTTAATACCCACGGATAGAGTTCCCAACCTCTAACCGTCCTCACATAAAGTAGCAATAGTTCAAAAGCTAATTCAACTCTCATATTCTCACCAACCGGGATTGCTTTGCAACAAATCCCACCATCATTTTCCGTCAATTCCACAAGTCACATTTCTTTTCATCAATTCCACATATCACGACCATCATCCCATTATCATAACTCATCATTATCTCGGTACTAGCTTACCCATCCATTGGGGAAGTGTTCTCATTATCAACATCTCATCCCAATTCATTTTAACGCTCAACTAGTTATCACATCTTGCATCACTCCCTATGAAGCCTTTCGACTTCCCGCTCCACACAGGAACGTTATCCAACCACACAGGCTAGTCGTATACCCAACGGTATATTCTGGTAACGTCTCAACCCATTTCCCATTTAGTTGAAAACAAGTAAACACTACGCTAGGGAAGATACATGAAATCACTTGCCCATATCCGTGGGCACGACTGTTCGAACAGATCATACTTCAGCTGAAGGTTCGCACTTTACCCTTGCGACTCAAACTCTACTCCGCTACTCGCGTAGTAGGGGAGGTTCGAGACAAAGACTTTCCAAAGCAAACCTAGGATACCCCACTGCCACCTAGATGGATTCACGGTCAAGGATCTGGAAAGTATGTCTTCCTTCTTCTCCCTAGGCAATCACACGGGTGCTCCACTCTCAACTCCTCGAATCACAACCACAATCTCGTGCCCGTTAGGGACTTTTCAAGTAATACCACGAGCCACCCGGTGATTCCACATCCATCGGCAATCAGGCTATCCCAAACCCACTAAGTACTAGCCCAGGGGCACCCCATAAATACCCACAAGGTTGCACGATGTTGTGCTCATGCTTTCCCAAGGAATCGGTCCTTAATAGTCTTTGTAACACACACAATTTCATTTCACACAACACATTTGCAAAATCACATCATCACCCATTCTACATCTAGTCGTCAGGTTTTGATATAAGTGTGTAAGTGTATGTGTAGTGCACCCATTTGACAAGGAATGTGCTAAAAACAATTAAAAGAATAAATTAAATCATAGATGTAAAAATAAATCCTAGAGCGACAAGGTAAACATGGTATTCAATTATCAATGAGGCTTGTTAATAAGCGTAGGTTTTATTTGTCTTAATTGCCCAAGCAATTGACTAATAGTGTACGTGAGTGTTTAATCCTAAACATGCATATATAAATTTTGTGGAACAATCAATGCAATAGGATTAAGGATGTTCAAAGGAAGACTTGCCTCGAATCGTATAGTACTCGAGATCTTCGGGTCGTAGTCTCATGGGTCTTCGACGGTAACTATAGCACAAATAACATCACATAAATAAAAACACTCAAAAAGTTTCGGGAAATCAATTTTATACTATTCTAAATTAAAGTTTATAATTTTATAAATTTATAGAAATTTGAACGGAGTTAATCGAATATATAACGAATTTTATATGAATTTTTGAAGTTTAAACATTTTTCTGAAATTGTCAAAAGGTATTGCGTGCTATTGGGCTGAATGGGCCGCGTCTGTTTTAAATTCTGGAAAATAGGAAATTCACTATTCACTGTAATTGGGCCAGCCTGCTAACTCTATGGGCTGTCCTTGGAAATTAATTCCGGAAAAAAAATTGTACTGTGCTAGTGGGCTGGGCTGCAGGAAAAACATTCTGGAAAATAGAAAAAATGGTACTGTTCATATGGGCTGGCCGAAACCGGCCCAAGCCGAGCAGCACGCTGGGTGGCCCAGGCTGACGACTGGGGGCCACAAGTCAGGCACACAGAACAGATAAGGGAGGACCGGCGGGAGGTTGAAGACGACCTTTAACGGCTGAAATTTCTCCAGGGCATATCTCCCACGTTTTAACTCCGATTGAACCCAAATTTTAACCGTAGCTTAATCATACCATGATTAACAATATCTACGGTTGGATTTTCAATTAGAGCTACGGTTTGCCCATAATCAAAAAGGGGGCAGTACGGGTATTGGTTGGCATGCATGGTGGTACAAGTGCTCCGGTGACGAATGTAGTGGTTTTTCATGGGATTAACACTAGCATGAGTCTAACCGTGGCCTCTGATCGACATACCATGGCCCGAACAAGTCTACCCACGGTGATGCCTAGAGGTTTCCATGGCTCAATGCCGCCGGCGAGCTACGGTGGTGTTCTGCCATGGCTAACCCATGGAACATGATTGCTAGAGTGTAAGGAAGCTACTGATACAAGGAATTAGGCGGAAGTTATACCTTCGGTTAGATCGGGGAGCGACGACGGCGACGAGGGTCTCCGGCGGAGAGACGATGAATTTCGGTGCTCCGAGAGCTTGGTTCAGTGGATTAGGGGTCTGAGCGAGTGTGTAGGGCGTTGGGCGTGCTTGGGAAGTCTTATTCGCACGGGAGGCCGAGAGCTACAACCGGTGAGGTGACTAGGGCGGCAAACAAGCCAATGCATGAGCTAGGCGCGCGGGAGGCGAGGAGACGCAACTGCAGCTGTGGAAGAGGAGTGGCCAGTCGCAGCAGGCGAGGCTGGGCGCTCAGCGCGGCGCGGCCATGTGGCGAGCCGGGTGTGGCGCTAGCCACACAAGAGACGAGGCAGCACAGGCACGCGATTGGGCGGCGACGCGGCGCTGGGTGCAGGCGCACGGCCGAACACCACATGCGGGCACGCACGATGGCCGTAGCCAGTGGTCGTGCGGCTGGCTGCAGCTAAGTGTGC
The DNA here is from genome assembly GCA_019279435.1 of Zizania palustris. Taxonomy (NCBI): domain Eukaryota; kingdom Viridiplantae; phylum Streptophyta; class Magnoliopsida; order Poales; family Poaceae; genus Zizania; species Zizania palustris. The sequence continues at coordinate 32,363,361 of JAAALK010000287.1, read as the reverse complement.
GTGAGTTTTTTTATTTCGTTGTTGTGTTTTTTTGTATATAATTAGATAGAGAGAAAAAAATCTCAGTTTTACAGTATTTGAAAATAGTAATGACACGGATGCGAATAATGAAATAGTAATGATATTTTATTCGGTTTTGAAAATAAATGTGGTATGGATGCAATTAATCCTAAGATTTAAGTTAATAATTTTGAGTGCTACACGCAGGCCGCAGCCTGCTGTCGCGATGAGGAAGTAATGGTGTTCTTGCAATTAGTAGTGGATTACAGGGTGATGTAGCAATCACGTCTAATCGACAATTTACCAAAAGTAAATGCCATGGAATTACAATTACAACAGGACGTGCTGCAGGCAGCTCTGGTTGTGGATGGACATGTCGGCGACGGCGATCGTCGCGGTGCAGTTCATCTCCAGCACGACGCGCCGGTGCACCACGCCGAGCGCGAACACGCGGCCGCGCACGCGCGTGGCCGTGGTCACCGCGACCGCCCCGGCCGCGACGTCGCCGAGGAAGGCCGGGTCCCTCATGAGCGCCCCGACGGCGACGTCCACCGTCACGTTGAGCCTCACCGTGCGCCGCGCGCGCGCCGTGCCGGCTGGACCCGATGCGCGGCCCACCCGCGACGCGCGGTAGTACACCGCCGTCTCGCTCCCGCGGTACCGCAGCGACGCCGCGTTCGGGTTCTTCACCGACACGTCCGCCACCACGGTCAGCCGCACCGGCGACGACCCTCCCGACGGCGCCGCGCGGAAGCCCTTGACGGCGATGGCGTTCATCGTCATCACGGGCTCGCGGACGCGGAAGACGGTCAGAGTCACCGCGAGCAGGATGGCGGCGGCGACGACGGACGCAATGCCGCAGCCGACGAGCGCGACGCGGAGGCGCAGCGCCGGGGGCTTCACGGTGTCAGTGTCCATGCGGTGGACGCAATGCGATTGGAGAAGAGGTAGGCGGGTCTGATGTAAGTGAAGCATAGTGTAGAGACACCGAGACTGAGAGAGTAAGCAGATTAAGGTTTGGTGATTAGCAAGTGGTTTGGTCATGGAAATGAATGTGAGATTAGTTAAGTCATTAAGAAATACAAGTGGTCAAACATGTTTTTCTCTATCATTGATAAGGTTTTGGTCTTTTTTAAGACGATTCTGGCATTTATGGTTGGTATCACCCTTGGGAAAATTGATTATATACCTTCTTATTAGTCTAAAATCTAAAATATATCTTTCTCTAGATGCATATTGATTATATACCCTTCTCTATTCATTTTACTCTAGAAAATTCTTTTTTCTACACTTTAAACTATATTTTATATATTTTTAAGCAAATTGAAGTCTTGAAGCAAAAATAAAACTGAAAGTTAGATGTAAGGAAAAAAAGCTAGTACAAAGCAAAATAGCTTAAGCAAATAATTGTGTGTATATATAAAAAAATTAGTTTAAAGGGTAGAAGAGGATATTTTGTAGAGTATCTAGATTAGAGGAGGATATATAATCAATTTACATCTAGAGAATGGTAGATTCTAGATTTCAGACTAATGGGAGGGTATATAATCAATTTCCCCTTAACAGTGGTGGCTTTAATTTTTTGTATTATTTCCTTTGCCAAAGTTACGAGTGATATTGATCTCCCCCAATTTACTTTGATCCTAAAGTGCTCATGTTCCAATAGAGCACCGATAAAATTCAGACCTTAGCAGTATCATTTATTTATTTTTCAAATAGTTCAGGCAAAATCATTGCCCGATGCTGTTGATGCATCCTTAAACTAATTAAGGACCAGATGAACATATCACATATGACTGAAGATGAACAGCAGACTGCAATACTGAATGAGAGAGCTCGTGTCTAGTGCAAAGATTACAAGAAATCTGTGTATTAATCTTGTTGTTTGGTACGGAGACAGATCCTTGAGCAGAGAATAATATGTGAATAGATATTGATGATTCACATATTATTTCTACTCAAAGATTGGTGCCACAGCAACAGCCAAAAAGTCCAAACAACCGTAGCAATTAGGTGATCAGATTAGGCAAAACAAAGACGTATTGCATGAATGCTTCCCTCTGACTGGAATTAGTCGCCTGTGCTATTATTACTTTGGTTGAGACATAGTAATACACAATAGAAGATGCTGGGGCATGGAGAGAGCTCTGGTAAGAAGGCAAGTAAAAAAGAACTACACTTGTTACAACAATTGCACCAACAAATTCCCAATAAATACATCCGCCACCTAAATTATCGGGACTCCCAATGTCCTGTTACCTCTTATGAAACACTTTGTCTGGTCAGGGTTACACTGTCCCAGACAATATATATCGCAGACTATGATTTTCATGGGGGGGAATAATATACAGTTCACACTCTCTTGTTCTTGTCCCTATTCCAATCTCCGGCGGATCCTAGAGATGAGGTCAGTGTTGCTTTCCTCAGCTTCTGCTGGTTCTCGTACTCCTTTTCAAGCCGTGCTTGTGGCGACGACGACGACACCTGGATTGGAAGCCTTGCGGCATTGCCATGGGTTTGCCTCATATCAGGCATAAGGCCCCTCTCAGGCTTGACAGGAGGTGCACCATCTTCAATAGGAACTGGCCACCTAATAGACCCTTTTCCAGGGTTATTCATGCGTGCAGAATCACTCTTCCTGTCAACTATTTTTTTGGTGGAGTTGTTATTTCCGGTTCGAGCTGCATCACTATTCCGAGACCCGGATGAGCTCTCGGTTGTACCGAATGGGGACGAGGGCTTGCGGGCTTTCATCACATTCTCGGAAGGTGACTTTGGCCACTTCATTGTCCCACCGCCATATACCTGGGTACTCCAAGCATCCGAGCTGCTTCTCATATCACATAGGATCTCAGCAGCATGCAATACCTTTGGTGCCGCTGCTCATAAATAGTTGACATCAGCAATTCATTATCAAATTTTAAACTGAAACAAGTACCCCGAAAGTGCAACTGGAAGTTTTTATTAAGATTGATAAATGATAATAAACCCCAAGGTTCTAAAAAGCTGTAAGTGGTGGGGTGCATTCACCTCACCTTGTAGAGCTTATGCAGAAAGTGGCCTTATAAGTGGTTTCAAGGTTTTCTTATTTGGCATATGATGTATAATAGTACAAAATTATATATACCCATTTGAACACACATGTATGTTTTTATACACCCATACATGCACATTGCTGTCGGAGTTCTACCGAACAGTCCACCAACGAGTGCCTTTGGTGGTGATTTGTACATAGAAGACAGCACAGGATTCGAGATTAGATGGTCGACATAGAAATAGAGACACGACATTTAGACAGGTTTAGGCCATCAATGTGATGAATACCATACGTCCTATGTCATGCAGATTCTACTATCAAGAGTTGGATGATCATGGAGGGCTCCTCGCCCACCTTATATAGTGCGAGGGGCGAAATTATATGCAGGGGATCATATCCCTATTTGGTTGCTATTTTTGAGAGATTACAACCAGATATTTTCTTATTTCTAAGCTATTTCCTGATTACAATGATATTTTTCCTAGTATATCTCATTACCTCAACATAATATATATGTATTGATCTTTATAATGGACTGGGCTTACTTCCAAATTGCTCCCCTAAAGACGATCATGGGGAGCACCCAAGGATCATATCCCTAATAATCATGATATTGCCATATAATCTATCTTTATTTACGAACAATGAACATATGTTGCATGTTGTGTCTAGGACAGGGATATTTAGGACTAATCTGGAAGGGAGATTGTATTTAAAGGAGGTAACCAGTCACAAGCCTAGACCTCATCGGTGCGACAGCACCGTGGTGGGAGACACATCAGGGAGGCAGGAACTTACGACCAAGAAGTTTTCTCAAATCCAATCTCCTTTATTTCTCTTAAAACTTCTAGCTTATATAGTGCTAGTACCTAATAACAAACCAGGTAACAAACTAGATATTTACTTAAGAGATATTACCTGTCTAATCATATCTCTAAACTAATAATTCCTAAATTGTGCTACAGTGCCACGTGGTACTCTTCACACCCTATATTGGGCTATGTTGTGGGCCTTGGCCTCCAGGCCCATGCCCATGACAACATAGGTTTAAAGGATCAATAAAGCAAGATCCATAGCAATACATCATTCATAGAAACTCTAATTTCCCACAGCTATGAGCAATGTGACCTATACCATATTAAGTTAAGGACGATGTCTCCCGCTCTCGTTCCCCTCTCCACCGCTCTCGTCCCCCTCTCCGCCGGAACCTGCGTCTCGCTCCTCCGACCTGCGCCATGACCTCTTCATCCGGGTTAGTTCTCCTGTCTCCCGCTGATGGCCCCTGCTCTGCGTTTGCTCGAGCTCGACCGGGATCCCTCTCTCAGGGAGCTGGTAGAGTCCTGGGACTTCTCGCCGGGGTGCGTGTTCCAGCGCTCCATTTTCTCTCGCTTTTCCTCCCCAGTTCATCACCCTTCCTCCTCCCCGGTGGGCTCTTTCTCTCTTCTTGCGGTCTTCCGGCGTTTCACCTTCCGGCTAACCGTCTCTTCCGTTAGCATGGCCCTTCACGCCTGTCTAGGCGGCTCTCCGGCAGGGTTCCATGTCTCGTTCGTCCAGGAGAGGCACTTTCGGTTCTCGGTTTTTTCGAAAGAGGTTGGCCTCTCCGTCGTTCGTCTCAGAAGGATCATCACGGATCATTTCGATGTTTACTTCCACCTTTGGCGTGATGGTGGCCCTGACTGGCCCCGTGAAGTTGCCCGCTGGAACGTTGAGGAAGAGGCCAGTTGGACTCCGGCTCGTCGACCTCCGTCTCTCCCTAGCCTTCGTCCTCTGCTGAGACGTCCCCGTCCCCCGGTTTCCCCCGGCCGGCGCCGAAAGGTCTCCTTCTCGGACAAGGTCACCGTTTTCGGCTTGAACCCTAAGCCTTCGGTCTCCTATCGCCCTTCGTCGATTCTGGTGGGCTCCATCTCCTGCCCACTTTTTGCCTGCCCCTCTTTCTCCCGCTGTCTTACGCCCTGCCGCTCTGTCTCCGACAAAGCCCCCCCTTCTCCACCCTCGGCCAATACCGTTTTCAAATTGAACAGTGCCAAACCCTCCATCCTCGGCAAGTTCTCCTCGAGCGCCTCATCGGTCACTGTTCCCTCTCCGGCCCCTCTGCGCCAAATCCCTCTAGGCCATATCTTCTCTCGTCTGAATCGTGATCTGTCTATTCGCCCATCTCCAACCGCCGCCTTGGGCTCGCCACCGGTCACGCCTGTGTCCCCTCCGCTGCCCCGCATTTATGGCTCCCGTCAGCCGAGTCTTTTTCTTCCTACCCCCCAGTTTTCCTCTCCTCTTCCCCTCTCGCCCTCCGGACGCTCTGTCCAGTCTCCCCTTGTGTTTTCTCCCCCCTCCAACCCCCCCAATGCACTTTGCCCCCTGCCGATCCCACTCCCGCTCCCGCCTGCCTTGAAAGTTGCTCCAGCTTCCTTAGCACCCCCGCCTTCCCACTCTCCGTCCTCCATCGTCCTCTTCTCCACCTCGGTTCCTCCCCCTCTTCCCCCTCCCGCCATGGCCAACTTTCCGGTGAACCCTCTCCCCTTTCTCCCTTTCGGAGGTACCCTCCGGGATGGCGGAGGACAGCTGAGAAAGCAACGGGCCAATGTTGCTCTCTCTGGGGACATCATCCCTCGTCATGAGAGTTTCGCCATTGCCGAGTGTGATGGCGTCGTCCCCCCGGGTGATCGGATGAACCTTCTGATCGCCATCCGCCACCATGTCGTCAACAACATGCTCCTCCAAGTGGACAGATACAGCCTCCATCCTCTGGGAGTTGGGATATTCAAGTTCGGCGATATCGTTGAGCGGGACTTCATCGTCAACTCCCCGCCTTTCGTCGTCCACGATCGGATGATTCGCTTCGTCAAGCATAACGAAGCCAAGAACTGCAGGCAAGCGCCGTTTGCGCGCGCTGGGTGGTTCATGTTCCTAGGCTACCCCCTGGACCTCAAGTCCCTCGACTTCCTGCAACAAATTTGCTCATCCTTCGGCCAGCTCCTGTTCTGGCACACACAAGACCCCAGCTTCGCCAGGGTTCTTGTCAAGGTTCTCTACGATGATGATCTCGACGTGCCCAGAAGCCTCACAGTCAAGCACGGCCGAGAGTTGGATGGAGCTGGCCGCTCCTGGACTTTTCCGGTGTTCCTCCTTCAGTCTGACCTCGCCGATCACTGGCCGGGCGACGAGGACCCGGCTCCCCCAAACAACGGCAACCCTCACCCCTTCCTGGAGCCGGTCCAGCCTGGCGAACCGGAATGGGTGCAGCACTGGGCCGATCAGCAGTTTTTCGGCCCGCTCGTTGACCAGTGGCATCCCCCGCACTTCCCTCAGGACTTGCCAGGTGCCAACCTTGCGGAAGAAGACGAGCAACCCCTCCTCTTCCACCTCGACCAGGAGGACCTCGAACCCATGGTTCCCGAGGCTGGGGCCGAAGAGAACAGTGAAGCGGCCTCGGGCATTTCCTCTGATTCTTCCATGGAGGTTGTCCTGGCGGTGCCTCCCTCCCCGCAGCCACCTCCTCCCGCCCCTTTGTATGACGCCGGACAGGTCAATCTCATCCTCCCAATACACCTGCCGGCCGCTCAAGACCCCCCGCAAGATCCTCCACTGCCCCTGCGGCCCCCCATCAGACTCGTCTACTCCAGGCGCTCGAAGGCTGCTGGGCCGTCGGCTTCGGCTCCCGTCGTCCTGCCGTCCCAGTCGACCCCGGTCGCCACGGGTGTTCATCGCAAGGACAAGGTCAAGACTCCTCTTTCGGACAAAGACCTCAGACGGAGCCTTCGGCTCAAAATCAAGTCCTTGGGCTTCAAGCGGAACTTCCACTCCAACAAGGCAGGCCCCTCCATCCAAGCCTTTCCGGCTATTGAAGACTTCATCAACATCTCGAGGTCCAATTCCATTCTCCCCTCTCTTTCAATTCAACAGATTCAACACTCTGCCTGCTCTCTTTGTGGTGTTCCTGCTTCTAAAGTCACCACTGCTTCCCTTCTTGCCAGCGACTCGGATGGCCCGGAGTCGACTCCTGCGGACAGGGGCGTGCCTAGCCCGGCCCAAACTTCCTAGGACTCCTACCTCATCTGATGAAGATCCTCCTTCAAGCTTTTGTCGGGCATCCTGTTAATGGCCCGCTTTGGTCTTTAGTTTTTGCTTGTTCTGTTGGCTACACTTTGCACTCTGTGTGGTTGGGCTACGGCCAGACGGCGGATCTACTTTACTTTCATTGCCGGTTGGTTCCGTTTTTTTCCCCGCGCCCTGGCTTTGCCGGGTTCGCCATCCCTTATGCAACTTTGCTTTTGGCTCATGCATTTTCATCGAGATTGGAAAATACTCAGCTGGAATATCCGCGGCCTTAATGCGCAACCTAAACGTCTTGCAATTAGAAATCTTGTCAATTCCTGCCGCCCCAACATTATCTGTTTGCAGGAAACCAAAATGTCCACCTTCGATCACTCTACTGTCAGGCACTTCCTCCCAAAACGCTTCGATCAATTTGCCTTTGTGCCCGCTCTCGGTGCCTCGGGTGGGCTGTTCATTGGCTGGAATAGCTCTCTGTTCTCTGGTGCCACGCTTTCCTCTTCCCAGTTTCAGCTCACTGTTTCTTTCCTTTCTGTCTCCAATGGCCGGCGTTGTATCCTCTCCAACATCTACGGTCCCTGCCGGGCACTGGATAGGCCTTCCTTCTCTGATTGGCTCGCCAATGTCCGCATCCGTCAAACCGATGACTGGCTCTTTGTGGGAGACTTCAACCTCTACCGCTCCCCTTCCAATCGCAACCATGGTCGCCCCAACTTATCTAAAATGATGCTCTTCAACAACATCATCAGTCAACAAGGCTTATCGGAAATCCATCTTAACAATCGTCAGTTCACCTGGAGCAATATGCAGCCTTCGCCTCTCCTCATTCAGCTCGATTGGTGTCTCTCCTCGACCCACTGGATCCACACTTTCCCTAACACCACCTTCAGTGCTCTCCCTAACACTGTTTCGGACCACTGCCCCTGCTTGGTCTGCATTGGCTCCGCCTTTGTTCACTCCCCTGTCTTTAGGTTCGAAAATTTCTGGACAAAGCTCCCCGGTTTCGCCAACATAGTCCATACCAGTTGGAACAATGGCACCTTCCCCCAAAACCCCATCCTCAGTATCGCTAGCAAATTGAAATCCCTCCAAAAATCTCTGTCCCGTTGGAGCAAGCGCATGGGTATTTTCGAATCTTGGATTCGCAATTCAACCATCATCCTCAACCTTCTGGACTTCACCGAAGAGCATCGGAAGCTGTCTGTCCCCGAGAGAAACTTCAGAAGATTGCTCAAATCCCACACTTCGTCCCTTCTCCAAATTAAAAACACGTATTGGAAGCAGCGTTATACCATTCGTTGGACAAGATTGGGCGATGAATCCACCAAATTCTTCCACGCCGCTGCTAGCTCCAGAAGGCGCCAAAACAACATTCCCTCCATTCAAACTCCTGCTGGAGACTGGGCCCGCTCCGAGGAAGACAAAGCTGAGGTCTTCCTGGATTTTTTCCTCTCTAAAATGGGCTTCTCTTCGCATCCTCCTATGCTCTTCGATCTGGCCTCCCTGGTGACCCGGCACAACAACCTGGCCCACTTAGCTGCGGATCTTTCGGCCGCTGAGGTCGACTCAGTAGTAAACAATCTCCCCTCTGAAAAGGCCCCCGGGCCGGACGGTTTCAATGGGCACTTCTTCAAAACCTGTTGGCCCATCATCAAAGAGGACTTTTATGCTATCGGTCGCTACCTTTCCTCCTCGCAGCACATTGATCTCCAGCCCATTAATGGTTCTTACATTACGCTCATTGCCAAAAAACCCGATCCTACCGTCGCTCAGGACTTCAGGCCCATCTCCCTTCTCAACACCTCGATTAAAATCTTCACCAAAATCCTTGCTAACCGTCTCCAACCTATTATTACTTCGATCATCCACCCCAACCAATATGGCTTCATCAAGAACAGATCCATTCAGGACTGCTTGGCCTGGTCTCTTGAATACTCCAACCTCTGCAATTCCTCCAAGAAAGCCTCTGTTATCCTGAAGCTAGACTTCGAAAAGGCCTTTGACACCATAGAACACTCCGCCATCATCCTCATGCTCGCCCACCTGGGTTTTCCCCCTATTTGGCTTCGTTGGATTCAGGCTATTCTCTCTTCCGGCCACTCAGCAGTCCTACTTAACGGTTCCCCGGGTAAATTCTTCCACTGCAAAAGGGGAGTTAGACAAGGGGACCCCCTTTCCCCGCTTCTCTTCATTATAGCGGTCGATCTCCTGCAGCACATCACTAACCGCGCTGCCTCGTTGGGCTTCATCCACCCCCCGGCCTGCCATCCTGTCGGCACTGACTTCCCTATCATCCAGTATGCCGACGATACCATGATCTTCCTGAAGGCAGACCAAAAGAACATCCTTTTCTTCAAAGCCCTCATCAATACCTTCTCCTCTTCCACGGGGCTTCATGTTAACTTCGACAAGTCCAGTCTCATCCCGATTAATGTTCCGGAAGATCAGGCTCGCATTCTCGCGGCAACTTTCGGATGCTCTCTTGGCTCCTTCCCTTTCACCTATCTTGGGCTTCCCCTTGGCCTTCATAAACCTAAATTTGCGGACTTCACCTTTCTCCTGGACAGAGTTGAGCGACGTCTCGCTCACACTTCTCTCTGCCTCTCTATGGCGGGCAAGCTGCAGATTGTCAACTCCGTCCTCTCCGCTCTCCCCACTTATGCTATGTGCTCCTTCAAACTCCCCATTCGGCTCATCAAACAGATCGATCGTGCGAGACGAAACTGCCTCTGGAGAGGCTTCAACTCCTACTCCTCCTCTCTTCCTAAAGCCAGCTGGCAACTTGTTTGCCAGCCCAAAAGGATGGGAGGACTCGGGGTCATTAACCTCCGCACTCAGAACACTGCCCTCTTGCTCAAGCACCTCCACAAATTTGTCACTCATCAAAACATTCCCTGGGTCGACCTCGTTTGGAGGCACTACTACTCCGCTTCGTTCTCACCGACAATCGGTCCTCCCAGAGGTTCCGGCTGGTGGCGAGACATCATCAAGCTTTCCCCCATCTTCCTTGGCATAGCTCGCCCTTTGGTCGGCAATGGTCGCTCTGTATCCTTCTGGCACGACTGCTGGCTTCAGTTCCCTTTGAAGATCCTTCTTCCAAGACTCTTCTCCTTTGCCTTGAACCCCGCTTGCTCCATCAATCACTTCTTCTCCCTTCCTCACCCGGCCGACCACTTTGCCATCCCCCTTTCAGCCGAAGCCCTCTCCGAATTCCAATTTCTCAGCACTCTCACTGATGGTCTTCATCCCCTTCAGCCGGCCCCGGACTCCTGGCGCCTCATTTGGAACGCCTCCACCTTCACTCCTAAAAAGTTCTACAACCACCACTTTCAGCATCCCAACCCCCCTAAGGTCTTTACTTGGCTTTGGAAGTCCAAATGCTCCAACAAGCTCAAAGTCTTCTTCTGGCTTGTGCTGGTTGACCGCCTCTCCTCGAAACATTTGCTGAAGCGGCGTCACATCCTCCCCGCTGAGGAGTCGGGAGATTGCTCGCTCTGCCCTCCTGGATCAGAGGAAACTACCCGCCACCTTTTCTTTGAGTGCACTTTCAGCCGTCGCTGCTGGGACTTTCTGCGAATCTACTGGCTGGATGACCCGTCAATTCATCTCAAGATTGCTGCCGCCAGGAAGACGCTTCCCAGAAACTTTGCCATGGAGGTGATCAACATTGGTGCTTGGGCTCTTTGGCTTGTAAGAAACAAATGTATCTTTGATGGGATTCCCCCCTCGTTCTCTTCCTGGCTGAATTTCTTCTTTGTAATTTTTTCTAATCAATCTAGTAGATTCTCCCCCTCTCTGAGATCCTCTATTGGCTCCTGGCTGGAGTCCCTTCCTGCTACTTTGTAATCTCTCTCCCTCGCGCTATCTGTAAGTTCTGATTTTTAGTTTAATTCAAAATCTTAGTAGGAGCCTCTCCTACTGATTTTCATCAAAAAAATACATCATTCATAGGCCTTGTAAGCGGTCTTGCACAGGACAGGGTAAGTGGGGTGCTGATCCGCATAAGCAACCCGCTTAACCTTGTAGAATAACCACTCAGCTATAGTCGGCAAAGTCAATGGATTTTGTATGCATATGCTACCGCTTTTTTAAAACATTGATAAAACCTGCATAACTCTAGTAACAACAGAAAATCCAAAATATCCATCTACCCTGCATGCATGTGTATTATTTGGTTGTACTAGAGGATATCATATAAATAATATGAACAAAAAGATATGTAATATGAAAATCCATATCTACCAAAGATTGTGTACGTCGACCGTACAACAGGTCAACAGCGATCTCATTGCAAGAACTCATGGCAATTAACATTGAGATTGCTTAGAAACTTGAGTTTATAAAAAAAATGGATAATGACAAGCTTTTTTCCTTGATGCTGCATACCTTGAGGTGTTCTTAGAAGAAAGCGTTCACTGTCATGCTTCTGGAAGCTATCAGAGGAGTCCCCATTGTCCATGGGAAACAGCTGCTGTGGATTATGCTCACTTAGTTTTTTTCTTGATTGAAGAATTTGTCCAAGGGAACCAGAGGTTGATTCCGTGCAGCAAAAATTAGACTGTTTATCATATGAATCCATTATAGATGTTTCTGTCGTATCCATTTCTTGCAGAAGATCATCAATTTTATGCACAGACGAATCTTCACAATCTAGTGCAGTGAGATTGCTTCCAACTCTCACCCACTGCCACTGTGAGTTACTTCTACTGGACCCATGTTTACCACAGTCAGCACCTGGTCGATAACCCCCAGCTTGTGAGTGTGACCAAGGAAACGGTGGCAAACTAGCTCCATTAGTTATCACGGAAGAAACAGAAGGCTTGACTGCAACCGAACTCTCATTTCCAGGTGATAAAAGAGAGTCCAGATCCTGTCCTTGGGGAAGTGTTAAACGGTATAGGATATCTGTTGGACAATGAAGTGTGGTCTCACAGACCGCAATTTGTGAAGGTTCCTGGGTAGTTGCATTCAAGAAGAATCAAAGATGGGCTCTGGGGTGCTCCAAGCCATGATAAATTGCTAATAATTGAAACATTATTAATTTAACTTACCTTCATTAGTTTGTCGTTGCATTGGTTTTTACCATCACAGCTGGAAGTGCTTGCTGTAGGAAGTTTAGGGCTCAGGAGGAAATTAGCGTTCTTTCCAGAACTACAGTCCCTGCCAGAGAGCATGGAAAAGGCTTTCCGGACGGAGACTAGAAGTTCATCTTTTGTGCGCAAAACCTTCTTTCCTTTTTCTCTTCCTAAGCTGGAATATTTGTAAGTTCCATTGAGAAGTTCACTCAATGAGAGATTCTCAATGTGGTTTGTGATGTCACGGATATCAGATTTAAGACCATGCATCCCTGAAATAATAGGTCAGACACTGTTAGGTGCCAGGCAAGCATATGCACGATGAACAAAAATAGACATGGAATTTCATGCAGTTAATGACCCAGAAAAATACTAACAGGACACTTTTCTCTATTACAGTATGATATGTGCCACTCTGAAGGCTATTCATTCAAGATAAAATTGGAAGAGGACTTGTGTTATAACGCAAATGACACTGACAAGTAATATGACTTGATGATGTAAAATATTGCACATTCAAATAAAAAATGCATGCAGAATTAATATTGCAAAATACATTATTAATTACTCAAGTTTACTTAAATAAGATGGAACTGAGATATGCCCTCAAATGCAAAATTAACTGGCAAGCCATATGAGTTATGTTGATGAAGAATCCTACATTCAAATAAAAATGTGGGCATCAATGAATAACTTTAAACAAAATTGTTAAATACCACAGTGGCATATTTTTATATTACTATATGCAATTAAAAAGATACAAAGCGACACATCAATCACCAAAAGATTGGAGAATGAAAAAAACAAGTTGGCAATGTTTCTAGTTGAGAATAAATAGGGTTCAAAGAGTAAGAGAAGATAAACCATAAATCACTGAGAAGACCATAAGCGAAGATTCAAGTTTAAGTCCAGATATTTTATTACGATCTTTTTTCAAGAAATTCAATTGTGCTGTACTGCATGTAAACATAGTAGAACAATAATGGCCTAACCTACATCTCAGATCCAGTATACATGATATTACATTGAATTCATTCTTTGATAAATGGAAGGTGTGAACTGATAAGAGGTTCTGGATAAAAAGATTCTGGTTAACATGTAGCATACCAAATATAGCCAATATCCACAAGAAGGATTTTCATCAATCAAAAACTAACCTTCCAATACAATGGGCTAATGACTTGAGTAAGAAAATTAGTAAAATCATAAAACAGAAATCCAACATCAATTAATCCACTGAGATAGTTTATCATTACAAATCAATACAAGAATAATAAGTAGAAAGCATATGTAAACAAGATCACAGTGTAACAACAACCCGTTATTGCATACCAAGCACGCTGTTCCCCAAGAAACCAGAATCAAAATTCCCTAAACTGTTCCTTGATGTGAAACAATCATATTTAGATCTGACACCAGACCTAAAATTCTTCTTATCAGTTCTCTTTGCATCATAAATTCGCTTCTGCTTCAGTAGCCGAGATTTTTCTGTGTACAATTAGGATAAGAACAAAAGCATCTATTGTCAGAACATGAAAGATTCAAAGTAAACAGAAAAAACTGTCATTAAAACAACTAAACAAATGACCACATAGACATGAGTAGAATTATATCAAACATGGATTATGAAAGCTCAGTCTGGCAAATGATACAAACCATGTTGTGATACAAAATGGACCATCAAATGGAGCTATAGCATAACATTCTAAAATTGTGAAACACATACAATATCACCCTCATGGTTTACAGACGTTAAATATATCAAAGTTTTGCATTTGACAAGAACCATCAAGGAGCAGTTACAACAGTACAAGACTTGCAGGTTATTTTTAATCATTTCAATATTATAGCAGCAAGAATATAATCGACCAGATGCATCCATTACTGGGTTTAAATCAGTCATGAGTGCATTAACATGAATAATACTGGTTTATTCAGAGCATGGATAAGCTGTCCATTACCCTAGCCTATGGGAATGGGAACATAGGCAACACAAGGAACATTTAGAAAATAACTCTAACAAGATGAAAATACTGGATAAAAATTATGGATAAGAATCCCATGAATTATTTGGATAAGACAGTGCCAGGGGTTTTGAGCATCCTTACCAATCAGCCTGTCAGAACTTAACTCAGTCTCTCCTAAAAAGACTAAACTCCATCACCAACAATATGATTGTAAACATGTCCCCCACAAACTTCACGGTCATTAACTACTTTAATCGCTTGGATGAAGAACAGGGAGAAGGGAGGACGCTCCAGATATTGAGTGGGAATTTCAAAAGGAAATTGGTAATTTACCAGATGGTGTGCATTGCATCAACTCAGGCACGTTCTTCTGCAACAAGAAATCATGACCTTTTGCTTCAGTCTCCCTGGTGATTTGTACTGGTTCTAGCTTTGGCTTTTTTGAGCAAGGTGGACCATCCAACAATTTTATGGACTTTTTGGTCAGTATCTTGCTATCTTGCTTATGCGAGGATTGACTGGTATCAGTTCCAACATAATCCCGCTTGCCATTGATTTCAGACTTGATGCCAAGAGCAAGAGATTTCTGCATGGATACTTCCAAAGTTCCTTTATTTCGGTACGACAAAATGCTGTCTGCATTCTGACCATGTTTCACAACTGCAAATATATGTCTTTACTAATTAGTAAATCAGTTGACAAAAATGAAGAGAAAATAATATACATAACAGAAACCTGTTGACAGATAAAACATGTGGACAAAATGATCTATAGGTGGTATATAATAAATGTTTGAAGACTATAGGGTATCCATTAATCTTTCACCAAAAAAAAGGACAACACAATATCCAAACTCTAAAAAGATAATAGGTGTACACAGTACACACTAGCAAAAATTGACAAGAGTGCATAATCGTATGTAGTGGGTTTGCAACTTTGCATGCTTGAGTATATGTTCCCATGGTATGGTTATGGATGAAAACGGAATGGCAATGGACAGAAGTGGGTGCTATCATATCCTTTTTGAAAGAGGATGGCTGGGAAAATTAGTAGATTGATTATGGGAGGAGCCCAAGGCTCAGTATATATAGGCAAGGATGTCCCAGGAAATAGGAAAGCTCTAATCTAGGAAGGAAAGAGCTAAACAAGGAAAGAGGTAAACAAGGAAGGAGCTAATCCAGCTAATCTAGGGGATCCTTGCCAAATAATCTAGGGAATCCTTGCCAAATATAAATACTACCAAAACCAACGAGGGAGGCACCTCCTAGGGTTGCATCCGAACCCCCCTGGGCCCGTGGGCCTATACATCACGCTAGCACGCCCCCGCAGTTTGAACGTCGGTGCTTAGCCACGGACATTCAGACTGGACCGAAACTCAGTGAACACCGAAGAAGGCAGCCCCTTTGTGAAGACGTCGGCGAACTGGGATGTCGTGGGAACATGAAGAACCCGCACGGCACCCATGGCGACCTTCTCACGGACGAAGTGAAGATCGATCTCGATGTGCTTCGTCCGTTGATGTTGTACCGGGTTGGAGGACATGTAGACTGCGCTGACATTATCACAGTAGACAATTGTGGCGCGGCGAAGCGGAATGTGGAGCTCGTGGAGGAGCTGACGTAGCCAAGAAGCCTCAGCAACACCATTGGCGACAGCGCGGTACTCAGCTTCTGCACTGGAGCGAGAGCCAGTATTCTGACGCTTGGAGGACCAGGAGACCAAGTTGTCGCCGAGGAACACAGCATAGCCCGAGGTGGACTAGCGCATATCGGGACAACCAGCCCAGTCAGCATCAGAGTAGACCACCAAGTCATCCTGAGTCGATGGTCGGAGATGAAGACCTAGGTGAAGAGTACCCTGAATGTACCGAAGAATGCGCTTGAGAGCGGCCAGGTGAGGCTCTCGCGGATCATGCATGTGAAGACAAACCTGTTGTACGGCGTAGGCAATGTCGAGCCGTGTGAAGGTCAGGTACTGCAGGGCGCCAGCAAGACTGCGGTAATCTGACGGGTCGGCGACTGGAGCTCCAGAGTCGGCTGAGGTCTTGGGACTGGTGTCAATAGGCGTAGTACAAGGTTTGCACTCCGCCATGCCAGCACGATCCAAGATGTCCAACATATACTGCCGCTGAGAGAGAACCATACCATCAGTAGTGCGCTGAACCTGCATCCCCAAGAAGTGATGGAGTTCTCCCAAATCCTTCATGGCAAATTCCCGCTGGAGAGCCAGGATGACCTTCCGCAGAAGATGTGTCGAAGAAGCAGTGAGAACAATATCGTCGACATAGAGGAGCAGATAGGCCGTGTCAGATCCTCGGTGCTAGACGAACAACGAAATGTCTGACTTGGCCTCCACAAAGCCAAGAGAGACCATGACTTGGCCTCCACAAAGCCAAGAGAGACCAGGTACGTGGCGAAGCGGCTGTACCAAGCACGAGGAGCTTGCTTCAACCCATAAAGCGACTTGTTCAGGCGACAAACAAAGTCGGGGTGAGCAGGATCCTCGAATCTGGAGGGCTGAGCAGCGAACACCATTTCTGTCAGGGTGCCATGGAGGAAGGCATTCTTGACGTCGAGCTGGTGAATTGGCCATTGGCGGGAGAGAGCCAGAGAGAGCACCGTGCGGACTGTGTCAGGCTTGACGACGGGACTGAAGGTTTCGGCAAAATCAACTCCAGGACGTGGGGTGAAACCACGAAGGACCCAACGAGCCTTGTAGCGTTCCAGAGAACCATCGGCGTGGAACTTGTGCTTGGAGATCCACTTTCCCGTGACAGTGTTGGCATGTCGGGGGCGAGGAACCAAGTCCCAAGTCTGGTTCTGGAGAAGCGTTGTATGCTCTTCCTCCATAGCAGCCCGCCAATTGGGATCGGCAAGGGCACTACGGAAGGTCTTCAGAACCGGAGACAGGGGCGCAACATGGTATAGTACCGGCACGCGGAAGCCATCCTTGGCCCGAGTCACCATGTGATGCTGGTTGACTGTGGGTGGGACGGCGACAGCACCCCGAGGAAGAGGGCCGGGTGCTGGGGAAGCAGCCGGTGCTGCAGGGGCTGGCGCAGGAGCCGGTCCAGCCGGGGCTGGAGCGGCCGGCTTGGGGCGCCTGGAGTAGACGCGTAGAACAGGGGGCTGCGCGCTTGGTGGAGACGGTGTCGCGCGTGGCAGCGCGGGGAAGCCGCCCGGTTGTCCCGCACGTGGGGGTGCGGAGGAGGCCGACGTGGCCGCGCGTGGCGAGGACAACAGCGCCCCGGTCGGCGAGGAGGGAGTCGAGGCCGCGCATGACGCCGTACCCACACGTGGGAGTGCGGGGAACCCCGGGGGACTGGGGGTGCAGGAAGAACAGCACCACGAGAGCCTGGAGATCCTGCAGAAGACATGGTCGGCAGTCCTATAGAGACTGTTGGGTTAGGGAATTCATCTAAAAAGGTGAAGTCCACAGCCGTGGGCGGCGAGGGTTGCTTGGCGAAAGGGAAGGTGGACTCGTCGAAGACAACGTGACGAGAGATGATGATTCTATTGGTGGTAGGATCAAGGCATCGGTACCCCTTATGGTGAGCGGAGTAGCCAAGGAAGATTCAAAGGGCAGAACGAGGTGCAAGTTTGTGGGGGAGCAGTGGCCGAGAGATTGGGATAACACTTACAACCAAAAACGCGGAGATGATCGTAGGACGGCGCACTACCAAGCAGGGCAGAGTGCGGGGTCGAGAAATCGAGCGTCTTGGTTGGTAAGATGTTAAGGAGGAGGGCCGCAGTGTGCAACGCCTCGGCCCAATATGGAGGGGGCATGCTCGCCTGAAACAGAAGAGAGCGGATGACATCATTAGTGGTACGAATAATCCGCTCTGCTTTACCATTCTGTGGGGACGTGTAGTGACACGACATGCAAAACAAGACGCCATGAGCATGGTTGTCACGGCGCCCCGGCGAAACCAGTCGCCAGGGGGCCGACTGGACGCCTAGGCGCCTAGGCGGGCGCCTAGGCGACCAATTAAATTCAGCATGCAAAGGTCAGCACACAACCATAGTTCATACTTCACACAACCACAGTTCATACTTCATAGTTCATAGCACACAACCACACACGCAAAATAAAGTTTCACTCACACAACCACAGTTCATACTTCACTCTGTTGCTGCCTGCTACACTGCTGCCTTCTCTGCTTGCTGCGGCGAGGGAGCACAGGGGAGGCCAGGAGGGGAAGCAGGGGAGGGAGCACAGGGGAGGGAGCACAGGGGAGGCGGCCGGTGGCCGGGCGGCGCAACTGCGCAAGGGGATCTGGAGGCAGGCGGCGCAAGGGAAAGCGGAGCAAACGAACCGGAGATCCGGCGGCCGGCGGCGCAAGGCACAGGAGCAGATCCGGTAGCCGGTGGGCGGCGGCGCAAGGGACTGAGGCGGCAGCGCAAGGGAAGCGGCGGCGCAAGGGACTGAGGCGGCGGCGCAAGGGAAGCGACGGCGCAAGGGAAAAGGAACCGAAAGCCGAAAGGGCCTGGGCACGGACCGTAGGCGCCCGCCTAGAGTCTCCTAGCGACCGCTTAGGCGCCATGGGCGACGCCTAGAATCTCCAGGCGGGCGCCTAGCTCACCCAGGCGAGGCGATTCAGCCAGGCGTCCGGCGGTGACCGCCTGGACGCCTAGGCGTCGCCTAGGCGACGCCATGACAACAATGGCCATGAGTGAGGAAGAAGGTGCGGGCGCTGGAGTTGTCGAAGTCCTTGCCGTTGTCACTCTGGATGGCCTTAACGCGGGTGCCGAACTGGGTAGACACATAGGCAAAGAAGTTAGACAGAGTGGTAAAAGTGTCAGATTTCAGGCGTAAAGGGAATATCCACAAGTAATGTGAGCAATCGTCAAGAACAACAAGATAATATTTGTAACCAGAGACACTAGCAACAGGTGATGTCCATAGGTCACAATGAATAAGATCAAAGTTATTTGACGCCCGAGACGCTGAAGTACCAAAAGGAAGACGAACATGTTGTCCCAACTGACACGCATGACATAGAGAATCCAAACTTTTATTACAAGCCGGAATAGCTGAAGCGAGTTTGGAGAGGGCCTCACGACCGGGATGGCCGAGGCGACGGTGCCACAGGTAAGGTGGCGAAGAGCTGGCGACAAGGGAGTGAGCGACAGGCAGCTGCAAGGGGTAGAGCGGACCGGAGCTATTGCACCTAATGATCACGTTCCGCGAGAGAAGATCCTTCACAGAACAACCATACGAGTCAAACTCCACAGAGCAATTGTTATCGACAGTAAATTGGCGAACAGAAATAAGATTCTTGATAAGCTGAGGCGAAACAAGAACGTTATTTAAAACAAGGGGGCCAAGTTGCGCCTTGCCGGTGGCAGTGACGGGCAAGAGCGAACCATTACCGACAACAATGGATGTGGGAGAGGGAAACCGAGGGATTGAGGAGTGAGAGAGAGTACCATCATCAGAAGGCATGTGGGAGGAAGCACCGGTGTTAAGGTACTAGTCGTTGTTTACCGGCAGAGTGAACGTCATGGTACTGAATGTAGAGGCCAGTGAGTTCTGGTCCCAAACCGGAGAGCCTACCATGGGCTGGTAGTGCGACGGCGCCAGCTGCTGCGGCTGGAAGGCCTGTTGGGCCGAGACGCCAAGGGCCGACAGGTAGGCCGGCTGGGGGAGCTGCATCTGCTGAGCCAGCAGAGCCTGCTGCAGCGCCTGCTGCTGAGGGCCGGCGCGGCCCTGAGGGAGCGGGGCCAGCGGGGGAGTCCGGGGACCGGGCCACATTTGAATGGACCCGGTCCACGGATTGTGGACGGAGGGCCAGGTCGCGCCGGACCCAGCAGGCGCCCCAGGTGCGGAGGGAGCGCTGGGACCTAGAGCAGAGTTGCTGCCAGCCCGACGGTCCTTCTTCTTCTTGTTCTTCGGCTTGGGGGCGCCACCACCGGTCCGAGGAGGGCCACCGCCGGTCGCTGCAGGCTGGCGAGAGGAGACAGTGGCGACAAGAGCAGTGGAGGGTGCAACAAGGTGCTGCACCATGTTGATCTCCTCGAGGAGTTCGTTGCGGACGGCGGCGAAGGAGGGAAACGGGCGCCCGCGCCGGAGATGGACGCCGATGTCCTTGTAACGCTCGTTGAGCCCACGAAGCACGTTGAGGACCAAGGTGCGGTCAATGACGTGCTCGTTGAGGTCAGCGAGATCGTCGGCCATCTTTTTGAAGCGCTTGCAATACTCGCTGATGGAGAGATCACCTTGAGCAAACGCGTGAAATTTGGCGTCGAGGTGGAGGGCACGGGTCTCCTGGTTGCCGAGGAAGTGATCCTCGATGGCGAGCCAGGCCTCGCGGGCGGAGGCGCGGTGGTCGATCACGGCGTCGGCGAGGTCAGCGGAGACCGTGCTGTAGAGCCATGACTTGACGACGGCGTCCATCCGAGTCCAGTCAGCAAGGGCCGAGACGGAGTCGCTGTGGACGTGATCCAGCAGCGAGTATTTGGTGATGGCGAGGAGGAACTGCTCGCGCCAACGGCGGTAGTTGCCGGCGGTGTCGAGGACGGTCGGCACCAGGCTGCGTGCATTCTGCACGGAGACTGCCTGGGCGTGGAGGTTGAGGACGGCAGCGGCCTTGTGGAGCATCATGGCGTGGGTGACGCTCATGTCGCCGCCCGCGTGAGGCTGTTCGACGGGATCAACCGCGGTGGCGGCGTCGGCCCGGGCCTTGGCCGCCCGAGCGAGGGCAGCGCGGACGCGCTCCGCGGCGGCGTCGCGCTCGTTGGAGGCGGCGACGGCTTCCTGCTCAGCAGCCTGAGCGGCGGCCAGAGCAGCCTCGCGGAGGGCGCGGCGAGCCTCGGCGTCGGTCTGCAAAGGAGCATCGCCGTCTAGGCGAGGCTGATCGGCAGGATCGACGTGGGAGGGGGGAGGAGTCCCAACCATACCGGTGCACAGCTAGTGTGCGCAGGGGCAGCGGAAGGGCAAGAGGGAAGAGTCCCGGTCTCGTGATACCATGAAAGAGGATGGCTGGGAAAATTAGTGGATTGATTATGGGAGGAGTCCAAGGCTCAGTATATATAGGCAAGGATGTCCCAGGAAATAGGAAAGCTCTAATCTAGGAAGGAAAGAGCTAAACAAGGAAGGAGCTAATCCAGCTAATCTAGGGGATCCTTGCCAAATAATCTAGGGAATCCTTGCTAAATATAAATACTACCAAAACCAGGGAGGGAGGCACCTCCTAGGGTTGCAGCCGACCCCCCTGGGCCCGTGGGCCTATACATCACGCTAGCACTTTTCCATAATTTTAATGGAAACAGCAACGTACGCAGATATCCTAGAAACGAATACGAAAATAAATATTGCCAGAAACGAATATGGATCAAATAAGGATTACACACAAATATGAAATGGAATATCTATTGGAATATAAAAAAACTTGATACATGCAAAAAAACACAACAAAAGCAACAAAGAGGTTTAATTTGCAAGATGTCTCTAAATATTGATATATGTTGATAAATGGTAAGTTGTAACTGTTAGGAATAGCACTTGTATTATTCTGAGGACAGAAGGTCCAAATATATAGATGTACAAGAGAGGGAAATATGCAAAGAAACCCCTGAAGGAATACAATAATAGAAAGACTAATATCCATCTAACACCCCCCTCAAACTCATGGTGGATCAACAACACTGAGTTTGGAGAGATAAAACTGATGATGGGCGCGAGTCTGAGCCTTCGTGAAGAAATCTGCCAACTGAAGCTCAGAAGGCACATACTGAAGCGCGGCAACACCATCCTGAACCTGTGACCGTGTAAAGTGAGCATCAACACCAATATGCTTAGTAAGCTCATGCTTTACCGGATCACGAGCAATACTGATAGCCCCTGTACTGTCAGACAAAAGAGGAGTCGGCGTAGAAACAGAAACACCGAAGTCCTCAAGCAACCATCGTAGCCAAGTAACCTCAATTGTCACAAGAGCCATAGCTCGCAACTCAGCCTCTGCACTCGAACGAGAAACTGCTATCTGCTTCTTAGTCTTCCAAGCAATGAGGGAACCACCAAGAAAAACATAATAGACAGAAAGAGAACGACGATCAGAAGGATCACTAGCCCAAGTAGCATCACAATAGGCTTGGAGCTGTAAAGAGCTAGAACGTGGAAAGAACAACCGACGAGAGATAGTCCCACGAAGATAACGCAGGACACGAAGAAGATGACTATAGTGGATTTGAGTGGGAGTAGAAACAAACTGACTCAGAATATGAACGGAGTATGAAATGTCAGGTCTAGTGACACCAAGATAAACGAGACTCCCTACAATGTGACGATAACGAGTAGGATCCTCAAGAGGCCCACCATCAGTGTGTGTAAGGTGAACATTAAGTTCCATGGGAGTCTCAGCAGTTCGGTGATCAGTAAGAGAGGCTCGATCGAGAAGGTCGTGAATATACTTCTCTTGAGACAAAAAGAAACCCTCAGAAGTGGAGGCGATTTCAATCCCAAGGAAATACCTTAGAGGACCAAGATCAGACATAAGAAACAGATCACTAAGACGAGCCTTAACAAAGGCAATGTACTCAGGATCATCACCGGTGATAATCATGTCATCCACATAAAGGAGGAGGGTCCTACCACGAGGTGACACATGAACAAAAAGTGTTGGATCATGAGTGCTGGCTGAAAAACCAGCAGCTGTGACCACAAAAGCAAATCGCTGAAACCAAGCTCGAGGAGCTTGCTTAAGACCATAAAGGGAGCGACGAAGGTGGCAAACCATACCCTCAGGGACAGAATACCCAGGTGGTGGGCGCATGTAAACATCCTCGCGCAACTCACCATTAAGAAAAGCATTCTTCACATCAAGTTGGGAGATGGACCACTCCCGAACAGAAGCCACAGCAAGAAGAGTGTGGATAGTGGTCATATGAGCAACAGGAGCAAAAGTCTCATCATAATCACGACCTTGCTCCTGCTGAAAACCACGAGCAACAAGGCGAGCCTTATAGCGCTCAAGAGAACCATCAGAGCGAGTCTTAACCTTATAGACCCACTTACAAGTGATAGGACGAACACGTGGGGGACATGGTACAAGATCCCACGTGCCAGTCCGCTCAAGAGCAGCAATCTCCTCGGCCATCGCATGCTGCCATTCCGGATGAAGAATAGCATCATGATAAGAAGCTGGCTCAGAAAGAGCAGTAGCAATGAATGCCGAAGGAGAGTAACAATCAGGCGGCCTACGAAGGCGATGACTATGTCTGATAAGTTGCTCCGGAGAGGAATCCGTCGGAGAGGACTCAACAGGAGTAGAAGATGATCCTGAATATAGCAATCATCAGAGTCAAGGATAATACGACAATCATTGTCAGTGATCTGTCCAGCAGACATAAGCTGCATGGTCAAATCAGGAACAATCGAAACATCAGGTACAAAAAACGTGTCAGAAGAAAGAGTGCCATGTCCATTAACAGAGAGAGGAGATCCATCAGTAGTATGAACAATGCAATGACGGTAAGAAGGGTGTAAAGAAGAGAGGTGGGTAGAATGAGGAGTCATATGAAAAGTAGCACCCGAATCAAGATACCAAGGAGAAGTACCTGAAGAAGAAGCAGGTGA
This sequence comes from Zizania palustris, assembly GCA_019279435.1. NCBI lineage: Eukaryota > Viridiplantae > Streptophyta > Magnoliopsida > Poales > Poaceae > Zizania > Zizania palustris. The sequence goes on along the minus strand of JAAALK010000287.1, from coordinate 32,339,656 downwards.
AGGTCCTAGAGTGGAAGACTGAGAAGCAGTAGCAGAACCAACAGCTCCTGACGATGTAGAGGCTGCAAGGCGCCGAAGTAGCATGAGCATCTCCTGTGTCTCTGAACCAGCAGAACTCCTCTCAGATCCTCCAGAACTAGAACCACCAGTACCCTATGAAGAACGGCGAGCTTGAGCCTTCTGAGCTTTCTTCTTCCTGTAGCAAAAGGCATCCACGTGTCCATCACGACCACAGTGATCACAATGAAGACCAGTACTCGCACCACGAGCAGCAGACGGAGCAACCGAAGGAGACGCCAGTGGCACCGAAGCAGTAGGACGAGCACTCGAAGAATGAGCAGCCAAAACCGAAGAAACCCGCAAAAGGCCAGCATCCCGAAGACGTGTCTCCTCATTACGAACCTCAGCAAGAGCATCCATCAATGAAAACACAAGGGTGATGAGCAAGCAGCTGAGCACGAAGAGGCTCAAACTCATCACGAAGCCGAGTCAAGAAGTCGTAAGTGCGACGAAGCTCAGAGCAATCTTCTGATCCTTGCATGACTGACAGGTGGCAGGAGACAACTGAGGACCAAGAGTATCAATCTGACGCCAAATAACAGAAAGCTGATCGAAGAAAGCATCAATAGTATCATCTCCCTGGCGAAGAAGGTGCTCCTGTCGAATAGCAGCAAGAAAAGCAGACTGTCCTGTGGGCTCATAACGACTGCGAAGAAAAGTCCACATCTGATGAGACCGCTCAAGCTCCACAATGTTCGCAGAAATACAATCCTCCATACTAGCCACAAGAATCGAACCTGCACGAGCATCATCATCAAGCCAAGTCCTGTAAGCACGAAACTGAGACTCATATGAAGCCAGACGATCATCATAATCTGCAAGCAGACTCTCCTTCTCAGTAGCTGTAGTCTTCTCCGAGATCACCGGCTGAGTGGGAGCTAAAGGAGCCAGAGGGCAGGGCAGCTCACCCGTGAGAAACTCCCAAAGATGAAGTCCACGCATGTGCAACCGCATGCGAGGAACCCAGTCACGATAGTTGGTGCCATTAAAAAGCACTGGACACCGCAACACTGGGACGGGGCCTGAAGGAGTAGAGGAAGCCATTTGCGTGAACACGAATAAAGAGCCGACGTTTTTTTTTAGAAAAACAGGGGGGCCTGCTGTCACGGAGAGACTTCACTCGCGGAACCACCCGCCCGCAGAAGCCTCTCCCGCGAAGGAAAGCACCCCGCAGCGAAGGAAAGCGGAGCCCGCAGCGGCGCAATCAGCGACCCTCGCGACGACGACCCCGACCCGCAGCAGCAGCCGACGACCCGCAGCCAAGGCAGTCGGCGACCTGCACAGCAGCCGGCGACCCGCAGCCGCCGACGGGGGCCAGCAGTGCAGCCCGACCCGCAGCGGCGACGACGACGACGACCGGCGACGGCGACTCACAGGGCAGCCGCGAGGCCCGCAGCCGCCGACCTGCGCGAAGAGGACCGACGACGGCAACAACTCGCCGCCCCCGCAAGGGATACTCCCGTCTGCGCGAGAGAACTGGCGACGACGGCCGGCGCACCGACGACGACGACGACGGCAGACGATGACAGACGACAATGGCAGAGGAGGAAGAAGCCCCAACGATCCGTCAATCAAAAGATGGATCAAAGAAAGGGGCTGCATGTAGATCGATTAGGGGAGGAGATTAGAAAACCTAACCCTAATTTTTCTGGCTCTGATACCATGTTAGGAATAGCACTTGTATTATTCTGAGGACAGAAGGTCCAAATATATAGATGTACAAGACAGGGAAATATGCAAAGAAACCCCTGAAGGAATACAATAATAGAAAGACTAATATCCATCTAACAGTAACCATATATCATAAAGTAAAAAAGGCTTTATAGAAAGCTTCAGTTCCAATGAACACATATATTTCAGTTTCAGCAATTAATCACACATTAGTTCAATTCATATGATTAAATATTTCACAAATAGATAATAGTTCAAAGTTTCAAATAATGTGCAAATAAAATCCAAAGTTCATATGGTGCAGCAAGCAAACAGTAGAAATGGAAACTTTTCGTATTTATTATGCAGGATATCCAAATCCATCGTAAATCACTATTCCGCTTCCGTTTCCAGATAAAAAAAACATTTTCATTTCTGTTCCATGATATTCCATTTTTGTTTGGACTTTGTGTACTTTCAGAAGTTGGTGAACAAGACGATCCTCCATGAATCTGAGCAAAACAAGCTTGATCGGAAGAAGAGAAAAATGATTGCCTGCCACAATCAGCAAGGGAGTAGTCAAAGGACACACCTTATGCCTACTTCTCAAGAGCATGTGAAGATGGTGTCGTAGGCTTCACATGTTTTCTGTTGTTGTCGTTTCCTACATATCACCAATACGGCAAAACAGGTGTCGTATCGGTATCCGATACGGCCCGATACGCATATCGGGAAGTATCAGATTAATTTAATTAAAAAATAAATAAATTCCCGATACACGCCCGATATTTCCTGATACACGTCCGATACTTCTCGATACTTATATTCCAATACGTTGGCCCAAGCCCATACTAAACCCTAGTTTTCTTTCCTCTTCACGCCACTAGCTGAGTCGGTAGTGCTTCCTACATCCTCTTTAGTTGCTGCCATAGCAGCCGTCGGCCACTGCTGTTCTTGGCTGCCACTAGCTTTACCGCCATCATAGCAGTCGCTAGCCACCGGTGTTCTTGGCTATCACCAGCTTTGTCGCCGTCATTTCGGTCATAGTAGCCGCCAGAAGGAGGAAGGGGAAAGTGAAGAACTTAAGCAGACAGTCAGTTTCCAATCCGTAAGTTTCTTTGATGTATGTTATATTGTTATTGTTTAGCAAATTAACATAGTTATATATATACCCATCGTATTGACGCATCCTATTTTTTTTTATTCAACGTATCGGCGTATCGCCGTACCCGTATCGTGTATCGGTGATACATAGGTCGTTTCTTTTGAATGTAAGGCTTTAAATGTTGTTGCATTAATTTTCATATTTACCGTTTGTATCATGGTTCTGTATATTGACTTCGTTAATGTATACCATGACTTTTCCTAAGACATGGATTAATATGCATAGTTCGGATTTCGGAATTTGTGAAATTCCAGACACGGCACGCCGACACCCCCCTAACAAAAAACTCTCATCCACAATTCCACATAACTATATTCTACTGCTAATAGAAACCTCACTATTAGTAGAATAAGATAAAAGGAAAAAACATTATGGCACATCAATGTATTCATTGCCAGCAAGTCCTGAATATATAACTCTTCAAAAATGAAGAACTAATATTTTCCTTTTGGAATGTGAACACTAAAATGGACAGGCCACTGTGAAGCTGTAGTCAAAACAAGCTCCAAAAAATGTTCACAGTGCCCATGTTTGTGTTGCTGTCAAGTAAGCTGAATTTGTAAAAAACTGCAAACACACAATAAATTACTGGCAGAAAAAACCTAGAGCATGAGGGAATATATTTATATATCTCGAGTCCTCGATTGGCATGTGGCAACATAGTTGTTATGGCGACGCGGCGATGCGCGGCGACCTAGCACCTTCACAACTTTACAGCGCTTATGGCGCGCGGCGTGGCGTCGCCATAGACACATCAGCGTGGCGACCAATATAGAAAAATAGCTTATAGAATTTAAGGATTTTAAAAAATATATCAATATATAAGTACTAAATTGCAAATAAGAATAGTAATATAGTATTATAAAATAGCAATTTCATATCAAGTTGCAATAATGTTAATTTATATATCTTATAAAATAAAAATATATAATTAAAATTGCAATAAAATATATAAAATTATGTCTAATATTATATATAAATGTTCATTTAATAATCTGTTTTATAAATTTGATCCAATAGCCCATTTAAAGCCCAGTCTAAACTAAAGCCCATTTCCTAACCCTAATTTTCTCAACCCCTCCCTTTCTCTCTCTCACCTCCCATTCCCTCCAGCCACCGCCACACAATCCCCTCCCCCCTCGCCGCGCCCTCGCTGTGGAGCCCCCTCGCCGCGCCCTCGCCGCGCAGCGCCCTCGCCCTCGCCGCGCAGCGCCCTCGCCGCGCCCTCACCGCGCAGCGCCCTCGGCCCTTGCCGCGCAGCGCCCTCGGCCCTCGCCGCGCAGCCCTCGCCGCGCCGCACCCGCGCCGTGTCGCGCCCAGAGCCCCAGACAGTGGCGGCGGCGGCGGCTGTATATGGCGGGCGCCACGGCCGTGGCGGACGCCACACAGCGCCATAGCGACGCCACACGACTGTGGCGCTCGCCATAAGCCTTCGGCGATATGGCGTGGCGTGGCGAATTGCAAAAAACCGCCACGGCGATATGGCGACGATATGGCGACGCCATAACAACTATGTGTGGCAATTAGCTTTTTTTCAGATCCTGACAAGCTGATAGAGTGAAATTCAATCATCAAAATTAGCGAGATGTAACAGTGTAGTGTGAGTCCATACTAGCATCAAGCAGTTAGAGTGACAGTTAAATGAAAAGATATTTTGCTTGATTACAGCAATGACAACTGAATTATGCTCAAAGGAAAAACTAAAACATGCAAATTCATTAAGAAATAGCACTGTAAGAAAGTGTGGGGAATATTTCTGTGTATTCAATTCTGCAAAGGGAACCAGAGGTTACATTTATAGGGAGGGGTTAGGCTAATAACAGAATGTTTAGCCTTAACAAAAAAGGTGTCCAGCTGTAGACAACCAGAACACTAACAGCTGGACAACTATCTACAAAAATCCAGTCCTATCTAGAATGGTTGTCTAACACGCCCCCACAGTCGGAACGGGGTGAGAGCAGACGTTCAGACTGGACCGGAACTCAGTGAAGATAGATGTAGGTAGCCCTTTGGTGAAGATATCAGCAAACTGTGATGTGGTGGGAACATGAAGTACACGGACATCGTCAAGGGCAACACGCTCCCGAACAACGTGGAGATCTATCTCGACATGTTTGGTGCGTTGATGCTGAATAGGGTTGGATGACATGTAGATAGCACTGACGTTGTCACAATACACCAAGGTGGTTTTGGTCAACGGGTTGTGCAGCTCAGTCAAAAGTTGTCGGAGCCAAGTGGCTTCAGCGACGGCATTGGCAACAGCCCGGTACTCAACTTCAGCACTGGAACGGGAGACGGTGAGTTGTCGCTTGGAAGACCACGAGACCAAGTTGTCTCCCAAGAAAACAGCATAGCCAGAAGTTGATCGACGAGTATCCGAGCAGCCAGCCCAATCAGCATCAGAATAAACCACCAAATCAGACTGAGAGCATGGTCGTAGAAATAAACCCATATCCAGAGTGCCACGGACATAGCGCAGAATAGGCTTTAGTGCAGTAAGATGAGGATCTCTAGAATCATGCATATGAAGACAGACTTGTTGCACTGCATAGGAAATGTCCGTCCTAGCGAAGGTGAGATATTGAAGGGCCCCAGCAATACTGCGAAAGTCAATAGGATTAGAGATAGGAGCACCATCAGATGAGAGCTTCGGACTGAGATCAACAGGTGTTGAACAAGGCTTGTAGTCCGTCATACCAGTCCGCTTGAGAATATCAAGCATATATTGCTTCTGAGACAAAAAGAGACCGCCCTCTTTGTGTTGAACAAGCATCCCAAGAAAATTGTGAAGGATCCCAAGATCCTTCAGAGGAAATTCCTGCTGAAGCGCACTAATAGTGCGGAGAAGTAAGGCAGGTGAGGAGGCTATCAACACAACATCATCAACGTATAGCAGCAAATAAACCGTATCTGCGCCATGATGATAAATGAACAAAGAGGTATCTGCTTTGGCCGTAACAAAACCAAGTTGCTGAAGATGAGATGCAAACCGATTGTGCCAAGCTCGAGGCACCTGCTTAAGACCATAAAGTGATCTATTGAGACGACACACATAATCATGATGAGAGGAGTCTTCAAACCCTGAAGGTTGAACACAGTAGACGGTCTCGGATAATGTTCCATGGAGAAAAGCATTATCAACATCCAGCTGATGAATGGGCCATGAGCGTGAGAGGGCCAGAGATAGAACAATCCGAACAGTTGCTGACTTGACAACAGGATTGAATGTCTCAGAGAAGTCCACTCCAGGTCGCTGTGAGAAACCGCGAAGGACCCAATGAGCTTTGTACCTCTCAAAAGACCCATCAGCCTTGAACTTATGCTTGAAAACCCACTTGCCTATGACAACATTGGAATGTGATGGTCGAGGGAGAAGATCCCAAGTGTTATTGGCAAGTAAGGCTGAATATTCTGCCTCCATAGCAGCACGCCAGTTTGGGTCTGTAAGAGCAGCTCGATAAGTCCTCGGAACTAGAGAAAGAGGTGACGAAGTGAGTAACACTGGTTGACGAAATCCTTCCTTCCCTCTGGTAGTCATAGCATGTTGATTGACCACGGGAGGAATGGAGACAACACCAGCAGGAATATCACAAACCACCATAGGCATCGACTCTCCAAGAGATCGAACTGCCATCGAGACAGGTCGCCGAGTGTAAATAGCTCCAAAGCGATGATCAACGGGCAAAGGCCTGGAAACTGCTGGGGAAACAGGAGGCAGAACTCGCGAAGAGGTGGTTGATCCATCAGGAGCCGCACGTGGCAGTGCGGTCGGAGTAGGGCATGGGCGGACTTACCATGGAGCAAGGGGGTACAGTTGTACCCCCAAAAATTTTCAGAAAAAAATTTATATATATACACATATACATGTTTTTAGGTGTATTTCATATTTTGCTAAACTTTCTGCTACTTAATACCTTTATAAGTGTATTTATTTTAATCTTTATCAATAAGATGATTGTATTGATGTTACAAATTTTCGTGAAAGCAAACTGTGCAATGGATAACACCCTTCCTATAAGATTAAAGTTCACTTATGGAAAAGAGCGACAAAATTAAATATGTTGGGTAAACTTGTCAGTAATGGAATGAGAAAATGGAAGATGTTGTTAATACTCTTGCATTATTATTTACGACAAAAAAATAGTTCCAAGAAAATGTATGACTAATTTATAAGTAACATGTACCTTCTTATTCTCTAGTTTGCAACTATCATAAATCTTGATACCAACTTAATATCATTTTTTAATGTTTATGATGGCCATGGAGGTTTGATTTATATTTCCATCTTCTTATATTTTTGTAATTATGATTGCCTATGTAGATTGAGTATGTTTCGGCTATATTACTTTTGTAATTGTAATTGTCTAATTTTCGTTATATTATAGATTTTATTTGTATTATTTTTTCCGTACCCCCATTATAAAAATTCTGGGTCCGCAACTGGAGTAGGGGAACCATCAAAAGCCGCACGTGGCAGTGCGAGATGAGACGGCACGACCGGAGGTCCTGCAAAAAAATGTGATGGTGCAAAAGGAACCATCACAAAGTCAGGTGCAGCATCCAAAAAATCAAAATCTGCCGGAGTGGGAGGAGATGAATCCTCTGAGAAAGGAAATGAGGACTCATCAAAGACCACGTGGCGAGAGATGATGATTTGATTGGAAGGACGAGCAAGACAAAGATATCCCTTATGATGAAGGGAGTAACCAAGGAAAACACACAAAGTAGAACGAGGGGCCAATTTGTGTGTAGCAGTAGCGGAAAGATTTGGGTAACACTTGCAACCAAACACACGGAGATGTGTATAGGAAGGTAGTGTCCCAAATAACGAAAAATGAGGGGTGGAGAAATTCAGAGTTTTAGTAGGAAGAATGTTTAGAAGATAGGTAGCAGTACTAAGAGCTGTGGCCCAGAAGGTGGGAGGTATACTAGCCTGAAACAGTAGGGAGCGAATGACATTATTAATAGTGCGAATAATGCGTTCAGTTTTACCGTTCTAAGGCGAAGTATAGGGGCATGACATACGAAGATGTACGCCATGTGACAGTAAAAATGATCGAGTAGTGGAGTTGTCAAACTCACGACCATTATCACATTGTATCCCCTGAATCGTGACTCCGAATTGGGTGCGAACATGGGCAAAAAAGTGAGACAAAGTGGAGAAAGTTTCCAACTTCTGGCGAAGTGGAAAAGTCCAAAGATAGTGTGAGCAATCATCAAGAATAACCAAATAATACTTGTGTCTCGAAACACTGATAACAGGAGAAGTACAGAGATCACAATGTATTAATTGGAAATTATGACTAGCTCTAGATGAAGAGGAATGGAAAGGTAATCGAGTGTGACGACTCAATTGACAAACATGACAAATGGTATACGAAGCTCTATGACAAGTAATATCAACAAGATCAGACAACTTGGAAAGAGCTTAATAGTCAGTATGACCAAGACGCTGGTGCCAAACAGAGGAGGAAGTGTTAGAGAGAACACTCGCATTGGTAGGGATGACACTCAGAGTTGGGGCAATTTTCTTCTCATTCAACTCACTCAAATGCCATGCCAACCCAAATGGTTGGGGATACATATTTATAGGCTAGCCATGTAGCCCAAGATGCTAGATGCTAGTCTAAGATGCTAAAGCAAAGATGCTAGTCTAAGATGCTAAAGCAAAGATGCTAGTCTAAGATGCTAAAGCAAAGATGCTAGTCTAAGATGCTAAAGCAAAAGATGCTAAAGGTGCTAAGACTACAAACTTGTCCACACATGGACATCACACATGTCATGCCAAACAACATGTCATGCCAAAACACACACACACACATAGACTTAACCTCTCAATCTCCCCCTAAGTCTTGTGTGGCGCCTTCTGGGAAATCTGAACCATCCCAATCCTGGCGCGAAGCTCCTGGAACTTGATCCGCCCAAGCGACTTGGTGAGGAAGTCGGCGAGCTGGTCTTGGGTGTTGATGTAGCTTGCCTTCACACTCCCCTCATCCAAACAACTCCGGATGAAGTGGTACTTCACCCGGATGTGCTTGCTGCGTTCGTGGAAAACAGGGTTCTTTGCCAAAGCCAAAGCGGACTTGCTGTCCACCCTGAGCTCCACTGCTTCGGCATCTCTGCCAAGAAGATCACCAAGCAGCCGAGCCAGCCAAAGAGCTTGAGTTGATGCAGAAGTGGCTGCGATGTACTCTGCCTCGCAACTGGACATGGCCACCACCTGCTGCTTGACCGACTGCCAACTGATCAGACACTTGCCGAGGAAGAACAACGTCCCGCTTGTGCTCTTGCTTGTGTCGATGTCGCCGGCGTGGTCGCTGTCACTGTACCCGATGAAGTGCGCCGCACCGGGGCACCTTGGGTAGTACAAGCCGTAGTCAAAGGTCCCCGCGACATAGCGTAGGATCCTCTTCACGGCATGTTGATGCTCCGTCGTCGGTCGCTGCATGAACCGACTGACGTAGCCAACTGCGAACGCCAAGTCCGGTCGCGTGTGGACAAGGTAGCGAAGGCTACCCACAATGCGCCGGTACTGCGTCGCGTCCACCTCCTCCGCCGTGCTGTCGCGACTCAGCTTCAGCCTTTCCTCCATGGGAGTGTAGGCTGGGTTGCAGTCGGTGAGTCCGCCCAGCTCGACGATGCGCTTGGCGTAGGCGGTCTGGCGAAGTGAAGTGCCAGAGTTGTCCTGGTGCACCTCGATCCCCAAGTAGAAGGAGAGGAGCCCTAGGTCGCTCATCTGGAAGGTGGCCTTCATCTTCGTCTTGAACGCCTCTACCTCCACCTCCTTGGTGCCGGTGATCACCAAGTCGTCAACGTAGACGCCTACCAACAGGGCATTGTCTCCCTTGCCCCGCCGATAGACTGCAGCCTCATGAGCACTCTGATGGAACCCCATCTGCCTGAGAGTGGAGTCCAATTTGTCGTTCCAAGCTCGTGGTGCCTGTCGCAAGCCGTAGAGGGCCTTGCGCAGGCGAAGAACCTTGTTCTCCTTGCCGGGGATGACAAATCCCGGCGGCTGTCGAACGTAGACCTCCTCCTTCAAGTCGCCATTGAGGAAGGCAGACTTGACATCCATGTGATAAACACGCCAACCCTCCTGGGCTGCCAGCGCGAGGAGGACACGAATGGACTCCATCCGTGCAACAGGAGCGAAGGCGTCGTCGAAGTCGACTCCCTCCTGCTGAACAAAACCGCGTGCCACTAGCCGAGCCTTGTGCTTGACCACCACCCCGGCCTCATCTTTCTTCAGCTTGAACACCCACTTAAGGGTGATGGCACGGTGGCCGACCGGAAGATCAGCCAGCTCCCATGTCCGGTTCCGCTCGACGGCGTCCATCTCCTGCTACATCGCGGCACGCCAGGCTGCGTCTCCTTCCGCCTCAGCGAAGGAACGTGGCTCACCGTCATCATGCGCCAAATGCAGCTCTGCATCGAACTCATGTTGCGCCATCCCAGGAACGGGCTGCTCACCGACACCAAGGATGTTATCCATGGTGCGGTATCGTAGAGGCTCGCCGTCATGGCAAGCATCGACACGGTCCCCGTCATTTGATAATGGAGTAGTGAACTCCACTGTGCGCTGCTCATCATGGACTGAAGCCGCGGATGCCGATCCTGAAGATGTGGGCGCCGGTGTAGGAGAGCGAGGTGTGGCCGGTGCAGGGGGTGGTGGAGTACTTGCCGGAGCTGATGATGTGCCAAGTGCTGGGGCAAGCGAGCTCGGTGAAGGTGAGCTGCTAGCTCCCCCTGCTCCCTCGAAGTAGACGTACTCGACGACGAAATCGTTGATCGTCGAAGTCGAGCCATCATCCGCCATCTTGCCCCACGTCCAGCCTCGCCCTTCGTCGAACACAACGTCTCGTGAGATGTGGACGCGCTGTGTCGTAGGGTCGAGGATGCGGTAGGCCTTGGAGCCCTCCGCATAGCCGATGAAGACCCCTTGCGTACTCCGATCGTCAAGCTTGCCGACGTGGCTGAGCTCCTTGACGAATGCCAGGCAACCAAAAACGCGAAGGTGGCCAACCGTCGGCTTGCGTCCGTGCCAGGCTTCATACGGCGTCTCGCCGTCAAGAGCCTTGGTGGCCGAGCGGTTGAGGAGATGGACGGCAGTCATCACCGCCTCTCCCCAGTAGATCGCCGGCATCCCCCTCTGCTTGAGGAGGGCGCGAGCAGTGGCCACCACCGTCTGGTTGTGGTGCTCGACGACGCCGTTCTGCTGTGGTGTGTACGGCGCGGAGTAGTGGCGCTGAATCCCCTCGTCGGCGCAGTACGCCGCGAACTCAGCCGCCGTGAACTCGCCGCCGTTGTCCGTCCGCAACACCCGGAGCTTGCGGCCGCACTCCTTCTTCGCGGCAACTTGATGACGCTTGATTGCATCTGCGGCTGCTGCCTTGGTGTCGAGAAGCACCGCCCACATGTAGCGGGACACATCGTCGACGAGGAGGAGGAAGTAGCGCCGGCCTCCAGGGGTAGCCGGTGTCACGGGACCGCAAAGGTCGCCGTGCACGAGCTCGAGCTTCTCCTTGGCGCGAAAGCTCGCCTGATGAGGGAATGGGAGTCGTCGCTGCTTGGTTAGCACGCAGGTGTCGCAGAACTGCTCCACATGCTCGACACTCGACATGCCCTGCACCATCTCCTTGATGCCGAGCTGCTTCAGGGCCTCAAAGTTGAGGTGCCCAAAACGCTCGTGCCACCGCCACGCGTCGTCGTCGCGGCGGGCTGCAAGACACACGGGCTGCGCCACCTGCACATGAAGGACATAGAGGCGATTGCTTCCTCTATTTACCTTGGCGACAAGTTGGTGCTGATGATCCCAAATGCACAGCACCCCATGCTCGATCTCCACGCGCGAGCCATTCTCATCCAGCTGGCCCAGACTGATGATGGAGTTCCTCAGCTCGGGGATGTAGTAGACACCGGTGAGCATCCGATGCTCGCCGGTCTTGGCGGTGAAGATGACAGAGCCGACGCCCCTTATCTCCACGGCGGAGGCGTCCCCAAACTTGACGGACCCTCGCACGCTGGAGTCTAGGTCGGAGAAGTGGTCCCGCCGCCCGGTCATGTGATGGGTGGCGCCGGTGTCGAGGAACCACCCGTCAATCTTGTCATCATTGGACCCATTGCCGAGGAAGACGTGTGTGCGCGGTTCGTCGACGTGGAGAAGAGCGGCACCTGTCGACGTGGGAGGGGAGTGCAGCTCAATGTTCCCATGTATAAGGAACAGAGCTGGCTCCTCTTGCGCTTGCGCGACATGTGCCTGACCGCCGCGCTTCGCCTGCCGACAGTCCCTAGCCCAATGGCCGATCTTGCCACAGTTGTGACAAGTGTCATCACGGGTGGCCTTGCGGCCACCGTTGGCACCGCCGGTAGCGCCTCCACGCGCCTGGGGGGCCTTGCGCCCCCTGCGTGGCTGGCGCTTGTGGCCATTTGACGAACTTGATGCCTCCCCCTTCTTCTGCTCTCGCTGGCGCGCGAGCCACTGCTCCTCGGTGAAGAGAAGCTTGCCACCAGTGGTGGCCGACTCTGAAGATGGTTGGGGCTCGTCGATGTCGACGACCTTGAGGCGACCTATCGCTTCTCCGATCGACATCCTGGAGAGGTCCATCAAGGACTCGATCGAACGAGCCATTTGATTGTATTTCCCGGGAACGCAGCGAAAGAGCTTCTCAACAGCTCTTTCCTCGTTGATGAGGTCTTCGCCATGCTGCACCAACTTCTGCAGTAGAGAGTTGAGACGGAGAGCAAAATCATCAACATCCTCACCTGGTTTGAAAGCCAGGTTCTCCCACTCCTTGCGTAGTGCCTGCAGCGTAGCCTTGCGGGCGCGATCGCTGCCGATACCAGTGTTTACAAATCGTCCGATTAGTCGCGATTAATCGCGATTAATCGGCCTAGTCGTTTTCCTGGCTCCGACTAGGTGCTCCGACCCGATTAGAGCGACCAGAAATCTGGTCGTCCGACTAGTCGTCGACTAGTCGCGACTAGTCGGCCGATTAGTGGCATTTTGGCGACCAGGAGAGAAGGGCGACCGACGGGGAAGGCAGGGGCCAGCCGAAGGAGAGGGCTGACGACGGTGCACGGGCCACAGCGGGAGGAGTGGGTCGGCGGCGGCGTGCCTTGGAGTGGGAGGGGCCACTGGCGACGCCGGCGGGAGCGTGAGGAGAAGGCGGCGCCGGCGGGAGCGTGAGGAGAAGGCGGCGCCGGCAGGAGCATGAGGAGGAGGGGGCGCCGGCAGGAGTGTGAGGAGGAGGCAGCGCCTTGTGAGGAGAAGGCGGCGCCCTGTGAGGAGAAGGTGGCGCACAGGGGCTTTGGCGGCTGTGAGGGAGAGGAGATGTGAGGAATCTGTGGTGGCTGACGAAGAGGGGAGATGTGAGGAGTGGAGCTAGGGTTTAGTTAATGGGCTTGGGCTTTTCAATTTTATTTTTGGGCTAATAAGTGATGGCTGGAAATTTGGCCCATACCTGAGTATTTATTGTCATATATATATATATATATATATAATGTAAATTTCCTAAAATATATGGAATAATTAAATAGACCGACCAAGATCGACTAATCGCGATTAATCGCGATTAGTTTTCTGGTCGGTACCATGGCGACTAGGTTCGACTAGGCGATTTGTAAACATTGGCCGATACATACTGCAGCGATAGTATCCCAAGCCTCCTTGGCAGTCTGCTTGCAAGCAATCAAACACTGCATCTCCGGCGGAATTGCAGCAACGAGGGTCTCCAGCGCCCGTCGATCATCATCGTAGTCGACGTCGTCGTATGTGACTGCCTCCCACATGTGCCGCACTTGGAGCTTCACCCTCATAATCATGGACCACTGGGTGTAGTTGGTCTTGGTGAGGGTGGGCCATCCACCACCAGCACCAGCATCCTTGATGATGGTCTGGAAGCCGCGATGACCATGGCGCCGGTCCGGGGAGGGAGAGCCACGCCGCTTTTGTCGCGTTCGCCATGAGCACGACCGTCGCGTGCGCATCCTCCCGGAGTGTTGTCGGCGCGTCTGGGCCCGTTTGGGCTGCCGCCGCGAGCACGGGGCTGCGCTGCTGCCCACTGCGCCACCCGCTCATCCTTCGCCCTCCTTGGTAACTCGGCCTCCAAGTCGAGGCTACCTCCCTCGGAGGCAGTGCCAGTGTTGCTACCGTGGCGCAAAGCTTCGAGCTCTGCCGCCGCAACACGTGCTGCAGCCACAGCCGCCGCCGCTTCCTCTTCCGCTCTCGCTGCTGCCAGTTCTGCCGCCGCCAACCTCACCTTCCGAGCCTTCGCTGCCACAACCTCTGATGCCACCCGGTCGCGCTCCTCCGCCGCGGCGACTTCGGCCTCCTACCGACGTCGTGCGCTCGAGGTGACCGAGCGAAGAGAGTCTCCTGTGGACATTGCGAGGTGGTAGAGTGGAAGGGTCGTGGGGGTTGCTGCTGCCCTGGGAGGAAGCCGCTACACTCGTGCTGCTGCTCGGAGTGTGGGTGGAGCTCGCCGAGTCGTTGGTCTCCGGTGGACCGGCAAGGGAGGAAGATGAACAAGGAGAAGGGCGTCTACGTTGGAGAGAGTCGCGGAGGGGATTGGAAAGGTCACAGAACCATACAGCTCTGATACCAATTGTTAGAGAGAACACTCGCATTGGTAGGGATGACACTCAGAGTTGGGGCAATTTTCTTCTCATTCAACTCACTCAAATGCCATGCCAACCCAAATGGTTGGGGATACATGTTTATAGGCTAGCCATGTAGCCCAAGATGCTAGATGCTAGTCTAAGATGCTAAAGCAAAGATGCTAGTCTAAGATGCTAAAGCAAAGATGCTAGTCTAAGATGCTAAAGCAAAGATGCTAGTCTAAGATGCTAAAGCAAAAGATGCTAAAGGTGCTAAGACTACAAACTTGTCCACACATGGACATCACACATGTCATGCCAAACAACATGTCATGCCAAAACACACACACACGCATAGACTTAACCTCTCAGGAAGTAGCTGCATGGAAGGTGGAGGCGGAGAGCTGCAACGGGTAAAGAGGTCCGGAGCTGTCACACCTGACGATCTCTCTTCGAGATGGAAGAGCCTTCACAGAGCAGCCAAAAGGGTCAAATTCAACAGAACAATTATTGTCAGAAGTAAACTGGCGCACAGAAATGAGGTTCTTAATAAGGTTTGGTGAAACCAAAACATTATTAAGAGAAAGGTTATAAGGTAAATGAGCAACGCCGGTAGAAGTAACGGGCAATAAATGACCGTTCCCGACAACAATATGAGAAGGAAAAGGAGTCGAAGATGTGGAATGAAGAATACCAGCGTCAGATGTCATGTTGTGTGTTGCACCCGTATCGAAAAACCACTCGGATTGAGAGGGTTGTTGGAGTGACATGGTCTAAAATTGGGCTGCAAGTGTGTTCTGGTCCCAACCAGAGAGCCCAGGAACAGGTGTAGGCCATGTCGGCCCAGTAGCAGGAGCAGGCCAAACCGGCCCAGGCGCAGAGCTTGGCCCAGAAGCTGGAGGACACCACTGTCCGGCCCAAGGAGTATTCGGCCCAGCAAGGAAAGCAGAAGGAGGCTGCTGGCTGCGTGGACCGGGCCACATCTGAATGGACCCAGTCCATGGATTGTGAAAGCTGGGCCAGGAGCGTGGTCCACCAGATCCAGCAGAAAAGGGACCCTGACCACCTCCACCCGAGTTAGGGTTCTGGACGAATCCCTGTGGCCAGCCGCCGCCTCCACCACCGCCTCCGCCTCCGCCTCCGTCGCCTCTGACTCCTCCACCGCCTCCTCCACCGCCTCGTTTCCCCCCACGTTTCCCCCGCTTACCAGATCCGGTGGGAGTCGGTTGGGGGGGGTCTCGAAGGTTGCGGAACAGAGGGTGCCGAGCCGCCAGATCCAGAAGCTGCGGCAAGAGCGACAGCCAGAGTCGGGTGCGTTTTGGCCATGGTCAGCTCCTCAAGTTGCAGATCATCCCGAACTTGAAGAAAGGAACGAAGGGGGCAGCTGCGGCGGAGATGAAGCCCGAGAGCGGTAAACCGCTCGTTGAGGCCGCGGATGATATTGAGGACGAGCGTGCAGTCAGAGATGGGCTCGCCCAGGTCACGGAGATCCTCGGCCATCCGCTTGTACCGCCGGCAATACTCAGAGACCGAGAGGTCGCCCTGAGAGAAGGAGCGGAACTCCTGGTCGGCGAAGAGAGCGCGGGTGATGCGGTTGCCAAGGAACTGTGACTCAATGGCGAGCCAAGTGGCACGAGCAGTGGCGCCACGGTCAAAAATGGCATCGGCAAGGTCATCAGAGATGACACCAAAGAGCCATGTCTTCACGACATAGTCCATGCGAGCCCAGTCAGGAGATTGGGGCAGAACCGTGTCGGAGAGGACATGGTCCTGTAAAGAAAATTTGCCAACAGTGAGGAGGAAGGATTCACGCCAGCGTGCGAAGAAGACAGAGTTGACATCAAGCACAAGGGGGATGAGGGTGCGGATGTTATGAACTGCAACCGCTTGAGCGTGCAAGTTTAGGAGCACAGCAGCCTCGTGGTGAAGAAGAGCATCAAGGAGAGGTGTCGCGCCGGCAGAAAAATTGGTGGCAGCAACATCCGAGGAGGGCGCAACGGCCGCGCGCTCTTGAGCAGCACGGCTGAGAGCAGCCTGGAGACGAGCATCTGCTGCATCTCGTTCCTGCTGAGCCAGAACAACATCTTGTTCGGCTTGGCGAAGACGAGCAAAGGCAGCGTCAAGGAGATCAGGCGGAGAAACGTCATCCGCAGGAGCAGCGGGAGCGTTACTCGCCATGAGATGGCAGCACCAGAGAGAGGTGCGCACAAGTAGCGGAAGAGAGGATTAACCTCCTGACACCATGTAAGAAAGTGTGGGGAATATTTCTGTGTATTCAATTCTGCAAAGGGAACCAGAGGTTACATTTATAGGGAGGGGTTAGGCTAATAACAGAATGTTTAGCCTTAACAGAAAAGGTGTCCAGCTGTAGACAACCAGAACACTAACAGCTGGACAACTATCTAGAAGAATCCAGTCCTATCTAGAATGGCTGTCTAACAAGCACAACTAATGAAACAGATGTAAGACCAGAACAACAATAATGATATCACCATCCAATACCTAAGTTACTCTCTCTCTCTCTCTGTGTCCAAAATATAGGATGTCCACGTTTTCAAAAAGTCAATATTCATAACTTTTGAATAATAATTAAGATAAAAATATATAAGTTTAGTGTTATGCATGCTATGTAATTAGATTCATATTTGAAAGTACTTTCACATGATGATGATAGTTTTATGTTGAAGACCATGTCAAAAACTTATGTGCCTTATATTTTTGGGTGGAGGAAGTAATATATAAAGTAAAAAAGAAAGCCTGAACATGCTTTCAGAAAATATTCAGGGAAGAAAATACCATTCAACCTAGAAGGTTTCAACAGCTACAAGAAAGATCACAGGATGAATGTATAGCTACCAAAGATAAAAGAATTCCTTTGAGATACAGATCATATAACCACTGTGGAGCTGCCACAATCCAGTCCAAAAATACAGTTACAGGTTAACAGAATAAAGGATCACTGCACGGAACCATGTCAAATATTAAGACAATGAGCACTTGTGTATGCCCATCACATATAGTTACAGATCATGATCATCAATGATCAAGGCCATCATATAACACATTGAAAAACAAGAGACAATAAGTCCAACAAATCCAAACACCCAAGTCGTTGCAATCCCCATCAAGAGAGATCACACATCTCCAGCTAGTCATAGAAGCACAGAACCTATCCACTTGGCTTCTCAAATCACAATTCTGTAATCTACTAGCATGTTTTACCTGACTACAACAAGAAACTCTGTGCTGTCATGCATAAGGTAAGCAACCATGAACTAACGTTACCTCAAGCCAGTGAAGCTCATTTATGCTTTACCTGCCTACAGACTACAATAAGAAACTATGTGTCATCACACAGCAGGTGAAAAGCCATGAATTAACCCCCAAGTCAGTTAAGTTCACCCGAATGATAAGAACATTACATTACAGAAAACTCTTCTTGAAGTCAGTCGTTGCAGTGCAAACCCATCATCTCACATTTGGTGATACTCTCTGAACATGAGAGAGCACATCAGACCAACACAAATTCAATTAGCCCAAATCATTACACGCACCAAGCATAACAGAGAGAACATCCTTTTTGTCTTAAGAGAAAGACCAATCTCTAAACGAAGAGGAAATTGTTAACTATTCAAACAAACCATTCTAACATACCCACTAATCAGCAAACGTCAGAGAATTCATTTAGTACATACCCAAAAACAAAAACAAAACCAAGTATAAGTCAAACTAGCTCTCCATAAACATTTCGAATCAGACCCAATTCTTCCGCCATAAGAAGAAAGCTCCATCCCACACACGGCACGAGTGCACGACCAAGCAAAACACATAAGGATCGAGAAGAGATTATACCTCCGTTCCGGCGATCAGCATCTGCGCAGCGCCTCAAAACATCCCCACCCCCGGCGCCTCCTCCTCCTCCGTCCAGCTCCTCCACAGTCGAGGAAGTCAAAATCTTCCCGAAATCGACCTTCGCAGGGAGAGGCAGCTCCACGGCGTCCATCCACCGCCGCGGGAAACCCCTCTTCTCTCTCTCACGCCGCTAGACCGACTGACCAAAAGCCCCCCAAATCGGCGCCGATTCCGGCCGCGCGACCGCCGAATCGGGGAGCGGGGAGCTCCTGGGGCCCCGAGCCGCGCGAGATCTGGAGGGATCGGCGGTCAGTGTGGGCGGCGGCGGCGGCGGCGGCGCTGGGCGACGAGGAGGCGGACGCGGAGGGGGAGGAGGACACCTAGGGCTTGGGCGGAGAGGAGGTGGGTGGGTGTGGGGGAGGAAAGGGGGAAAGGGTCGAGAGGGAGGGAACGGGAAGGTATATATAGTTTTCGGGAAAATACAAGGCGCCGGTGGGGCCCAGCCACACCCAGTGCTTGCAGGTTGTAGCAACCTGCTTTGATTATTTTATTTTATTTTATTTTATTCGGTTTATCTTTTTTATTTTGTTTTGTTTTTTTACACTAAGGAGTATTAATTTGTGCAAATGAAACTGGATATATTTCTTTTGCAAATGCTTTTAATTTTTGGTTGGGAAGCTCAATTATGATTCCAATAGATGTTGCAAGAGATGGGTGGTGATGATTGAAGAGAACACCAATGTGTTATGCAAAAAGGATTAATCCACAAATTAAAAGATATTTACTACTAATAAACTGAGTGGTATTTACTACTAACATTAATTTTTGGAAATAAAAGCGATTATACTGAAGCAATAGAACCATATGAAATTATCTTAGTATAAAATTGCACAAAGATTTATATGAATTTAAAGGTGTAACTTAAAGGCACAGTTTCCTAAGAAGGTGTTTGGGTCGTGGGGTCAGTTTCTGACAGGAAATAGGAGTTTCACAAAAAAAATATTGAAGGCACATATATTTCGCTTTTTTGAAATAATATATTTTTAAACAATTTTTAAATCTGGTACACGCTTTTGAAAAATGATAAATTTGATCTAATACCGGTATTTTAAGTATCAATCTAAGTTGATTGGCCTTAGATCGGTATTTTATTGGACGATCTAGATCACTAGAACAAAATATGACAATTTTAGGCTCCGTCGACGTTTGAAATGTCGATCCAAGGCTATTGACCCCTTCATCGGCGTTTCAAACGCGATAGAGCCTGGAACTGCTTGATATAGACTGATCAACCTAAATTGACTAATGGAGTGTCGATCTAAGGCCAGTTGATATAGATCGTCACTTGAATTGCCGATAGTAGGAAAAATTGATATTTTTTAAAAGTGTATAGCAGATTTCAAATTTGTTTACAAAATTATTATTTCAAAAAAAATCCATATACTTCTGGCGGAAAGCCCACCAACGACCCAATGTTGCTCCACCCTTCCACGGCCCACGGCCTACAGCCCACAGCCCAGCATTCGGCCACGTCACTTACTTCTTTGGGCCCACCACTTGTCCACACGTACTTCTTCCTCCTCCTCGCTGCATCTAACGCTCTCCGACTCCTAGAGAAGAAGGAAAAAATCCCAAAAAATTCTACTATCGATCGGCCGCGGCGTCGGCTTCTCCCCGGTGCCGTTCGCCGGATCGATCGAGCTGCTCCTACCGGTCCCCTCTGCTCGCGTACTAGCAAAACGCCACCTTGGGTGGTGTGTGTCAGTGTGGGTGGTGGTGGGGGTGGGGGTGGGGGTGGGGGGTATTTGAGCCGGATCGCGGCGAGAGGAGCGATTTCCGGGCGATTTTGTGAGCAGGAGGTCGATAAGAAGGAGTGGGAGTGGAGGAGGAGGAGGAGGAGGAGATGGTGCTGGTGCTCGCGCTTGGGGATCTTCACGTCCCGCACCGGGCGGCCGACCTGCCCGCCAAGTTCAAGTCCATGCTCGTCCCGGGCAAGATCCAGCACATCATCTGCACCGGCAACCTCTGCGTCAAGGTGAGATGCATTTCATGCTATTCACTATCCCGATGCTGCTAGCGTCGTGCTGCGAATCTGGTTTATTCTTTGATTCCTTTTCGAGGTATTGGACCTTCCGTTGGGATCAGAGCCCCCGGCTTTGATCTGTACAGTTATCTCGAGATTAGCTTTGTTTGTATTATTTGGAGTAGTTTAGAATAAGGGTACAAGAATTATGAGGGCAAGAGGGAGAAAACAATACTCTCTAAAGAAATAATTGGATCAGATGCAATTTCAAAGAAGAATAAGAAGAATAGGGATCAAATGTAATGTTTCTTTGCGTTAAAACCTATCTCTCGATATGAACACCATCGGTTTTGATTGCAGCAAAGGGCCAGACTTTTTCTAAGGATGAACTAAAATTCCAGTTGGACTAGAGGTCACAACTTCATGATAACTTCTAGCAAAATATTATGGGATATATGAATTGTTTGGCTGCCCTGTCAATCACTTCATGATAGTTGCACTACAGTAGAGTCAGTGCTCCTGTGTCCTCTTGATATCAGGAATTTTAGTGTAATGATTAGTGAATTTATTTCCTGATGTTTTAGGTTTCACCTTTTTGTGGCATCTTTGGAAGGGCAACCCTTTTTCCCACTATTGATGCTTTCTCAAAGGGGCATCAGCCTATCCATTTTATTAATGGACTCATTTACTTTTGATGCGCAGCAGACAAAGGGCTGCTCATCCCACTCTTTATGAAAGAAATATCCATTCCTTGTTAGAAATTTTCAAGGGTAAACTCTCAATGTGCGACTGTGCAATGTGCATTGAACACAATTACACAAGGAAAATTGCATGTGCTAATTTAATTTGAATGAACTCTCTTGTATAGATTATTTTAAGTCCACTGAACTTTTATCTAATGTTGTGAGGAGTGTTTCCAACTTAACTTTGGTATCTCTAAGGGGCATGATCAAAGGAACTGTATTTGCCTCTCAACATATTGTGTCTACTCTCAGAACGATGCCTGTGCGGATAGCCTGAATGCCTGATTCACGTTTGCATGATCAATTCAAACTTGTAGAACCTCTAAATATAAATAAAAGACTTCTAGAAGGTACAAATTCAATTTTTTCAAAAAGGATGTTAGTAAGAATCAATATGTGCCTACTTGTCCACTCCTAGACTGCTTTCAGCTTGTTTTGGGATTCCATTATAGAAATACAAAATATTTAAGCTCACAGTAGAGGCCGGAGTTTTGACCTTTGTGGCTTCATTTGAGCTTTGAAAAGCCATTGCATGAAGTGAAATTGCAGCCAGGTTAAAGAGAACAATATATATTTTTAAATTTTTAAATAAGGAATACCAAAGGTACAAGTTGTTAAATTGTGCAAACCATAGGTTTTATAGTGCCAAGTACACCAAGCTGAGAAGATTACATCAGTTCTGTTGACAGCAATTCAAAATTATTTGTACTAGAGGACTGCACGTGCACGTTAAACTATGTTAAAGCAAGGGAAGAAGGTAGATCAAAGAGAAGTTGATGTGTCCTACAGGATTAAGGATGCAAGCCACAAATTGTGGGGGTTGTGATGAAATAAGAGCCCAAGAACTATTTGCCAGTTTTCAGCATTTTTGTATGATGAATGGCTGTCAATCCTTGTGCCTTTTCCTGCATTGTATGTTCTTGTTTTCAGACTTGGTATTGCATTTACTTATTACCAGGATAATGTTGATGTTGTTGTTTTCCAACTATTGTTTTCATGACACAGGCTTCATGTATGAAACTGTTTATTTTTTGTTCTGATAAAGTATGAACTGATAATTTTTGTAATTTTCCTGTAGGAAGTTCATGACTACCTGAAAAGCCTTTGTCCTGATCTCCATATCACCAGAGGTGAATATGATGAGGATGCTCGTTACCCAGAGACTAAGACACTTACCATTGGTCAGTTCAAGCTAGGGTTGTGCCATGGTCATCAGGTTTGTTTTTGAGTCAGTGTTTACTAGCCTTGTCAGTATTAGCTTCATGCCCATGAATCAGAAATACTAGTATTTAATATGCTACTTTTTTACAAAAGTCTTAAATGTGCTGTGTGGTTATGTATTGTTTCACATGAGGCCATGTTAATTTAATGTTACCCTCTATTAGGAATGAATATTAGGTTCTGACTAAACCAGATTGGTGCTCTCTTGATCTCTATAAAGAAACAATGTTAGTATCTGTTGCAACCTTCTCGTTTACATTTCTCCAAATACCAATGGAGTTTGGAATAAATATTAAAACATATGTAATGGTTCGTGGCTCGGTACATGGCATGTCTACATGGTTTGCATCCTTTCACTGAGAACATTGTTTGTACTTTAGACCCCCACATGATTGCAGCGAAGATATAAAAGTGGCTTCTGAATAAAACAAAGCATTTACATTAGCCTTCTGTGCTTCCATTAGGCTTTTTCCGAAAAAGAATCTAATAGTATCAGTTTTAAAGTTGATTAGTGATCAAAATCTTTTATTGGAATTGCTATGGCTGCAGATATCTGCTGTCCACTGTAATGTGCCAGTTAAAACATGGCCAAGTTTTTCTCACTGTTAACTTCCATCTTCTGGTAATTGACATAGTTTTGCTGTGGAATTTTTTGTTCGCTTATGGAAATGTGGGTCATTATGAGATTGAAACACATATGACATCTCATATTTTGTGTCAGTACATATGGAAGATACATGATTGAGAACTTGAGATGTTGCGATGTGGTAGCACCATAGCAGCCAGTCAATGTGTGTCAAAATGGTCCAGAACTCATGCATAGAAGATGTTTTTTGGCTCAATGCATGTCATGTGGTTTCCCACTGACTGTGGGATAGTGGATGAACGTGCATGTATATTCGCTTCCCACTTGTTGCAGCATTGCATCAAGCAACAAACTTGATGGATGGTCACAGATAATTGAAGCATTGGACCTAATTGCATTGATCCATATCCATAAAGTGATGTGATACTTCCTCTTTGGGGACATGAAGCATGCTCACTGGGAAAGGAAACAAACCATGTGATGTATCTTGATCATTGACTTGCGTGGAACGCCAGAACCGTACCCGATGTCGGTTCATTGCATCCGTTGCTACATTCGCCGTATTCTGCACTATATCTTGCACACCACTAACAGTTTTAGCAAACCGCATTTTGCGCTATGCATGACAAGCTATAACTGTTTTTCTTTATTGACATGTCTAAGGGAGGAGGAGCACATTTGCTTGTGAATAATGCCGCTTTTGTGGGTTAATAACCTGCCTTTCTTTCTTTTTGTCAGTACATGCCAACTGTGATTAACTCCAGTTCAAAAATCAAAATTTATATTCTTCTTCAGTGTAACCAACAACCTTTTTCTGACTAATGGCTATGTTGTGTGCTTGTGTGAACCACCAGGTTGTTCCATGGGGCGATCTGGACTCCCTGGCGATGCTCCAGCGGCAGCTGGACGTGGACATCCTTGTCACAGGGCACACCCACCAGTTCAAGGCGTACAAGCACGAGGGCGGCGTCGTCATCAACCCCGGCTCCGCCACGGGCGCCTACAGCAGCGTCACCTACGACGTGAACCCGAGCTTCGTGCTCATGGACATCGACGGCCTCCGCGTGGTCGTCTACGTCTACGAGCTGATCGACGGGGAGGTGAAGGTCGACAAGATCGACTTCAAGAAGACGGCGACGATGCTGCACTCCTGACCGAAAATTCAGAAGAAGAAGAAGAAACCTGCCCTTTCTTTAGTTGCCCCACATCTTGCTTGATTCAGATAAGCTCCTTCCGTTTTCCGAAGCTTTCTACTTTTCATGTGCAAAAACTGGAGCTGTGTATTCAGATCAGTTGATCGAGATCGTCACAGTGAAACATGTACCCTTGGGATCATCATCTCTAGTGCATCTCGAGCAAAATACGTGTGGCTAACTAAAAGCGAAAGTGCAGTCGAGTCGACTCAGCCAACCTGGTGTGTTTGGTTTAGCTATAGATTTTGAAAAAGCTGTTGTGAGCTGTAGAAAACTAAGAAGTTGTTTGGTTGGAGTAGTTATAGATTTATATTTTGGCAGTTCACGATGTTTAGTTACACTATTAATGTGTAATTTTACATGTAAATCATTTTAATCACGAAATTTTGTAATGTTTATATTAAAATTATATATTTTTAAATTACACTAAAATGGTATATTTTACTATAATTTCTTTTTTTCAAATTTTACGTGAACTGATATGTTTTAATAACATGATAGGTAATATTCATTCAAAGTTGAACTGATAAGCTGTAAAATTTGAGCTACGAGAATCTAGAGATTCTAAAAAACCTCGATGTCAAAAAAAATTATTTGGTTTAGTTCTTTCTTTCGAACTAGAAAGCTGATTCAAAAATCTGAACCAAACGGACCTAATGTCACCGTAAACTAGTACTAGAAATAACTATCACAAAAAAATACTACTAATTTGATCTCACTTCTTTGACATCAATGTTTTGAATAATACTCTACGTAGAAGCCAGTTCTCCTACCGTATCGGGGAGAGCAGGTCCATAATTAATGGCGTTCCTGTCGCCGCCGGCTGGCCGCCGCCGCTCCGTCGCTGTCGATCTCCGGCTGCGCCGTGTGCACGTAGCTAGCTAGCCAGGCAGGCGCCCATCCTCCTGCGATCTCCTGCGGCGGTCGATCCTTGAGCTCCGTCCTGTGGTTTCTCGTCAACTCGCGTGGCAAACAAGGCGAACATGAGCCTGCTCTCGATCGCAAGCCCGAGCGAGGCGATGGTATCGGCTGTGGAGTTACAGCTGTTACCTGTTGACTCGCTCAAAGTTGGAACTTGGAACCTGGAAGAACCCTAGAACAACTTGCTGGATGTGACAACTTCATTTTTGTATTGTTTTATAGGAAACCTCACAAGCTCGGTTTCACGAGCCATCTCACGTTGGTAGTTTGTTTCGGCTAAAGAATCTTATTAGCCGGTCGATTTGAGTATTCCGTTAGCTAGTCTAAGTGGTTGGTTGATCTGAGTATCTACCTATTACTAATATATATGAATTAGTGTTTCTCAGCTTTTAAATTGTAGTTAATTTTATGCTACGTAACCATTGATTCCCATATATAATATAACATGAATTAAATCGCTTATTTCGGTTTCAAATTTTACAAATAAATACAGTCGTCGGGAGATGAATGAAAAGCTAGCACACAAGTCAAATTATATGTAGGGGTGAAACTATGTTAGGGGGTGTTTGGATATCCTAGGATAAAATTTAACCCTTGTCAAATCAGATGTTCGAATGCTAATTAGAATGACTAAACACGAGTTAATTATAAAACTAATTTCAGAACCCCTGAGCTAATTCACGAGGTGAAATTATTAAGCATAATTAAACCATCATTAGCACATTTTGACTGTAGCATCACACTGTCAAATCATAATCTAACTAGGTTTAATAGATCCGTCTCATGAATTAGTTTAGAGATTCTACAATTAATTTCATAAATAAATCATGTCTAGTACTTCGAATTAACATCCGATATAATTGAGGCTAAAGTTTAACCTACTCCCTCCGGTGTACTAATAGTTATCGTTTTGGACAGAATCTCGCATACCAAGGAGATATTAAGTATGACTCATTATCCTACTTGTACAACAAACTTTACCGTCTCAATTGGTTACCAGCCCGATTCTCAAGTGAAGTGGTGCGGGTTAGATTCCTGCCATCCACTCACATGTGTTTTTTTGCTTCGGGTTTCGTTCTCATGGTATGAATGCTTCATTAAGAGTGTAAAACGACTACTAATTCTCCACTCTAGCAAAAAGACCAGAACGACTACTAATACTGTACCGGAGTGAGTACATGATTGTGGCTAAAGTTTAACCTAGAACCAAACGGGAATACAGTAGAGTAGTCAGTAGTGCAAGAGAGAGGGGAGCATATTATGCAGGCAAGGAGACAGGTAGAGGGGACAGAGCAGTGGCGTCTCGGGATTTGGACTCCGGCCCATCGCCCATCGAGACGAGACGATGGCGTGTCAGTCTAGAGCCCCGTCTTCTTCTTTCCAATTTCCAAACCTGGACCAGCTCACGGCGGCAGTAACACCACATGCATGACAGCATGAGCACGCATGGATGAATCGATTAATCTCGCTAATCCCAATGCCACTTAGGGTAGCTCCGATGGGAAGCCTACAGAAGTGTTTAGAGAAAAAACAACCCGTTTTTTTCTCACCGTAGATGCTTAACGAGGTGCTTAGAGGAAAAAAACCATTTTTTCCTACCATAGATGCTTAACGCAGGAGCCCGCTGCTTACTATAGCATCGGGTGCTAGTGGGTGCTAATCAAGATAATTTCAACCATATATGTTATTCAAGTAAGTGTAGTAACAAATTAACTAACAAATATAACGGTACTATATATCTTTGCATTGGAACATAACACTCTTAACGAGGATGTTTATTTTTTTCTTATACTAATCACCTATATTAGCACTAAATATTGGAGGTGGCCTTAGGGCATGTACAACCCTAACACTGCTGCACGGTACTCCAAGCATAAGACATAGCTAAAACACAATATAGTATAGTGGGCGTGTCTAAAACCTGTGTCTTGTTATATTCATTGCACCAATCAGAGCATTCAATAAATTAAATTGATCAATCAGCTAGTCATATGCCTCGAGCATAAAACCAAGACACAGTGTCTTCGTTAAAAGACGTGTTTTGAGTTTTTTTTACATTTACCCTCTTAGACACACCCGAAGACACAACTCAAGACACCCGTTGCACATGCCCTTAGCGTGTAGAGGAGACTAGAGCGTGGTTAGTGCGTGTGTGCAGCTGAGCTGCAGCGCCGTGTGTGCCAGCCAGAAAACGTGTTGACCTTTTGCAGCTGGTCGTCGAGAGATCATCCACGGGTACGTGCGTGTAGGAGAAGCTCTCGTCCCGGGGCCACCAAATCCTTTGGCACACACGGTTGTGGTTGCACCTCCCAAATCTCTAGTCGGCAAAACACGGTTGCGGCAAATTATTCTCGCCTAAACATGTTTAACTAGAGTTTTGATACGATCTAATATCATGTTTTTATTGATATAGAAACATAAATTAATCCTAGACATCAGACCGGTCAATTAACTATGGTAGGATACTTGTAGGAGCATGTTGAATAAATTAACGAGTGATAGGTCAAGTCGTATTTAATACAATCATAATTATGTTAGCGTCAAACCATGAAAATTTTAATGATACGGAAAAAATTAACCCTTAAAAAATATACCGGCGTGAACCTCTGAATAGCTACGACATAATTACTGATATACATATCTTGAATTGGTTTGATTATACTCGATTAATGAATTGATGTACTAAATTCCTACACTTTAGTGCACTACTCTCTCCTTCCAAAAGGATTGCTTTTCAATGTTCAAAATTTGTCATACAAAAATTAATTAAATTCCTGCACAATTGATGGGTTCTGCTTAACCTAACCAAACGACATAACACAATCCATACATATAAACATTAGAGCTAACATAATTAATCAAGAGGCATCTGTATTATTTTCTCATGCCACTAATTTGTCTAATAATTATTAAAAAGATAATTTTGGCGTGGTAAATAACGGTAGATTTAGTAAAAACACTTAGCATTAACTAGAAAGAAAATACTACATGACTCTACATCTAAAATGAATCTGAATAATTGATTAAATATGTTTAAAATAATTATTTAAAAAAGAAAATGGTTAACCAGTTTGATTATGAAAAATAATCTGCATGCATACTGCACGTTTGGAAAGTTCATTAAGTATTTCCTTTTTCTAGTACATGCAACAATTAATCTGCTAGCATACAAAGAAAGTAATTAATTGTTGCATCTATACGGACCCACACATATTAACAAATATTATATGACTTATTACCTAGGTAATAGATCATTGATATTAAATTTGAACCATTGGATCACATAAATTAGACGGTTCATATAATTTGGTGGCACCGTAAAAATCTCCTACTCCAATTAACCGAAGCGACCGCATGTAAATACATATACACCAAAGAAACCAAAAAAACATTGTTAAGCAAGAACAAAGGCCAGCCAAGTGTCAAAGCTACTAGGCTCCCCACTTGCACACATTCTGGATCCTCAGATTGCTGTCCCACTTGCTGGCTGATGCAATTTCTTACTACTCCAAACACTAGGTGCATTCTTGTGGGTGCCCCTAGCAATAGCCCCCTTGCTTTTCATTGACTTTCCCCAAAGCTTTCATGGATTCCATGGGAACACTCCTAGAAAAAGTCAGAGGAGATAGAAACAAAACCAAGGGGAAAAAACAGGACAAAAAAACCTTTGCCCTTTCTCCATCCTCTCTACAGCAGAGCAAGCCACCAAGCTCCACTCACACATCAACCACACACTCAAATTCAGCAGCACTTACAGATTGGAAAAGAACACCAACCACCAAATGCAAAGGGCAGGGATATATGCTTGTAGCTAGAGTGATGAGATGTTGAGATCTCAATCCTGAAAACAAAAGTTGGGATTGCCATTAAAGGGCTTCTTCTTTCTCTCTTGAAGCTTACAACATCCCAAGCTAGCCTAGCTTAGCTACATGGAGAAAGGTAAGTTGTTGAACAGGGAAAGGAGGAGCCAAGAAGAGCACAGCAGAGCAGAGCAGCATGCATCCATACAAAGACACAATCTTTTTCTTCTTTTTTTGACACTTTGATTCATCTCCTTCTGTTGGTTCATCATCTGCCACTTTCTATGTACAAATGTAAAAGACCAGATCACCTAAGGAAAAAAAAGAGATTGTTTTGATCATAACCAAAGGTAGAAATGAAGGATTTTTCTGTGGTGGATGGACTACCATTGCTATGATCAAAGCTAGCCCTAGTATGCTGCTGCTACTGCTGATTAATGGCGGATTGGATGCGGATGCTCTGTTTTCCCTTCCATTGGTTTCAAGCTGAGCTAAAAAGTTAAGAATTCGGCGCGGCGATCTGTGCGAGTCAGCTGCCGGCGCCAGCGGCGGTTGAGCTGGTGGTGGTGGTTGGTTCCGTCCATGGCGAGCCCAAGAACGGCTCGTCGATGTCGAAGAGGGAGGAAATGGGGGTGGCGCTGATGCCGTCCAATGCGGCGGCGGCGTCGCCGTTGAGGAAGAGGAGCTCGTCCTCGCCGGCCATCTCCATGTCCTCCACGAGCAGCTCGTCGTCTTCTTCCTCGTCTTCCTCCATGGATGGCGTGCGGAGTGGAGTGGTCGGGGAGAGCCCCGCCGAGGTGGACGCCGGGCTCTGGTGGGACTCGGAGCCAGCCACTACCACCGACGGAGGGGGAGGCTGCGTCGGCGCAGAGGAGGAGGAGGAAGAGGAGGAGGGGAGCTTGTGGCGGGTTGTGCCGGCGAGCGAGTTGCGGTGGGTGGGCGCCGAGTGGTTGTGCTCGCCGGTGTAGGTCAGGATGAAGGTGTTGGGGTCGGAGCGGCTCCGCTCCACCTGCTTCCTCGCCGGGCACCCCTTCGAGCTGCTGCACCGGTAGTATCCCCTGTTCAAGAAACAGAACAGAGCAGAGCTCTGGTGAGGTTCGCTTCAACGGCGGCGACCGGCAACCTCTTGCGACGAGAAGCAGAGCAAAGGTATGGCTGACCTTGGGTAGGGGGAGCCCTTGATTGGCTTCTGGCCGTACTTCCGCCATGCCCACACGTCGGCCGACACGCCGTCCGCCGGAACGTGGCGCACCACCTTCTTCTGCTGGTTCTTCCTGGAGCACGGCGAAGCCAGAGCAGCAGCGTTAGCAACTAACACGGAAATCTACACAGATTAAGGAAGAAACGAAGAACCGCGGCCATTTCCGGCAAGCGAAGGCGTCCATGAAGCTTACCTTCTCTTGGATCTAGGCCCGCCCGGCTGCGCCCTCGCCGAAGCAGACGCGGCTGCAGAAGCCGCCGCCGTCTGGACGGGCAGATTCTCCTTCAACGCCGGCTTCTGCAGCTTCTCCTCCTCCGCCACCTTCTGCTGCAGCAGCGGCGGCGGCGGCGGCGGCAGTTCCCGAGGAGGAAAAGCAGCGCAGAAGGCCTTGAGCAGCTCATCAGCGTCGCGGCCGAGCCCACCGGCGGAGAGTTCCGGAAAGCTCCACCCACCATCCACCACCCCCACCTCCTCCTTCGCAGCCTCCAACACCCCAAGCTTCTGCTGCTGCTGCTGCTGCGGCGGCGCCGGCGCCGGCAAGAACGCAGCAAACGGGTCCTGCTGCTGCGCCATCAGCGACGGGTTGACCCTGCGACAGCAGCCCAGCCGCACGACGGCGCCCAGATCCCAGTTGTTCCCGCAAAGCTCCTCCCCCATCCTCACCCCCCACCGGAGAACAACACGACGCCGGGAGTACCGGACGGGGAGTGGTTGGTTTCTTGGCCTCGTCGGAGTCAGAAGAGAGGAGATAAGGGGGAGGCGCTGACTTTTGCTACTTTATTGATTGATTTGGAGGAGAGAGATGAGCATGGGAAAGGGTAAAAGGAGAGAGAGTTTGGAGGAATGGTGTGCACTGCAATGGCATTGGATCCTGCCCTAAAAAGGAGTGAGGCCTACTGGTCTATGTCTATGTCTATGTGAGTTTTCTTTTCTCTTTGGGCTGTGATTTCTTTTTCGTCTTGGAAGCTGGGGCAGCCACAGCCTCCCACTTGACTTGCTACCATGTCAAAGGGGTGAGAAGAAAGGGAGATGGAATACTCCGTAGTGATAGGGTTATTAATGGAAAACCATTACTCTCTCCTGTTTCCAAAAAAAATTATTTTCAACATAATTTGAAATATTAAGGGCATGTACAACTTATAGACAGGGTACTGTCTATAAGTTTTACTACGTCACATATATAGACAACTAAATAGATAACTTGTAAAATAGTTTGTCTATTTGACTGTGCGTAAACTATTTAATGCATATGCAAACATCGATAAAATATAATATATATATAGCATTTTATTGCTTTGTGTCTCTTATATATATTATTTTTAATACCAATTATAAAGAAAAACGATGTTTGATATTAAAAAAATGTAAAAATTAAACAAGAAGAGCAACCAATTTTAAGTACAAAAAATACTAAAAAACTATGTTTTTTCTGACATTTTCTTTTTATTTTTACGTCTCTTGCCGCTCCTACCGTATGGGAGCACACGGCGCAACCCAGCAGCGATCAGGGGGTTTTGTAAATTGGTAAGGTCGCAGACGGGGTGAAACCCCGCGTTGTACTTGCCCTAATGAAGTGATTAATTAGCACTCTCTTTGATATAGAAAAACAAGTTATTTTGGATCCGCTTTTAGATATCAATGAGCTATTAATTAGCGTGTATTTTTCTTATTTGTCTCTATTAAATACAATACGGTAGTAAAGATAACATATAAAACGAGAAAAAATAGTACTGCTTTATAAGTATAAATGTCTAAAATATAAAATAAAATAAAAAACAATTTGTTTTAGTGAACTCTTGATACAAGTTTAAAGCGACTTATTGTTCTATACCGCATAGAGTATATATTTGTCTTGCTTGCCCTCATTAAATACAATGCATTAGTAAAGATAGCACGGGAAATTAGAAAAGAATAATACTAATTCAAGGATATAAACAACCAAAATATACAATAAAATACAAAATAATTTATTTTTGATAACTCTTAATACAAGTCTAAAATAATTTAGCTCCAGGTAAATGAAAGGAATTTGATTGTGGGGATCTTTGCTTTTTCAGTAGAAATTAAATGCTAGATTTTCTTGCACGAATAACCGTAGCACCCTCTTGATTTTATCTCTAAATATTATTTCCCCAACCAGCCGCACTAACTCACTCACTACAAACATAGTAGTATAATCTTCTTATTGGTACAGTAATTTTTAACCATAAATTTCTAGCTGCTACAAAGATAAATATACCTAAATGTTAAATACTTGATTGATAAACATTTAATAATAAATCTACTAATATTGTTTTGATGTAATATGACTGTAAAGTTTAAGAGCTTCTTTGGAACGCAGGAATTTTACATGAATTTTGCAGAAATTACACTAAATCCTCCAAAATTCCTTTAAAAAAATTTGTTCCAAAGTAGCCCTAAGAGTTATATTATGGGCGAATCTCAAAGCCGGTGGAGAAGATAAAATCGACGGTCAACACGGTACGGGTGACAAAACGGGGGAGGCTTTGACAAATGGAGGCGGACACGTCGGTTCCGTACGCAGGGCCCACGCGTCAGCGGGAGGATGGGCACCAGGGGCGACGACCACCTCTCACTCTGACTCGTTCCATCCCGAGCCCACTTGGCAGCCAGCTGTCGCGTAGCTGCGTGCGCGCCGCGGGGTGGTGGACCCGGAGCTTCCCTCAGGCGCCGGGGGGCGGAACGCGCCGTGAGACTGACACGTGGGACCAGGGTGGGACTGGGGTTTGGCGTCAGGCTGACGTAATATCATGGAAATGATATAGATAATTTAAAATATGATGAAATATTAGTCGTAATTTGGTTGTAATTTGGTTATAAAGTAGTATATCGATTTTAAAAACTATATATATATTTTGAAAAGCTAGTGGTAGCTAGTGACAGATTCAGTAGTCGTTGCTGTTGTCATGAGTATTATAAAAAAAATTCCTAATTTATTCGTTTCACATATTATATGATAATACTCTCCGTTATGAAGTCAGTAAAACTTTTTAAAAATATACATACATGTTAATGTGTTCTTCTATGTATATGATTGGAGAGCCGACTTTCACAGAACCAAACGAAACGCTGTGCTAGGAGTGTCATTTGCTGCATTGGGTCGTTCAGGAGTCGACTTGTTTAATCGTGTGTATAGCATTTTCGTATGTTAATATGTATGCCACACGTATGGTACACTACGCGTAGCAGCAACTGATCACGACAGGCTTAATTAGTCAATTATGATGGCCTGACTTGATTAAATTATCATTATTATAGTATAAAAAACATGACATTAATTACACGTTGGAGCGGACCTAATAAAACTAATTTAATTTTTTAGTTGTTAATATATTTTCTATAAAATCAGAGTTTGAAAAGTTTGATTTATAAAAAAAATCAATCATTGGAGATGGAGGGTGCATGACTTTTAGATCAAGCGAATGCAAGAAATTAATCACTACAACAAAACAGAATATTTTTGTCGGCCAATTTAACTTCTGCCGGTTTTAGGAAATGTGGAGCATGCAATGTCTACTCGTACGTTGACATTCTCCAGGATATAAGTACATGACAAGAACTGTAGATTTTTTCTACCATTTTTCTTTTGAATTGTACGTATATGTAGCTTCTTCTTGTCCATTTCTTTTAGCTGTCCGTATGCTTCTATCTGTCAATCGATTGGTTCAAGGCAAATGACAATTAACGACGTGTTTGGTCCGGAAGGAGGAACATAAACGAATGGTTGCTGAATATGGAGTGATACTGCTGTGCTGTTTTGTTTGAGAGATTAGATAAAACCGAATGATCCTCAGAAACAAAATATTCCCTATAGATGTTGAATCGTGTGATACTGATTTTTTTGACGAACAAGATAATTTCAAGCCATCTCGTTCTATTCCTCGTGGTACATCAAACCAAACACTCCTAAGTGCACGTTCCATCCGATACTTGTGTACTAATTAGAAGCATTAAACGTAAGTTAATTATAAAACTAAATATATAAATAAGGGCTAATTTGCAAGACAAATCTATTAAATCTAATTAATTCACGATTTAGTAACGTTACAATAGAGAATTAGCTCTTATATTTAGTTTTATAATTAATCAACCTTTAATTCTTATAATTAGCACTCGAACGATTCCTATATAACTTAGACTAAGCTTCGGACTAAGCTTGCAGTTCTCGAGTTCAAGTGGCCGAGCTAGATAAACAAATACTTATATCAAACGTAAGCACTTACGATACCGTGCGAGAAACTGTCCGTTTGTCCGTACACCAGTCGTACGTACGTGCATCTCGTGTCGCAGGATTAATTAGTTTAATTATGACGTACATGTCGTGTTTGTCGTAATTAGTTTCTGATAATTGCGCTGTTATATATATGTGAGAAAATGAACGAGCGAGGAGGTTACGTTGGTTAACTTTTATAGTATGGAATATTATATTTCACCTAATTAAAGGCTCGTATGTGCTTCTTCCCGTACCATAAAAAAACATAATTTTTAGTACTTTTGATAGATCAGTAGCGTGAAAAAATAAGTTGGGTGTCGTTTGTTAATCATGTTTTATTATGAAAAACGAGTAGGTTGTTAAATTTTAGAGTATGGAATATTATTTTTCACCTACTTAAAGGCCCGTATGACCGGATGAGCTCCTTCTGTACCATAAAAACTTTATTTTTAATAGTTTAGACAAATTAGTAGTACGAAGAATGACTCGGGGATGTTCTTTATTAATCTCGTTTGTTATATTTTTCAAAACAAATTGATTTGGGCAATGCCGTTTAGTTTGTTACTATAAAATAAATAAAATATCACACCTTTCTAAAAGGAGCTTTTCTAACTGCAACTACTTCTGGAATCTGAAACTGAATCAAACAGTCCAGATTTTATCTCAGATTGGGAGAAATAGTAGACACAGAATCTGAAAATGAATTATAATACAGAATCCAAAAAAACAAGTTTTCCCAAAATTCTCATTACCTATATACTCAGACTATCCAGCTATTCATAATAGCTACAGAGAATCTCTAGCTACCAGAAACTCTCCAAATAAACTCTAGAAATAAGTCTTTATTCATTTACGTAGAAACAAACCGTCCTCGTCGTCGAGATGATCATATTATTAATCAACTCACTCTGTCCTATTACTATTGGATAAGTTCTCATGAGATAAGGTACTAACATCTCTGTCGCGAAGATGAATTTCGAATTTTTGGTATTAAAAAATCTGACATTTGCCGGGCATGCACCATGCAGTGTGGCCTGTGGCAGATTTAGGGGTGGCAGTTTGGCTCGAGGCTCGCGAGTCAGCTCGGGCTTGGCCGAGCCGAGCCGAGTTTGGCTCAGCTCTTCTGCTTTTCGAGCCGGCCATTCTGGCTCGCTTAGCAACCGAGCCGAGCCGGCTCGCGAGCTGGCTCGCTGACTCGGCCAAAGGAGCACATGTATATCTCCCTACAATCCTACGTCCTTGCTCCTGCAATTTATTCCCCATTTCCTTTCTATCCCTCTGATTATCTTGTCATTCCCTCGGCAGCCGGCGATCTCCATCGCCCTAGTGCCGCCTAGCTGCTGCCCCCGGTGATCCTATCGCTTAGCCGCCGGCCCCATGCTCATCGTCGTCCACTTGCCCAGGCAGCCGCCGCCCTAGCGGTCCTGCTGCCCCCGTCGTCCGCCGGTGGCCAACCAATCTGTCCCAAGCAGCTCCCGGCTCCCGTCGGCCTCTATCCCCATTCGCTGCTCGACTGCGGCCCTCGTCGACCCATTGTTGCCCATCGTCAGGAAGCAGGAGCCCACGTCGCCGCCTAGTGAAGCCCGTCGTCGCCCCTCATCGGTTCCCCACTCCGTCAATCATCGCCACCTCCATCCTCATCGGTTTCAGTGGGCACTGGGCGGTAGAAGAAGAGAAGAGAGCAGAGTAACGAGCTGAGCCGAGCCGGCTCGTGGCTCGGCCGAGCCCGAGCCGAGCCAGATTTTGAGCTCGTTTTCTGGCCGAGCCGAGCCTGACTCAGCTCGCTCAGAAGTGAGCTTATCCGAGCCGAGCCCCGAGCCGGCTCGGCTCGTTGCCAGCCCTAGGCAAATTGACCGTGCTCGGGTTGGTACTCTAAAATTTAGGGTACTAAAATAGACAAAAAAACACTCCAGAATCGAGTGAAATTATGAACCCTAGAGGATCTATATTTATATAGAGCTGTACGACTCTAAATCCATTCTAGAATTTAAGATATATCAAATATACCCTAAAATGCGGTAGTGCTCCCAAATTTTTAACACCACTGACCGTGTTTTGACCTCCAAACTAAAAGTATCTACAAAAGAATAGAGATTATAACTAAAAAATCAGCTCTAACTAAAAGACAAAAGACTCTCAAAAACGAGATGCTCACTAAATTTTTCTCCACGCTCTCTACTTGTAGGGAGCATTTCTCGTTTTCTATCAAATATGGCCCCACTTATGAGTGATACAAGATATACAAATAAGAGAAAAATACGAAATATTTAATAAGTAGAGTTTAATTATCGATGATACAAGAATAAAATATAGAGCTTATGATATTGAGAGTATATTGAAGAATAATATAATTTATAGATTAAATTATATTAAGACGACTCCTTATATAACATTTTAGAGAGAGAAAAAAACAACTCTGTTAGATATGCTCCAATCTAGCCCACGCCCACGGAAACTGGCTATCTGCTTCGACGAACATGAATTCACAGCCGTACTTAGTTCAAATTAATCAACCATTTGCGAAATTAGGATTTACAACACGCTATATAGGTTTTTTCATTTGAAAATGCTCTCGAATAATCCGTACTAGGGCAGTTGACTTTTTATAGTAATACCTGGCCAGTCCGTACGAATACTAGATATAATCTGAAGTGATGCTCAGGTGTAACAAGAGGTCGTATTTGGTGTTAAATTATACAACTCGGATCGATGTATCTGGCAGGTGTTTTCTCTGAGTTTCTGAATTCAGGTCTGTGTAAGGCCCTAGCTAGGATCATGCATGCATGATCGAAGAAAGAAGAAGAGCTTAAGACCATGATGAGTTTCATGACATTGTTTCCTAGAATGTCACATGAGATTTATAACTGAATTAAATACCGTCTCTTAGTGGAGAGTTTTATTTTACTATTTCCTAAGCTAATCAGTGTAATTAATTGTTTTGCAACTGAATTAAATACTCTCTTTCTGATGAAACGATTTGGCTCACAGTAGACATTTTATTTTGTTTTATCCGTCTTAGAAACGGGTTAACACCATGTTATGTAGATGACACTGCTTCCTTCTATCCCCCATTAATTTAATGACATATCAACAGAAAATCTGATGTGTCATAGTAATTAATACCATGAAACTCCTACCGTCAATATCCTAACTGTTGGAGGCTGTTACCAAAAAGGGTTGATAGGAAAGGTACAATTAGCCTCCGTTTGGTTCTTTAGTCCTAAATTTTAGTCCCGTCACATCAGATATTTGGATACTATTTTGAAGTATTAAATGTAGACTATTTATAAAACCCATTTCATAATCGGTGGATTATTCGCGAGACGAATCTTAATAATCCTAATTACGTCGTGATTTGACAATGTGATGCTACAGTAAACATTTGCTAATCATGGATTAATTAGGCTTAAAAAATTGTCTCGTGAATAATCCTCCAATTCTATAATTATTTTTATAAACAATTCAACTTTAATCCTTTAAATTGATGTTCAAACCCGATGTGACACGAAGTACAGGGAACCAAACACACTCTACGTGCAGTGCTTTAGATCAGGTTCTGTTGTGCGGTTTCCTGTTCATCCTGCTTGCTTGCAATTATTGTGCGATAGGATTGATGCTTGTGTTGTTGCATCTGCAGCGGAGCAATCGCCCCAAGTGGCACCAACATCTTATCTTTTATAAATTAGTGCGAGAGAGAAATGGTTTTATTAATTCTGTTAGCTCTAATTTTCAGATAAACTGATTGATTGGGTGGTGTCACCTGGTAATCAGCGGAAGACTACAAGTTGCACGCGCATACACTGAAAACAAACTAGCTAAAGATAAAAGTCTAAATGTAAAAATAAAGTATTTTGTGGGTATACATTTTATGAATGCAATAAAAATCCATCCGCAAAGTAAATCAGTGCACATAAAACCCATATATTTTAAAACAAACACATATCTAAATCCTGCGGATACCCAAATACAATAACATGAATAGTAAGTTATTATTGGGCTAGACCCAATTTAAAAAATAAATAAAATTTTATTAATCGGGTAAACTTATACAGGTTTCAAACATAAACTTTTTCTGATCCAATCAGACAATCGGACGAATAAAAATTGTTATGTTTATGGATATATTTGGATCGTAGGTATTGGGTTTAAAATTAAAGAATTAGAATTCAATTTCATGAGGTGGGCTGTTTGGGCCACCATGGAATTGAAATTATCAAATCCGATCTAGAATTCAACCAGGATTCACAGTTCTGCCCAATTACACTTCAAGAAAAAAAATTGACTGGAATTCATATATTTGTCAAAATTGATCGTTGTACTACACATTCCTTCGTCAAACTTGTTTTATAGCTAATATTTCTTATATTAATATAATTGATTCCATGGTTTGATCAACTAAGTAGGTTTAGGAATTAGTTCTCGTATTTCAATTCTACATAATGGACAAACATAAATATT
Source organism: Zizania palustris (assembly GCA_019279435.1). Taxonomy (NCBI): domain Eukaryota; kingdom Viridiplantae; phylum Streptophyta; class Magnoliopsida; order Poales; family Poaceae; genus Zizania; species Zizania palustris. The sequence goes on along the minus strand of JAAALK010000287.1, from coordinate 32,300,954 downwards.
GGATTTCAATTAAATTTCACACAATTCAACGTTTTATAGAACTTGAAATAAATTACAATTCTTTCAATATCTACTATCCAAATGAGACCTAATCGCTAAAGCGATAATTTACGTCGTTGAATCCTCAACTTTACAAATTTCGATTTAATAATTTATCACTCACAGCTTCAGATTTTCACAGTCATAAGCGTTGCTTTGCATTTGCATTAGAGAATACACGGTCCTTCTTTACACTGGCCCGTCCCGTCGGCCATGGCCCATGGATCCTTCTACTGCTGAGACTAGCATGCATGATTTTTTTTATGAATAATTTTTATCGTTTCAAATGTAATTCCTCGTAGTTTGGAGATATATATTACCGTTTAAAATATCGATATAGATTTACTTTTATATTTTCTCAACAGTGCTATCTCGAATTATAAGGCTATTCACAATAGAGGTTTCATAAGATGTTTCATGGTATTAATTATCATGTCACATCAGATTTTTTGCTTACATGACATTTAATTAATGAAGAAAGAGAAAGAAGTAGTGTCATCACCATGACATGATGCTAACCCGTTTTCCAAGACGGATGAAACAAAATGAAACAATCATTGAGAGCTAAATCGTTTCATCAGAGAGAGGGTATTTCATGAGAGCTAGTTGCATTTAATTACATTGGTTAGCCTAGGAAATAGTGAAATAAAACTCTCCACTGAGAAATAGTATTTTATTTAGTTGTAAAACTGATATGACATTTTAGAAAAATAATACTATGAAATCATTGTGAATAACCTAATTTCAAAAACATATATTCATGGGACCACCATCAGAGCTGGAGCTCAATGATCGATGATGGCCCCACCAAGTGATCCACCCGACTCGTCAGTGTGCGTCCGAGTACGGAATCCGGTGAGAAAATAATCCATGGCAGTTTTACACCCGGCGTGGCTCGTCGGTTCGTCCACGTGCCCTCGCCTGCCCCCCTACGCAAACCACGAGATCGCCACGTGCTCCGCCACCGACCCGTCGTCTCACTGCCAGTGGGCTCCATAAGTTGGGGCCCACACGTCTGTGACACAAGTTCCGGGCTCCGGCCCGGGTCACGCGCGCCGGAAACCCCCGAATTAAATAAACCGAGAAAAAAGCCGAAGAAAATCTCCCGGGGCCCGGGCTGCCCCGCACGGGGCGCTGCAGGTAGGCTCCACGACGGTGTTGGGCCCACATGTCATTGACGTATGGGGCAATGCGGGAGGGGTCGTTGGAGTAATAATTATGTAGGCCGGCTGCTAGTACTGCACCCACGTTGCGGGGAGCCCTAGGCTTTTAGGAGGTGGCCGCGCTCCGCTCCGCGTCGCGTGCGTCCGATTCGGTGGCCGTCCGTGGTCCGTCCCCTTCTCCTCTTCCGACGCCGGCGCCGAGAGGGGAGGAGAGGAGGGGAAGGCGATGGCGGTGAGGGCTCCGTTCGGGGTGGTGGCGGTCGCGGCTGCTGTGTTCGTGGTCGGCGTCGTCATGCCCGCGGCGGCCGCGCAGGCCCCGGCGCCCGCGCCCACCAGCGACGGTAAGAGACGGCCATCTCTCTCCCTCTCCCTCTCCCTCTCCCTCTCCCCGTCGCGTCCTGTCTCTTCCTCAGATCCCACGTTTGCGCCGGCATTCTCGTCTGGCCGCTACCATTCTTGCGCGGCCGGCCGCTTGCTTGTTCCGGCCTGGCTGCAACGGCATCTTGGGTGTTCTTCGGCCCGGCAAAGTGGGATAATATAGCGTCATATGTTTACAGTGCCGACTAGCTTTGATGCGTTAGATCCCTCATTTCTAATTCTAGTATTTTGCACAACATATCTACCACTTTAGCACAGAATATTACGATGTGCAGAACACTGGGGGGCAATATTGAAAAGTATAGATTCGGATCTCCATTGTGCCATCCTTGGAATACAATTCGTTCAGGACATTTCCTTTCAATTCCTGTAGAGTTAAGTACCCGGTTATTTAAAGACGATTCGTTTGAACAACCGGTGCCACAATTTTTAATCGTTCCTTTTCATGATGCAAAGATCAAGTTTTGTGATGTGAGGAGATATATGCCACAGCAAAAAAAGAAGAAGATGATGTTCTGATTGTTTACAAAGATGCTAACTTGATAGTAGTCGATCTGTTGGGCGTGTTAACATTTTTTAACCAAGTGGAAACAACTTTAATTTCTGTCATCGTTCTGTAAGTGCTTCCTGGAGTAGCTTTCAGTGGATGTTGGTTGTGATTTGTGAACCATTTTAGATGTCTGACGGATGTAGTTAGGACTTTGTCTCCCTGAATTTGACTGCAATTTGTAGTAGGATGTGCGATTTACGACGATTGGTTGGAAGGGATATGCCGTTTGTATTGAGCTCACAAAATAACTTGTTTTGATCCAGTTTTGGCCCTTGAAATATAGTTTGGTTTACCGTGCAAAACTTATGTGTATTATGATGAGTGTTGGGTTAACGAAACCTAAACAAGAACAGCATACCCGGTCTGTTATAATTCAGTAGGACACACAACAGACTTTGAGATCCATTTCTGGCTCCCACACCTAATAATTCTCCAAATCTGTAATCACTGTACTGTATATGCATGTAATCAATTTATGGCCACAACAACCATTTTCCAATCCCATTTTGATATAAACTGCAGAGTGACAATACCTGTATGTAGTCCTTTTGCAATCTCTTGCTTGTTTTTTTTTTCATATTCTGTTTTGAATTGCCATGGCTCAGAATCTCAGACGTGCAAGCAATTCTCACCTCAAAAAAGCTGCTTTTGTGCAGGCACGTCGATCGACCAGGGGATCGCATACATCCTGATGCTGGTGGCTCTTGTGCTCACCTACCTGATCCACCCGCTGGATGCTTCATCTCCCTGCAAGCTCTTCTGATCCTTGCTTCTTAATCTTGCTCGGTAGGGTAATTTCTACGATAAATTTACCTTTTTTTTTAAGTGAGGTCGTAGGGGAGTTCGGAGTGATTGCCTGCTCATGATGCGTATCAAATTGTACTGTACTGGATTCGTTTTTGTTTCGAGGCGACTGGTTGCCATGTGCTCGATCTGACGCGCGATTGTTTTGTCGTTGCCCCGTGCATGCATGGCTGCATTGTTCGTCAGCTCTGACACGACCACCACCGTTTCTCTGTGCGTTGATGCGGTCCGTCTTGTCCTTTTTACTCCCGCGGTCTCTGAAAAATAATGTGTTTCAAAAGGATTTGCCCGGGGCTTTGAAATTCTTACGGTGAAAATTGGAGAGGTAGAAAGTACAAAGAGTCCTGCTACACGACTGGGAGAGTCTACTTTCCCATGATTTTGTAGTGCATTGGGTTATCGAGAGTCGGTTTGTTTAGTCGTGTGGCAGCATTTTCGAAGTACAATTGATGATTGTTAGAAAACTGAAAACTACATCATTTATATTTTTACGAATTTCTCGTATAGAAATTATTTGCGAAAACCATATTTGTTTGGATTTTGAAAAATAGAAATCGTACTGTATTTAAAAATCCGTATGCTCCAAAAAAAGCTCTTTATGGAACGAGCAGGTGTTACAACCGTCAGCGTTCAATAAATAAATTACAATCAACAATCTAAACATACAACGATGATTAATACTTTTTTGGCAAATCTTATTTTCATCGGCTTGGCACGAATATTCCGTGTAGTATTACTGACTGCCTTTGACGACCACCACCCCTAAAAACAATATAATCATTTGATCCTAAATAAGTTAAGATATGCTTGAAATTCAATGAAATCATTAATCAAATTCATAATATACACGAATTCAACTAAGTTGAGGTTCACGGATACAAAAATTGAAAAAAAAAAAACGACGCCGTCCGTGGGGATCGAACCCACGACCACGTGGTTAAAAGCCACGCGCTCTACCACTGAGCTAGGACGGCCACATCTAGTGGTCCGTTATCATTAGCCACATGTAATGATGTAAACAGAGGCCAAGACATTTGATAGAAACAGAACCAACACAATGGCTATTGATTTTAAGTTTCTCATTACACCGGCATGTTTCAGAACTTCTGCCTGAAATCTGCAATAGTAGTCAATATGCAGCAGAGAAAATTGTGCCAAACTATCTCATTTTCAGTGGGAAAAAATCACCATCAAAGTGACAATCTGGACTGCACGGATTGCAGTAGGACGGTACATGTGTTTAGTGGACCGGCCCATTAGTCTGATCTTCTCAATTTTTTTTAAGTCACTCCAAAAAAGTTCAAGGAAAAAGGTGTTTACATTAGGGTTCTTTTCAGCAAGATGTGCCTCTGTTTGTTGTGTTATGCAAAGCAGTCGATTAGTATCTCCATTGTATTGTTATTTTGATTTGCTATTTATATCAATAATAATTACAAGGCTTCCTATATAAATTGATTTGTTATTTTGGTATTCATTCCGATGTACTTGTTAAATGCGATTTTCTATTTAAATGTAACTATATTTTATCAATATATATATATATATATATATATAAAGAAAATGAAAACAATTAAACAAGCTTAACGCTACTCAATAACATGTTTGGCTGGCTTGCTAGACGTGGCAATCGTGAGGGAAAGAATAGTAAGCCACCTAAAATAATAAGTCAAATAGTAAATACAATGAAAGTATTTTTTGGATAATTCTTGTTATTTTAGAATATAACAAGTGTGATAGCAAATATAAAAAAGTTTTTTTTTTTTACAAATGACACTGGCTGGCACACACTACACTTGATTCCAGTTCTTTTTATATACACACTGGTTGGCAATGCATTGCACTGGATGAACTCTAAAAGCATCAACTTGAATCTCTAGCACAGTTCATTTTTATGCATAAAAAATATGTTTTTGCTTTTGAATTGTGGTCCTACAGTGTATTGTTTGGTCAGGATGAGAAACATCACTGTGCATGGAGGTCCACCACTTTAAAAGACAGTTAGGTTCTGTTTGGGAACACAATTTTTTATAGTTCTGGAAGCAATACTGTAGTATTGAGCGATACTATAATATTATATACTAAAAGGTGTTTGACAACTCCATCTAAAATCTATGTAAAGTAAACTGTAGTATTATAAACTATGGTATTGTCATGAACATAATATAATGTAGTTTTTGAAATACTGTAGTTTCTAAAAACCGTGTTCCAAATAGGGCCTTAGTGTGAGTTGTTCAAAGATAAGTAGCAACAAATTCAAGATTTTTTTAGAGCTGGTTAAATTTAAATTAAAAATTTTTAAATCTGAAACTATATGTATATTTAGTTAACACATCTATTTTTATTTTTCGCTAAAAATAAAAATCAAAACCACTCTATTTTATAACGCTAAGATTTAGAGCTGTCTCGAAGCAACGACCTTCCATCAAATCGGAGCAATAAAAGGCCAGATCCAACTGAAATGATAAATTCCGGCCTTTTTCTTTGGGGGCGAGTTGAACAACACATCCATTTCAAAAACGATTTGAAAAATCTTTCTTAACTCAAACTACTTTCTAGTAGAGCTGTTTTGATTATAGGAACATTTGACCAATATAAAAATATTTCTGGTTAAATCTTGTGTTCTCAAATTTAAAATTAGCAAATATTCGCCAAAGTACGTAGTACAATTTATTTATTTATTTATAATATTTGAGATTTGGAGCAGCAAACAGCAAAAGAAGAGGCTCTCCACATCGGTGGTGCCGCCATCAACGAACCAATCTCTTCTTCTCGTCTCTTTCCCTCGCTTTCCTCTCCTCCTCCCTCTCCGTTGCGAGCGAGCGAGAGAGCTTCTCCCCATCCCACCCAATCCGCGCGCCGCCCGAAACCCTAGCCGCCGGAGGAGATGAGATGGGACGCGGCGGGGTCGGGGGCGGTGCTGGAGCGGATCTGGGACCTCCACGACCGCCTCAGCGACGCCATCCTAGCAGTCTCCCGCGCGCACTTCCTGCCCCCGCAGCCGCAGACCACGGTCGCGTCGGCGCCCCCCGCCCGCGACGGGGACGGGCGGAATGGATACGTGTTCGTCAAGGGGGTCAAAGGAGGAGGCGGCGGCGGCGGCGGCGGCGGCGAGGACGGTGGCGGTACGGGCTCGGCGCGGGCCGCGGCGGCGGAGGCGTTGGCCGAGGCGAGGAGCCTGCACGCCATCCGGACGGCGCTCGAGGACCTCGAGGACCACCTCGAGTTCCTTCATGTGAGATTGCCCCCCTCCTCCTTCCGCCATACGCTCGCCCTTCCTGTGTTCTAGGGTTTTGCTTTGTTTGCCACTTACTGTTAGTAGTACGAATTAATTATGGATAGGACCACGTATGAGTTGTTGTAATGAATGGGTAGTCGAGTGGATCGATCGTTGCCAGGTTGGGGCTCGTTGTTCGCGTGATTTCTATATCATTACCTTCATTTCCGCAGCGCGCTGGGTTTGTTCCACATGCGGCTAATCATTTCCTTTTTCTTAAAGAGGGATTGCATGTGTTGTGATCCACCAGGCACTTCATTTGATGTTTCGATTGGATATTAATTGCATCACGCTGTTCGCTTGGTAGGCTCGTTGTGTTCCTGTTCATGCTCAATGTTATGGGATACTAACTCGCCAGGTTTGCAAATGTTCTGTGACGGGTCCTGTATTTTGTCTTTTTTTTTTCTTTTTCTTTGGGTGTTTGTTGTACACATGCTTTTGACTATAAGTTTACCAGTTGAGGTGCAAATAGATTGCGAGGGAAGGCCATCTGGATGTTAAAAAATTGACAATCCACATGGCATTATTCTCTCCTTTTTTTGTCTTGTAGTTGATGCTTGTTATTTGTCAATGTAGGCACAAACATTGTCTGTTTTATAGCCTTTTATCGCTTGATAAAAGGTGATATCATGAATCCACTATTAATATGGTACTTGAAGATGCAGCTTGGTGTCTTATGGCTTAACATTGACACTTGGCAGAGGTCTGCAAGTGACCAATTTTCCTGGAGCTCCCTATCAATTAGACACAAATAAAGTATCTCTTGCTTGTTATTAGTGGTGGGTTTGAAACCTATGCATACATATCGACAATGCGCAGTCCCTTGTGTTTAATTAGTTGAGTTTTTTCTCACCTACTTAATGCTTACGGAAGATCTTTTCTTACCTGCGTCAATATTGTTCTTGCTCCACAGACTGTCCAATCGCAACAGCAGGCCGAGCAGGTTGCTGCAATTGCTAGGCTGGAGCAGAGCCGTCTAATCCTTGCTATGAGGTTAGCTGAACATCAGGGGAAGAAGTATAGAGTCATTGATGAGGCCTTGGCATTTGTAGGCGAGGTCAGTGACAAGAGTCGATTCATCTCACCAGAAGATGTTCATGCAACACATAACCAGTCAGGGGAGGATGCAATGGACAATGGGAGCAACAGTTCAAGTATCATCGCAAATGTGTTATCTTGCAGTCTATCTTTAGCCAGGAATTCATTTCGAGTGGACAAGATTGGTAGTGCTCTGGGCAATGCTGCAGTGTTTGCTGTAAGTGTGCTTGCTTTCTTGCAGATGCATCAGGTTGCATTTGGAAGCAAATCTCCAGCAATGGATTACAGGAGGAGAATCAATTACAGTTTCCATTCTGGGAGGTCACAACAGAATGACAAAGGAAAACAGATTGAGGTGTACCTAGCCAGAGGCTGAGGAATCATCAAGTTACTTGCTATTGCCTGTACAGAAGTTTTGACACAATAGCACGTTTCATTGGTTTTGTTAGTGCAGTAATCATTCTTTAAGATGGACTGGACCATGTTCCAGGCTACTAGGGTACTAATTGTTAATTCGTTTGGATGGATTGGACCACGTTCCAATGTCATAGGTGTAATATTTTTCAACATGTAAATGGATTTGTGCGTAGAGATGAGATGGAATGGTTGTTTGTAAGCTTCGTCTTGTTTGAGCTGATGAGAACGGCAGTGATTGGCGGCTGCAGTCTCCACAGCCTTGTGGTCGTGGGTCATGAGGGGTTGAGGAGTGTTCAAGCCTTCAAGATTCTTTGCTTAACCAATTAAGTTCAGTTTCTTTTTTCTGGACCATTTTTGACATGGCTACAGTGCAAATACATGTGATGCTCTGTTCTTTTAAGTGTGCACGCTAGAAGGCATTTGCTTTCTTCTGTCATGCGTTTGGTGGTTCCTACCTCCTCTGGCTTTTGTTTGCTGGTCTGATCGTATTTGGTTTCGAAGCATTCTTTGCTTGGACCACTCCTTTACAGCTGCAAGTGTACAATGCTTTGTTGCTTTGCCTTTACCTGACTCTTCCATAGCCTTACTGATGCCTAGGCGTCTTTTGAATGAACAGGAAGTTCATTGTGCAGTGTACTCCTAAAACATGATTATTTTTCTTCTATAGCTCAAAAGGTGACGTTTGTATGATGCATGGATTGTTTGTTAATGTTCAATACTGTAATTACATGGAAGCCCTTTTCTTGTTCAATGATGGTATTAAGGGTCTATTTGATAGGGCTAGCACTCATATGTATCTTGTTCGGTAGAGTTGTAGTCAAATCAAACACTACTAGATTGTTAAATTTTAAACTCTAGATTTAGTATGAATCATGGAGCCCTGTGGCAAACAGGGCTATTCTTTTGGGTACAAAAGTCTGTTACTGAAATTCTGCATGATCTGGTGAGGTTGTTAACTTGTACGAGCTTGCTTTAAGCTAATCCTTTTCATGGCATTTCGCTCTCATTCTGGAAGCGTGGAACAAAGAAGGCAAGAACCGTAGATTCCATGCTTATACTTTGCTGTACGGGAAATCTGGAATCGATAAAGGAAAAAAGAAACAGAGAGAAAGAGAGAGAGAATAAGGTAATAAAGGATTAAAGAAGTTTTCTTCTTACTAATCAAGCTCAACTAGACAACCTCTTTGTATGAAAAAAGAAACAGCACACAAAAGAAGTTCTCATCCACGTTGCTGATTAATCATTTCCTCCCCGTTTAGCTTCGTGAACCATCAGATCGACCCAAACACTTTTAGAGACCCATTGATTATTCCTACAGTGCCCCTATTGCAGAGTATTATTAGGAAATGTTGTAATAGGCTTTTGAAAGTACTCGTCGCCTAGAACGAACTTATTCATAATATAAGCTAGCTGAAGGGAGACATCTCATTGAATATTATTCTATGATCAAGTTGCCTTTAGAACTAAAGCTTTCAATTATTCACTTCATCAAATTTGTATTGTGCTGATGTGTGGTATCAACTGGGATATGTCCAGACATTATATTGATGTCCATTTATGTGGTAATACTTACATTCTCCTCGCTCTTATCGTGCAAACAAATGTTACGCATGCAATCATGAATTATATTGGGTATTCTAGGAAGTTGACCCTTTGTCTGATTGTTTTTTCATGAACCAAAATTAGTGGTACGTACGTACCTTGTAAGCAGAAGTTGATGTGTGATATGGATGTAGAATTATTATAGATGTCAAGGGTAGCCGATGAGATCAAAGAACAAACATAACACACACAACGGAACAAAGATTTATACATGTCCACTTACTAAATGTGAGGTGTCCTACGTACTATTTGAAGGCTTACACACTATATTATAGTCCTATTACAATGGTATGCATGAACCTAGACTAGACTAGTCAATCGGAGGTAGCCGAGAGATTCAGCATGCTTTCTTTTTTTGAAGATTTGTTAAGATGTTACGATCTCTTAGTGATGTTATCCTCCTCTTCTAAGAGAGGCCTTGCTCTCTTTATATACCGTGGAGGTATGGACTCTCCTAAGATATAATAGCTCATTCTCTTTATATACCTTATATGTATGAGAAAACCTATCTGACGGTATACCGTCGGACGGTAGAGACGTACAACAGTGTACGTAAGCAGCAGGAGAACACGCCTCGCCCACGCGCCACCGTCTCAAAAGGTAAGTATTTTCAGGGTATATTGTCCGACAGTATACCGTATAGTAGATTTTCTCTATATGTATATCATCGTACAAGTCAAATTTTCGAAGAGTTCATCTACCTCAGCTCCTCATATACCTCGGAGATAGATATTCATGTGATAGTCTGAGTCTTACTCAGATTTTAAGTAGAAAACCTTCTATGGTATGATAATATCAGTTTTTTCTTCATTATATGCATGTCAACAGGAGCCTAGTTGGATTTTAAGTAGAAATCTTCCATAGTATAACACATAATATATAGTAGTTTTGTCTTTCTTATATATCATATAATGGTGGCAAGGGAATATAGCATATGGCTGTCATGATATACTGGTGGCATATTTTCCTGACAATAAATATATAGGCTGCATATTGTAAGCATAGAAATATACTTGTCTTTTACTCAACACTCAAAAGCCACTCAAAAGGCAGATAATTTACAAGAGCTGGACCCTCTCTATAGTATTAGTATTTATATTAGTAGGATTTTCCATACAACAACGAACTTGAGCTCAAGTTCAATTGGATCGTTAAACGTTTTGAACATTACACGAGAATCCAAGGCGACAGCATCTCTCCTCACAGCGCGTCCTGCTTCTTGTCGTCAACCATGCTTAGCTAGCCCATTGCGTATTTCTGGGTCCAGCTCCTGGCGGTCGACTCGTACTTGACCCGATCAGTCTTGTACATGTGAGCAATCTCTGGAACCAATGGGTCGTCGGGGTTTGGATCCGTCAACAGGGAGCAAATTGAGAGTAGCACCTGGATGAAACGGAGCAAGTTAGAACTGCACCCATCAAACTGAAGTTTACTTCGGTTGCCTTCATAAAACGGTTGGGGTTGGGATTGGGACTGGGATTGGGATTGGATAGTAAGTAGAATGGAAGAAGAACTGGAAAGCTATTAGCTAACCTTTGAAATGGTTAATGCAGGACTCCACTGCTCCTTCAAGATATCAAGGCAGATGCTGCCGTTGCTATTGATGTTTGGATGGAAAACCTTTGTCTTGAATGCCACCTGCAAATTTTACTAATCGATTGTAATTGTTCTGCATCTGCATCTGCAGGCTCAGAATAATGAACCTAAGACAGGAAAGATCGCGGGAAAAAGTAGCGGAAGCCAAGTCCCAACTACAAGCTCCATCCCACTCATGAACAGTTACTGTTGAGTTAGATTAAGTGAAACTCTTAGTTCAAAGGAAAAAAAAAGACTGCTCAGTAGTGTTGCAAGCTTCTGGTTACAAGGTATAATTATCGAGGCATTGGCGAAATGAAAATATGAAATGATGTTGATGTCCTGAAACCCAACAATGGTTTCATAAATCACAACCAGAAGGTCAGACTAGCAATCATATCCCACTCATGAACACCGTTGCCACCTATAATTGCCTGAAAGGACCCAACTCGCAAGAAAATTCCCTGTGTGAGATTTTCACAATATCTAGTCTACCCATTCTCTTGAACAACTTTAGAACATTCACATCTGCAACAAGGAAGCTATCTTTAAATATGTAAGTTGAACATAATGTAATGCTTCATTGCTTCCTAACCTTAGGCGGTTTGAATGGATAGTCTGGAGGAAAATGAATGGTAACCAAAAATACACCTCCCGCATAAGGGCTATCTGATGGACCCATTAGTGTTGCCTGCCAGTGGAACATGTCTTCTGCCACAGGGCCTGGTAGGTTAAAAAAAAACATGCACATTAGCAGTAGGAAAAATTTGAGTATTCAGATCTAAGGTTTATAGAATGAAACTCAATTTTCCAACAGGAAGCAAGTCTCAGAATTGACACAAGTTCAGGAATCAGATGTTCATAAAATTGAGCAAGCATGATCTGTGTGAATTGTGATTGTTTAGTTCCTGGAAAAACCAATGCTTTATTCCATACATACCAATGCTGTTAATAGTAGATTCATTCAGAATTAAGCATGCCTAGCAATGTATGGCCACCCCTACTCAAACTGTTTTTTGAGATTTAAGAAAAGAAAAGTTGAGTCAATTTCTGAACATTCAACGTTGCAGTCCTACGGAGCAAGCTATTACATGTACTTAATTAAGTTTCCAGGCAGCCACCATTCTCCCTGCTTGAGTTAACTGATCGGATATCGTGTCATGTTCTACTCAAATTCGACTGCATGTGACTTATTTTCACTTTTCAGACATGCGAATCGCGGCTTTTATTCAGTGTTCCATATACAGAATGGTTCTTGGATTAGGCTTACTTAAACCTCAAAAGTTATACTCAATGGAGAACGTGATCATCAAAATTTCTGAATTTGACGAACACACACAGCCTGAAAATTTCGGTTTCGGTCCCACGGCAACCACGCCCCTGACGACTCCAACTCCACAGCAAATCTACTCGGCGGCGCCAACAAGCAAAGCAACCAACCGACCAGCGAAACGCACTCGTCGTCTGGCTGGTATACAGATCTAGCGACGGCCGCTCGCCGGAGCCACATCGATCGAGCAGCAGAAACTGACGGGCACGCACGGGTAGCTAGCAACCGAAACTATCTATATCTAACACACCGCTCCGCTCCGCGCCTCGGCGCGGCGGCGAACGAAACCAGAGAGATCCACACTCACCGGCGCTGCAAGAGGTGGGCGGATCCTTCTGCAGGCCCTTGAGCTCCTTGAGGATCCGCTTCGACGCCATGGCAGCAACAGCAACAGCAGCAGCAGCAGCAACCGGGCCAACGAACGAACGAGCTCCCCCAAATCTGAATCCGGCGGAACGGAATGGAGAGGGGTACTTAAGGAGGCCAAGGGGGAGGAGTAGGAGGAGGACGACGACGAGGAGGTTGCGTGTCGTGCGAGGAGGGGCTTCTGGAAGCTTCCGGGATGCGGCAGGCGCACGCGGGCACGGAATGGTTCGCGGAAGAAAGAGACGGCCGTTGGTCGTTGGACCGGACGCGGTTTTTCGGGTGACGTCACATCAACGGTCTTACCTATCGAACGTTTCTTTTTTTTAAATGATCATATTTGATTAAATTTATGATTTCGAGACGATTTTTTTGAAAAGAAATATAATTACAACCTATCGACATTTGATTTGTCGATTTAGTTTATACGAGGAGTATAGAATATTTCTCTAATTTACAACTCGTCATTTTCGGCTGGGTGGGCCTGAAAATGGGCCGTAAGGCCCATATATTAAATGGGCCAACGTGGGTTTGTTCTAGGCCCGTTCAACAGTAAGTCCAATTTAAGCCCATAGTTCTATCGTTTAAAATTAGGGCCGTTTGTTTCAGTTCTAACTGCACGCACTTCTAGAATTTAAAATAGAAACAAACGGTCTAAATTGTAGACTCCATTGTGAAAATCAGTAACCGCAAAATCTAGGAATGAACTAGAATTCAAAAATTGAAAAACATCGGCTACTCAAACTAGCTAGCTACTGAGAATCTCTAGCCGCTAGAAACTGAAACAAATAGACTCTAAATTTGATCGATGATAAAACAAAATAGTATAATTTTTTGTTTTTAGGAAAAAAAATTAGACAGCTCAACTAAATAAACTTTTTTACAAAACCAAGTAGTTGATGGATCGTTTTAATGTCTTCATATACGGTGAGTAAAAAAAATTGCACTACAAGATTTAATGTCCACAGTGCAGATGTCTATAATTTGCACTGTAAAAAAATGGTCGTTTTTTTTATGAAAAATGCGTCAATATAAATAATACAATCCCGGCAGCAACTGTCTATACAACTTTCTATCTACTTTGTATGAAATGGCTTTGTATAATCCGTGAGCAGCTGAGCAAAAGTCAAAGGATCACTTCTGATGAGCAGGGAGCAGAGTTCTGACATTAGCCTCACTGTAACTGTAAGCACCCTGCATTTTTCTTCAGTTCAAGCTAAGCCTGAAAAAATGGATTTCGTCACAGAAATGTCAGTTACTTGGCATCAACTGCGCAATTCATTTTTTTTACATGGTTTGATTTATAGATAACAGGTGAGCAAGAGATGTTTCTTATGGCTCGGACAATTAAGGGTGTGTTTGGTTATACTGTTGAAATATGTTTCTGCTGTGAAAAAACAGAAGCTGGACTAAATGAGTTTACTAATATTTTTTCTGCGGTGAAAAAAACAGTTTTTTTTTTCTAGTAGAAATTTGAAAGCAGCTTGAACCTGCTTTTTTGCTTCTGTTTTCTGTTTTTTAGTTCAGATTAAATAGCATGAATTCAAAGTGTCTTGATTAATCTAATATTATTATGGTTTGTATTGCATTGCATAATTTCATGAGATAATATGTGGTTATCAGTTATTTATGAGATGAACTATGCACTTTTTATTTATCTAATACATTTTTCAGTTATTTAGTTGCATCAATGTTGAGTATTTCCTATTTATATATATAGAATATTATAATGATGAAAATTATGTAAGTTATAAAAAATGGTCATCTCACAGTAGTTTTTTCACATCAGTTTTAGCTCACAGCAGTTTTTTCATAGCTCATAGCAAAACCAAACGCACCCTAAGACATGATGAACAGAACTTATATATGCGGTGCGCGCAAATACGTTTCAAATGCAACTAACATTCAGACATGTGTTTGGCACTGCATTTTCGACCAACAGTTCAGATCAAACACTAGTGTGCCAAAGTAAAATGACTACTGTACCTAGCCTACATTATTGCAACTAAAACTGCCTCCATTACAACATTTCCACTGGAATTCTTCTGATCTGCTTCAACCAACAACCTTGTTCTGTCAGTAAGTGTCTCAGATCGCCCAGCTCCTAAGCCACCTTAGTAGGTACTGTTCTAATTAGACACTCACTGGTCCTTGCTAGTGCCAATCATGTCATGCATGCTCCTCCACGTCTAGGATCCAATGCCCCTAATAAGAGACCAAATACCACCCCCCAATTCATCCAACTTGCTTCTGTCATCTGGCAAAAATTTGGTGTCCTCTTGTGCATGGGAGCAACCATGACACCCCAAGTGGGATCATGAACAACTCAGCATCCCCATTTAATACACAAAGCACCACTCAAAATTGTTCATAAGTATCTACATATTTTTTGATTTTTTCACTCTCGGATGCGTGGGAGCTAACGTTAGCAAGAGAAGCTAGGGACAGGGAGAATCCGGGGTTGCTTTTGGCGGGAGACAGACAACCGTCCGTGTCACTCTCATCAGGGAGATAAGGACATCTCCATGGCCTTGCCAACATATGCCTGAATTCTCTCCTGCATTGACCAGTGGAATCTTTCCTGGTGCTTGTGGTTTGCATGGATCAATGGATGGTTCGTGGGTGAGTCGGATGGGGCCAAATTGGAATCTGGAGATGCGTCAAAGATCATTCATGCCCTAGCTAGCAACATTGGAAGCGGTTTAATGCGTTTTGGTGTCACTGGTGCTGCAAGATTATGCAGGGTTAGGTTTTGTTCATGGGTGTAGTGAAGTACAAACATTCATCAGACAGCCAGAGAAATTTATGACGATGATGATAATTGATGGACACCAAAGCTAATGTAGATAAGTTAAAAAAAGATGATGTTTTGAGCTGAGAGAATTATGCAGGATATGAATCATACAGGTAAAAGAATTTCTCATGTGGTCATTTGGAAGTTGGAACGAGTAAATGAACTATTAGGACTCCCATAAAATTCCTATTAAATTTTCGAAGCCAGCAGAATTTTGGACGATTTCTTTTCCTATATGTCAAGCTCTCTCGACAGCTTGACATGCTTTGCTTTCAAGCGTCCTGACAACTCATGATTCATGTGTTGTAGAATTGCTTAGGATTCAAGTTGGCATGCTACTTTTTCTCGTGTTTTTCATGTAGATGAATTCTTTCAATTCCCGTGTTCCAAAGAAATCTTACTCGTGTACTTGTGGATATATTGTTTATGGAAGCAAATGCAGGTAGAGAGACGGAGACGGAGTTGGGAGAGTGAACAGTGAACTGACCATCTCACTCTGAACAGGTAGACCTGGCACTTGCTCATCGGGCCCGCCACGCTCCCGGACGCGGCACCGCGCGGCGCCATGGCGCCGCCGTCGCAGAGCAGCCTGACGGGCACCATGCCGGTGCGAAGCGCCCCGGCGCGCGCGCCGACGTGGGTGTCCACGGCCACGTTGAACGCGAGCTGCCGCCGCCTGTACCGGTCGCGCACGCGCGCCGCGACGGCATCGTCGACCACAACCCCCTTCGCCGCAGCATCGAACCCGACCGCGGCCACGCTCCGGGCGCCGTGGTGGAAGCCGGCGACGGGAGCCCAGCCGAGCGCGACGTCGCCGTCGCTGTCGGCGAGCGCGACGCGGCCGTCCCCGTCGCCGTACTCGAAGGAGACCTTGTCGTTGGGGTTCCACGACACCACCTTGACGGCGACGGTGACGTCCAAGGCGGATGCCGCGGAGGAGTTCCCGATGCGGAAGCGCGTGGCGGAGACGGGCTGGAGGTGGAACGACGGCGGGCGCGGGTGGTAGTAGAGGTACGCGAGGCACGCCGCGGCGAGCGCGAGGCAGAGCGCCAGGAGGACGAACCCGCTGGCCAGGCAGCACACCCGCCGCCCCGAGCAACCGCCGCCCCGGTGGTTCCTGTACCGCCGCTTCCTCGGGTGGCCGCCCTGCTGCTGCTGCCGGTACTGGTGCGCCGGCGGCGGCTTCAGCGGCGGGCGCACCTGCGGCGGCGGCGCGAGTGGCGGCTTCTTTAGCGACGTGGTCGTCCTCGCCTGCCCATCAGCAGTCGCCGCAGAAGGCTTGGGCTTGGGCTTCGTTGCCGGGGGCGGCTTATCGGCCATGGCCTCGCCCGTGGTGGTACTGGTAGCTGCTGGCGAGAAGCTTGGATGGGCGGGAGGCGATCAGATCAGCGGTCACCACCATGACTTTATACGAGCTAGAGGCGATGGAAAATCGAAGAAAATTAAGGAAACGAATTAAAGCCTGGATTTTTGTCTGTCACCTGCATTCCTGCAACGGGAGAGGGAGCGGGAGCGCGTCGGCGTCGGTGTGGGTGCTGACTGACAAGGTGGCCCCACTTGTCAGCTGCACGGTTACCCCTCCTCGGTACGTTGGGTGGTGACGTGGACGGTGGATTTGTAACGTTCCACGAATCGAGTTCTGTCCCACGCGGTCAAAATTGAATTTCTTTGAAATATTTTTTTAAATAATATAATTCCAAATTTGTACTGGCAGTTTAAAAACATTGTAAAAATAGGTATTGGTCGGTCGACTGGTGCCATGTGGCGCCTAGTCGACACTTGATTGGTCGACTAGTGCTAGGTCAGCACCAGTCGACCGATCAAGTGTAGGACCGAAAGTAGCGACCAGAGGGGGGGTGAATGGGCGCCTTAAAAATTCTTTCGAATCAATGGCCTGTTCCCAATACCCAACGCACCTCAAAAATACTACGCAGCAGAAAATAAACAGAAGGCCTAAGTCTAAAGGTTTCTAACCTAGAAGCATCTGATGATAAACAGTGTAAAACTAAAGTAGTGTAATCTAGGCAGATGAACAAATTATAACAGGCCTAAACTTCTCAATGAAATGATCTAAGTATGTATAAAGTGAAATGAGAAGTTACTGTCCAAAGTTGTCTCCTGTTCGGAACTTGGCGAATCCCTCTTCGCACGCCGAGGTCTGCTTCGGAGGTTGGTGACGGAGTCTGTCCGAGATGCCGAAGGTGTCACGGTCTAGCCTAGTTCGAGGTGGCAAGATGCGAAGTGAACTTCGGAGCGAAGTAATACAATGACGGAGCCTGGTTCGAAGTGTGTACTTCGAAGTCAAGGCTTCGAACGCAGCTTCGAACCAAGAGCTTCGGAGCAAAGTGACAGAGTCGGAGCCTGCTTCGAAGTGTGCACTTCGAAGACAGAACTTCGAACACAACTTTGAACCAAAAGCTTCGAAGCAAAATCTTCGAACAGAAAGCTTCGAACACAACACACAAACGGACAACCTTCGAACAAAGAAGCGAAGCCTGTCACACGACAGAAAACCAAGTCCGAAGTCAATGCTTTACCTTCGAAAAGAGCAAGCTCCGAAAAGAGAGGCGAAGGGTGACACACTACACAGAAGTCAGTGCGAGGCCTAGCGGAGCTACAAGCTTCGAACCCAACTTCGAAACTTGTCGAAGTATGGACTTCGAACAGATAGGGCCGAAGCCCCTTCGCACTATTGTTCGAAGTATGCGATACTGTCGTTCAGGAAAATGCTTCGAAGCTTAGCAACACAGAACGCAAACTAAAGACCGAAGATCGAACGAAGCCTTCGAAGGAGATAGATCAAAGCCAGCCTCGCGAAACTGAAGGGCTTCGAACAGAGAGTAGCTTCGCTCGAAACAGCCAAAAAGGTGACAGAGCCTGTCAGCTTCGATCAAAAAGCTGTGCGGAAGAAAGTAAAAAGGCTGGCAGCAAAGACTGTAGCTACAGTAGCAGTACTACTTGCAACAGCAAGAACTAGTACTACTTCTCACGAAGAACACACGCAACAGAGACACAACCTTAGGAATAAAATCAACCAGCACAACGAACCGAAGCTTCTTGTAGCAGAGGAATCAATGCACTCACCGCAGCAACCAACAAAGAAATCAATCTCACAGGAGCAAAATAAATGCAAGGCAAAAAGGGATGAACCACTGCCTGGCGGCGCACACAGGAGAGAGAAAGAGACAAAATGACCCAATAGAGAGGATTTGATTTCAGCACAAAGGGGTAGTCCAAACCCTAGGGATTGGGGTGCTATTTATAGGCAGCCCAACACTAGGAATATTCTACCAGCCCCTTAGGGTTTTTACAGACTCAAAAATACAGAAAATGACTCTACTGCCCTTAGGTATTTTTACAGACACAACTGACTGACTGTGGGCCTAGAGTAACAGATGACATATCCTGAAGCTATTCTTCTGGACAGTCGGATACATAATCAACGGTTGTCAGTTTTACGCCGAAACTGACAAAGCCTCCACCAGCTTTGCACCAGGTACCCGGATTGGGCCGGCCCGACTCCGCAGCTCTCTCAGCCCGGCAATCGCTCACCGCCCGTGTACCTGAGTCAGTCCTGGTCAACATCCCAGTGGGTCTTCTACTGCTTCTGGCCCATGCACCCGGATTGGGCCAGCCCGACTTCGCAGCCTCCTCTGCCCGACAGTCGCTCGCTGCC
Organism: Zizania palustris; assembly: GCA_019279435.1. Lineage (NCBI taxonomy): Eukaryota > Viridiplantae > Streptophyta > Magnoliopsida > Poales > Poaceae > Zizania > Zizania palustris. The sequence goes on along the minus strand of JAAALK010000287.1, from coordinate 32,281,951 downwards.
CGTGTACCTGAGTCACACGCGGCCCATGAAACAGCAGATCTCTTCTCTTCTTCAGTCCTCATTGACTATCGTTGACAATGACTCATCACTTCTAGAGCCATGAGGCCCACGCTATTCAGCATGGCTCCTCAATCTCCCCCTTGATGAGTGCATTGTCAACATTCCTCTTTTCACAGCTCTTCAGCACCTGCGAACAAATGTGGAAACACGAAAACAAAAACACAAGAAAACAAGGAAGAAGAAAAATAAGGTAAAAGTTTAACCCTAATGACCAAAAGCCAACCAAAAGCAAGAAACGGTCATTATGGTTAACCAAAACGTAAAAGCTCAAAATGAGTGCAATTGCAGAATAACAAGGATATCAACAGAGTAAGAACTCCCCCTTAAACTCTGATCCCAAATTTTCTCCCCCTTGTTGACAAGTGAACTCATCAAGCACTCAAAAGAGACACAGATTCCCCCTGAAATGCAACTCCCCCTCAAAATATGCAGTGAATGCAATTGGGGTGCAGGTGGAGTGAAGAAAGCATGCTTCTCAGATATGATTGACTGCAAATACAGTATCTAACAGGTATAGCAAAAGAGATACTGTCCAAGACACATGGCATGATCAGTGCAACAGATGATATCTAAAGAAAGTCATTTAGCACGCATTTTTCAGTTTTGGCAAATAAAAGCATCACCACATTTTCTAGTAAAACAAGCAAGGTAAAGCATGAAATGCAGAAGCTAACTGATGTCTACCAAGATAAGCATTGTTCAAAAACAAAGTGCTTCAGCAAACTTGTTATCCGTTTACAGTTCAGGCTTTTTCATTATCCTTTGTCATTTGTGCCAAGGGTTATTTGCATGTCAAACCTTATGCTAACCGACCAAGTCAAGCCTAGGCCAGAATTGGACCATCAGAAGCTTAAGACATTGATCTCGGCATACACTATACTGTCCTAGTTCATACCAAAGTGCTATGGTAAGCAATCCAGAACAATATAATGCGACAAAGCAAACCCACTTGGATCTTTTCGACTTTAAGCATAAAAAGGAATGGAATTTTCATTCATTTTTGATTTTTATCATTTTATAGTACATTTTCCATGTTAAAGCATAAAGATGTCCAAGTTGCATATCTGCATCTATGTGATGAACTGGCTACAAGGCATGTAACAGATAGCAAAAACACTCAGCCTACGCATGCTAGTTACCAGAAGCAATGGTGATCATTTTTCAGGTTTAAAGCATAAAAGCCATGCATATGACAGATATATCAAGAGAACTGAACCAAAGCATGATCATTGACAAGTAATCAAAAGCATGTACCAGCTAGACTAAGTAAAGCAGTTCAATCATATAACAGAAGCAGGCTCAATTGTGTGATATGTGAATATGTATGATATGAACACACACAAAAAGACTCAAGAAAAGAGTAAAAAGAAAACTGACGTAAAATATCCTAGAAAGGATACACAACACCCAAATCCCCTCGTAAACGCTCAAAGGTAGATTGATCTAGGGGTTTGGTGAAAATGTCAGCCAACTGATGATGGGTATCAACATGAATAAGGTCAATGACTCCTTTCTCATATTGATCCCGTAAGAAGTGAAAGCGCACATCAATATGTTTGGTTTTTGAATGGAGACACGGGTTTTTCCCTACACTAATAGCACTCGTGCTGTCGCAAAACAATGGAACCCTGGTAGGAAAAAGCAACCCAAAGTCTCGAAGAGTAGAAATCATCCAAACCATCTGTGAGCAGCAGCTAGCAGCAGCTACATACTCAGCCTCTGTGGTCGAAAGAGCAACTCCAGATTGCTTTCGAGAAGACCAAGATACAAGGGAAGAACCAAGAAACTGGCAAGTACCGGAAGTCGACTTGCGATCCAACCGGCACCCACCAAAGTCAGCGTCCGAAAAGCCAGATAAATCAAGAGATGATGATGCTGAATAATAAAGACCAAGATCAGGCGCATAGGTGAGATACCTGAAAATGCGCTTGACAGCCTGCCGGTGAGACGCGCGTGGTGAAGACTGAAAACGCGCGCAAAGTCCCACGGCGAACTGTATGTCCGGTCTTGTTGCTGTTAAGTATAGCAGCGAACCTATCATCCCTCGAAATTCTCTCTCATTGACCTTGACACCGCTCTCGTCCTTGTCCAAACCCCCAGAAGTACCCATCGGGGTCATCTGCGGCTTCAATTCACCACCAAAGTCAAATTTCTTAAGCATATCACGAGTGTACTTACCTTGGTGGATGAAGGTGCCGTCCTTGGTCTGCTTGATCTGGAGCCCTAAGAAATACTTAAGCTCACCCATGAGGCTCATCTCAAACTCACTGTGCATCTGCTCAGAAAACTTGGACACAAGAGAATCAGTAGTACCGCCAAAAATAATATCGTCCACATAAATCTGAGCAACTAAGAAATCTGAAGCATCTCTGAGCAAGAAAAGAGTTTTATCCACAGAACCCATCACAAAGCCCTTCCCCAACAAAAATTGCTTCAACCGGTCGTACCAAGCCCTGGGGGCTTGCTTCAACCCGTATAAAGCTTTATGCAACTTAAAAACATGTCGAGGAACCTTAGGGTTCTCAAAACCGGGGGGTTGCCTAACATATACCTCCTCCTCTATGAACCCGTTCAGAAAAGCACTCTTAACGTCCATTTGAAAAAGCTTAAAACCCTTCGAAACGGCAAAAGCTAGAAGAATACGAATGGACTCAAGACGGGCAACAGGAGCGAAGGTTTCTTCAAAGTCAATACCTTCCTTCTGGCAATAACCCTGGGCAACTAGTCGAGCCTTGTTGCGCACCACAACCCCATCTTCACCTTGTTTGTTCTTGAATACCCACTTGGTGCCTATGGGGTTGCATCCTGGTGGCGGCTCAACTAGTGTCCAAACCCGATTGCGGACAAAATTCTCAAGCTCTTCTTGCATAGCATTAATCCAATTAGAATCAGAAAGAGCATGAGAAATGTCTCTGGGCTCAAAAGATGCAACAAACGCAGATTCAGCAAACACAGCGAGAGAGGCAGAAGAACGCAAAGTCCTCTCAGTTAAATCACCAATGATGAGCTCTGAGGGGTGGTCACGCTGAACTGCTCGGGTTCCCTGGTGATCTGAAGTCACCTCACCGGAGTCAGCAGCTGGCACCTCTGGACTCGACTGAAGGGGCTCGATCGAAGTGGAAGAAGTGATCAGAGGTCCGCCTTCATCATCAGTCGAAGTCACAGAGGGTGTGGGTTCTGCGGGGGATGCAGAAGGCCCGCCCTCAACAGCAGCTGGAGTATCCTCATCTTCCTCGAAGATGGACTCTCCGAGCTCATCATCACCAGAAAGCTCAAAAGAAGGAGTCAAAGAAGGCAAGGACTCATCAAAAGAAACCTCACACGTCTCGACAAGCAGCTGGGATTCGAGGTTCCAAACACGGAAGCCTCGAGAATGCAATGCATAACCAAGAAAAATACCATCCCAGCAACGAGACTCAAACTTGTCCAAATGCCCTCCCTTCTTGAGCACAAAGCACTTGCAGCCAAACGCTCGCAAGTGGGTCACCTTGGGCTGTCTGCCAAACCGCAACTCATATGAAGTCTTACCAATGTAAGCTCGAAGAAAAATACGGTTGGCAAGATAGCAAGCCGTGTTCATGGCTTCAGCCCAAAAACGCCTAGGAGTCCTGTGCTCATCGAGCATCGTCCTGGCCATCTCAACTAGCGTGCGGTTCTTTCGTTCCACAACGCCGTTCTGTGGGGGAGTGTAAGGAGAAGAAAACTGATGGTCCAGACCCTGATCACCACAGAAGCTGACGAACTGAGAGTTTTTGAACTCAGAGCCGTTGTCGGAGCGAATTGCTCGCATCCGACCATTGTTCTCATTCTTCAGCTTCAAAATCAGGTCATGGACAAATTGAAAAGTTTCATCCTTAGACTCCAAAAAGAAAACCCACGAGAAACGAGAAAAGTCGTCAACAATCACAAGTGCATACCACTTCCCACCGACTGAGCGTACCCGAGCTGGACCCACAGTGTCCAAATGTAAAAGCTCGCCTGGATACGTAGTCATCACCTGAGTTACAGGTGAGTGAGAAGCGGCAACCATTTTCCCATGACGACAGGGATGACAAACTAGATCCTTCTCCATTTTAAGCTTGGGCAATCCTCGGATGAGGTCCATAGAGCTTAACCTGACTAGCAGATCAAAACTCAAATGACCTAACCTCCTATGCCACTTCCAGAGCTCAGAAGAAGATCCAGCAATCAAACAGCGAGAAGGGCCAAAAGAACTAGAGAAGTCAATTCGAAAAACTTTACCGAAGGGTAAAATCTGACAAACCAAAGACCCTCTAGAATCAATCACAGAAGAATTGCCCTTCTTAAAACGCACTTCCAAACCATCCTCAAGAAGTTGCGAAACAGATATTAAATTAAAGTTCAGATTTTTAACCAAAGCAACATTCTTTAAAGAGAAGTGGTCTGAGATGCTGATTGAGCCTATGCCACTTACTTTCCCTTGACCGCTGTTCCCGAAGGTAATGTACTCTTTGGAGCTCGGGGGAGTGAGACTGGAGAACCATCTGCGATGTCCCGTCATGTGGCGAGAGCATCCTGAGTCCATGATCCAAACATCCTCCAGTCCCCGGTCCTGCACAATCAATGTCTGTAAGTGGGAGCAAATGGTCCGGCACCAGGTTTAGCAAAAGAGCTAAACCAGTGTCGAGCCATCTGCTCAAAAGATGGAAAGCGAAAACCATCAAAAGAGTTTGGACCAAAACGCGGCTCAAAGCGCGGTCCACGGTTCTTCCTAACCCTACGGCCACGAGGTCCAGAACCGTAGCCAACTCGGTCTGGAACTCTGCCGGAACGAACACCACCAACTGGAGCACGGGCAAGAAAGCCGTCTCCTCTACCACCACCTACACGACGCGGCCTGGCCTCCAGCCTCTCCCCGCGCCGAGGAACACGCAGTCTACCACCCTGCTGGTAGAACTGCACCTGATCACTACGAGCCCTCTCTGCTCTCTCAACCCGCTTCCTCCTAAAGCAAAACTCCGCAAGATGCCCGTCTCTCTGACAATACTCACAATGATAGGTAGGCTTCTTGGGATGTGGTTGAGGCTTGGGGATCTTGGGCTTGGTAGCGTTTGGTGTGGTCTTCTTGGGCTGAGAGGGTCCCGGAAGAGAGTCTAAAGAAGAGTGGAGGTGTTTGGGCTTAGGAACCCAGATAGGCTTCTTGGGTGGAGCTTTGGGAGTTTCATGGATCACTCCATCCTTTGGCTGACAAGCCTGGGAGGTCTCAGTGGAGTGAGTCTTGGGATACCTCTGCTCTGGAGTCATTTTACTCCACTCCACTGCCCGGCTGAGGGCACTCTCAAAGTCAGCCTTGGTGTAGGTGTAACCTACTCCAAACCCATCCTGCCTCTTGAACTGCTGGATCATCATGCCAAGCTGTGGCTCTCTGGCACTGATCCAACTCAGGATAGACCGGAGGTAAAAGTTCTCATTCTGAGAATCAGCTAGCTCCTCTCTCAAAGAAGCTAGAACCTCCACCTGAGACAAGCAGGTCTCACACTCATTCTCTACTTGGACAGACTTCCCGGCTTTTAGCTTAATCAACTCCATTCTAAGAGACAGGCAGTTCTCACAGACAGTGGGTGGAACTGACAGTGTCTCAAGCTCTAGCCTAGTCTGGGCAAGCTCAGCTCTCATCCTCTCAACATCACCCAAATGCTCATCGCCCTTGGATTTCAGCTCAGCTAAGGCAGCTAGATGAGATGGGCAATCAACACAGGGTGCGACGACAGTGGCGTGAGCATCTTTCAGCTCCTGCTGAGCGCTTTCAAGCTCAGTGGCCAAAGCGTCCCTCTCATCAACCCTTTCTGTGTACCTGGACTTCAGAGTCGACAGGTCACACAGAAGCACCTCACACTTCGGGCACTCACTGCTAACACCCAAGCAAGGGGAAGAGGATAGACTTTCTATTCTACCGTTGGCCACGGCAAGCTCACTCTCTAGCTCATCTATCCTTTTCTTAGCCCCCCTAAGCAGTTTCTCCCGATATTTCAACTCCTGACGATTACTCTCAAGTAAATCTACAATTTCACGCTCATAAGACGATACCTTGCTATCGTCGTCGTCGGAGTCGTCGGAGGAGCTCTTTTCTTCTCTATCCCCAAGAGCCATGGAGCAGAAGCTCTTGCGGGATCTTCGGCGCTGGTGAGAGCGGCTCTTCGGCTTGTCTCCGAAGCCCATGAAGCAGAGGCCCGCCGGATCATCCTTGTCCTTTCCCTTCTTGATGGTAATCTCCTCATCACTTGAGCTCGATGAAGAGGAAGAAGACGTGGATCTCTTGGAGTAGCTTTTCTCCATCTCGGCGAAGAAGGCCTTGTCGCGCTTCTTGTTCTCTCGCCGGTAGTCCTTCAGGGCCTTCTTGAAGAACCGAGTCTTCGGCTTGCCCTTGTTGAAGGAGGGGCTCTCGTGCTTGCCGGAGTCGTGGAAGCTGCTGCCGGTGCCCTTCTTGTATCCACTACGCTTGGGGCAGTCGGCGATGAAGTGTCCTGGATCACCACATTCAAAGCATCCGGATTTTGTGCCGTGTCTTTTGAACATTCTTTTATCATAGACACGACGCACCCGGTTGTTAAAGAGACACAAATCATCATCTCCCAACAACTCAAGCTGGTCCTCAGTGATAGACATCAAAGAGAACCCAGCACAACTCACAGCAGAGGGATCCACTGAAGGTGTAGCAAGGGCCAGGGATTTTGATCCAGAGCCAGTGAGATTTGATCTCAACTGGATATCTACCTCAGTGGCCTTCAGCTTGCTAAACAGCTCAGAAATGGTCAAGGTATCGTAAGAAGTACTCTCAACGATAGATGATACCTTGATCTCCCAGATCTTTGGGTCCAAGGTATGAAGAACCTTGAGCGCCTGCTCATGATCTGAGACTAACTGAGCACCCTCAGCCTTGTTGTCCCGAAGCTTGTTAATGATCGACTGAAAGCGACCAAACAAAGCTTCAACAGATTCACCCGGCTTCTGTGTGAAGTTCTCATATTCACGCCGGTAGGTCTGATAGAGCCGAGCCTTGACCTGGGCTGTTCCCTCATGGTGTGCCTTGAGGGTAGCCCAGATCTCTCTCGCAGTGGAGAGATGACTCACACGCTCAAACTCAGTGGGACCTAATCCAGAAAACAAAATATTCACAGCCTTACTGTTGCTCAGATGCTGAGCAATGATACCAGCAGTACCGTGCTCAGCGACTGGCAGAATGACAAACGTGCTGTGAACGCAAATGTCCCATATGTCCGAACCCTGGCTCATGAGATAGGCTCGCATGCGAGTCTTCCAATAATTGTAGCCATAGGCTTCCAAGGACGGGACCTTGCCAGGAGACGTCATAGTCACTACTGGGTTTTAGAACCGGTTAAGGTATGGAAAAACCCTAACCTCGCTCTGATACCACTTGTAGGACCGAAAGTAGCGACCAGAGGGGGGGTGAATGGGCGCCTTAAAAATTCTTTCGAATCAATGGCCTGTTCCCAATACCCAACGCACCTCAAAAATACTACGCAGCAGAAAATAAACAGAAGGCCTAAGTCTAAAGGTTTCTAACCTAGAAGCATCTGATGATAAACAGTGTAAAACTAAAGTAGTGTAATCTAGGCAGATGAACAAATTATAACAGGCCTAAACTTCTCAATGAAATGATCTAAGTATGTATAAAGTGAAATGAGAAGTTACTGTCCAAAGTTGTCTCCTGTTCGGAACTTGGCGAAGCCCTCTTCGCACGCCGAGGTCTGCTTCGGAGGTTGGTGACGGAGTCTGTCCGAGATGCCGAAGGTGTCACGGTCTAGCCTAGTTCGAGGTGGCAAGATGCGAAGTGAACTTCGGAGCGAAGTAATACAATGACGGAGCCTGGTTCGAAGTGTGTACTTCGAAGTCAAGGCTTCGAACGCAGCTTCGAACCAAGAGCTTCGGAGCAAAGTGACAGAGTCGGAGCCTGCTTCGAAGTGTGCACTTCGAAGACAGAACTTCGAACACAACTTTGAACCAAAAGCTTCGAAGCAAAATCTTCGAACAGAAAGCTTCGAACACAACACACAAACGGACAACCTTCGAACAAAGAAGCGAAGCCTGTCACACGACAGAAAACCAAGTCCGAAGTCAATGCTTTACCTTCGAAAAGAGCAAGCTCCGAAAAGAGAGGCGAAGGGTGACACACTACACAGAAGTCAGTGCGAGGCCTAGCGGAGCTACAAGCTTCGAACCCAACTTCGAAACTTGTCGAAGTATGGACTTCGAACAGATAGGGCCGAAGCCCCTTCGCACTATTGTTCGAAGTATGCGATACTGTCGTTCAGGAAAATGCTTCGAAGCTTAGCAACACAGAACGCAAACTAAAGACCGAAGATCGAACGAAGCCTTCGAAGGAGATAGATCAAAGCCAGCCTCGCGAAACTGAAGGGCTTCGAACAGAGAGTAGCTTCGCTCGAAACAGCCAAAAAGGTGACAGAGCCTGTCAGCTTCGATCAAAAAGCTGTGCGGAAGAAAGTAAAAAGGCTGGCAGCAAAGACTGTAGCTACAGTAGCAGTACTACTTGCAACAGCAAGAACTAGTACTACTTCTCACGAAGAACACACGCAACAGAGACACAACCTTAGGAATAAAATCAACCAGCACAACGAACCGAAGCTTCTTGTAGCAGAGGAATCAATGCACTCACCGCAGCAACCAACAAAGAAATCAATCTCACAGGAGCAAAATAAATGCAAGGCAAAAAGGGATGAACCACTGCCTGGCGGCGCACACAGGAGAGAGAAAGAGACAAAATGACCCAATAGAGAGGATTTGATTTCAGCACAAAGGGGTAGTCCAAACCCTAGGGATTGGGGTGCTATTTATAGGCAGCCCAACACTAGGAATATTCTACCAGCCCCTTAGGGTTTTTACAGACTCAAAAATACAGAAAATGACTCTACTGCCCTTAGGTATTTTTACAGACACAACTGACTGACTGTGGGCCTAGAGTAACAGATGACATATCCTGAAGCTATTCTTCTGGACAGTCGGATACATAATCAACGGTTGTCAGTTTTACGCCGAAACTGACAAAGCCTCCACCAGCTTTGCACCAGGTACCCGGATTGGGCCGGCCCGACTCCGCAGCTCTCTCAGCCCGGCAATCGCTCACCGCCCGTGTACCTGAGTCAGTCCTGGTCAACAGCCCAGTGGGTCTTCTACTGCTTCTGGCCCATGCACCCGGATTGGGCCAGCCCGACTTCGCAGCCTCCTCTGCCCGACAGTCGCTCGCTGCCCGTGTACCTGAGTCACACGCGGCCCATGAAACAGCAGATCTCTTCTCTTCTTCAGTCCTCATTGACTATCGTTGACAATGACTCATCACTTCTAGAGCCATGAGGCCCACGCTATTCAGCATGGCTCCTCATCAAGTGCCGATTAGGGCGCACCAACAGCTTTTTCCGCCAACTAGCGCCACATCAGCAGGTGTCGGCCGGCCGACACCTGTTGACGTGGCGCCAGTCGGTCATTAAAATATTGTCACATCAGTAGGAGTTGGTCGTTGAATAGCCAATTGGCGCTGGCGTGGCGCTAGTCAGTAGAAAAATGTTGTTGCATGTCGAAGGAAGCCAACGTGGCGCCTAATCGGCACTTGATCGGTCGACTGACGCTGATGTGGCACTCCAAGTACCAATCGGTACCTATGTTTTGCAATTTTTCAAACTGCCATAAAAATTGAAATTTTATTTATTTTTTAAAAAATATTATTTCAAAAAAATCATCAAAATTTCTCAAGTTTGAAAGCATTTTCCCACTCTAAATTATCTTCATCAAATTTTGACGGCATATTTATTCCATAGTATAATTATACTTATATCATTCACAGCAACGCCTAATTTCATATAGTATTTTAATAGAATCTTAAATCTTAATCGAGTTTTATCTCTACCCCACCATTGATGCATGGGAATGTGGTTACAATTGTAATGACGACGGCTGCAGCAACACCATCATCGTGATCATCTATCTACAAATCGGTAATGGTTTAGCAGATGCGATGTGCTAATCAATGTAGCTGGCCAGTGTGGTTAGCACGCAAGTAGCTCTCAAATCACGCAAATCACGAGCGTATTTGAACGGACCATCGTTTAAATAAACGGTGGAGTGCTCCGGATAAAGCAAATTCGGTCAATCGAAACCGGGGCCTACACGTCACGGCCGGACCATGGCGCGAATCGCGGCGCAGATCTAACGGCCAAAGACTGGAGCAGGTGAACCCATTGAAAAAAAAAACCACACCTTATTCCCTAGCAGCTGCTGGCTGACTGATGAAATATGCTTTTCTTTTTAAAACTTTTTTTTGTCTCGTTTTCGCCTTTTTTTTTAATTCTATCTCTCGATCGATCTGATTCTGATTTGTGAGCACACCTGGCAGTCAGCTGCCTTCGCTTTACTTGCGGACGTGGTAAAGTACGTCCTGTTCAATCTGTTTTTTTACCGCGAGTAATTCTCTGTCGGCACGACGGTTAATGTAAATTTGAGTGCCATCCATTTCTTAAATATTTTGTTTTGAGATAAACTAGTGGTGAAAGTGAAATACAAAAGTATATATCATTAATATAAAGTAGTATTGTTAAGTATTTCATTGATAAAAATAGTACTTTTAAGTGATAAGTAAGAGGTATTGAAGGAAAAACTTTTTTTTATGAATAGAAGTAGTTAATGTGATAAAAATAAAAAATAGAAAAAATTGAATAACTCAAGTAATGTGTTTTTTAGAACGGATGTGATAAGATTTTTAAAAACAGTAGGTGAAAGCAGATACTTGCTACAAATTGTCACGCTTAGCATTTGTCGCCTTTTCTTTCTAGCTAACTAATGGAATGGATCGCCCATATAAAGTGTACATGAGCAGATGCTACTAGTTTATTACGTTATATATTACTCCTTCCGTTGTCGTTTCATCTTTTTCAAATGAAATTTATCTAATTTTAACCAAGTTTTAAAAATGTTAACATCTGTTTCAGACGAGAAAGAGAACGCGCAGCATAACCCAACTGAAATCTGCATCGTCTATGGAACGCGACAGCAACTCGTGGTTAAAAAATAACTTGTCCAGGTACATTTGCTTCGCCATATTAGAATTCATAAGTTGAAGAAAAATGAAATTAACACGGCTAGATAGAAGTCTATAAAGTCAGAGATCTCAAAAGTTAAGGTGCCCATCTCATATGTTCGGCTGGTATGATAACCTTTTCACTATCTCGAGACAAAGCACATATCCATCTTCAAAATGTAGGTAAAAGCGAAGAGGGCCTTTTTAGCCTTTTTCACTTGTCATTTGCAAAGTGTCTATCAACAAAAATATTGAAGCACAGAGAAAAAAACAACAGGATATCTGCATCATGCAATAATTCGCACTACCTCCCCACTTGAGCACAAATTGAACATCAGGAAGAGGCAGAGGGTTGCTTTATGGTCAACTCAGCTCTCAGATGCAGCACGCCGTCGATGAAGAAGAGGCTGTCATCAGCCACGAACGTCGACCATGGTATCGCAAACAGATTCCTATAACCAACTGCCTTTCCACCAGTGAAGGTGTAGTTGCCTTTATATTTGCTCACAAACTCACCTGAGGGCCTTGTCCTTGCAGCAAACTCATAATCTACTGTCACGCTCAATGAGCCCTTCTCTTGCATCCCTAAGAAGAGACCGAAGCAATATAATGTACTCTGCTGCTCCATATTACAGTGTGCCGAGAGGAAGAAACCCTGCCCTGAAAGATGGAAAGCTTGCGAGTACATCCGTCCTGATGGGTAGAGTCGTAAGCACTCTTCACGCTTTAGATCCAAGTATGCTATACACTGTGGATAGGGTCGATCAAACTCAACAACTTTCAGAGGTCTGTACTTGTAAGCCCGCTCTGCAAATTTCCGACAGGTGGTCGCGTCTGCTGCAAGAGCACGTTGCCTGTGTGGTGCATCAGCCTTATATAGAAGTGCCTCCGTGACACACTTTGTTGCTTGTTCATGGTCCAGATCAGTGCATGTTAGGACCTTCCGCAGCTTCCTGCAGGTCATATGACTGAACCGGACAAGCTGAAGTAAACGAGAACTCAAGATCTCAAATCTTTCCTCCGACTTTGGGTATTGTGCACGGGCCCACCTGATCAAGAAATCGTAGATAGCGTCTTCAGATGCCACCTGTAGGTCATTACTTGACAATATGGCTTCGATTCCAGCAAGAGGGATGTTCATCACTTCATCTTGGAACCTGAAATGAGAGAAACTAAACCCTTGAGCATCTTCTTACGATGGTTTTGTGCCAATAATATCTATCATTATCCTGGAAAAGGAGAAAAATGACTACATCCAAAGAAGACCACTCACTTAGTCAAATCCTTGTATTTGTTGGAAAGGAATTCCTTGGCTGCATCTGTCAAAGGTTGAACTGCAGCAGCCATTGAAATGGAGCATGGGAGATCTAGGTAGAGTAGTGCAGATTCTGTGGTCATAGGCAAGCTTGTGAGCAACTGACAGCAGTGTCTCATGCAAGAAACAACCTCAAATTTGTCAGCAGCCATCAAGATATCCAGCAGAAGAGAAGGATCAGATGTTGTCAACTTTCCACTATACATAAAGCTTAAAAGCCCCATAAGTGCATTTTCCTCTGTTCCAAATAGAATGAAAATAATGAGTCATAAAGAAACAGTTCACTACAGAATAACAAAATAAAAAAGGTGACAGCTCCTTTTCTGTGAATAAATGATTGATCATTTGACTTTCAGTAAATGATGTAGGTAAGTTGGATACATGAGTGCAACAAATTGACAGGGCATCTATTTAAAATATGACTAATATGTGAAACCAATGGAAAAAAGGAGACCATCGATATTAAACATGAATGAAATAAAAAGAGTAGCAGAAACCAGCTTCGCCGTAAAAGCCTACAATCAATATTTCATATATTATAATATGGCATATATTAGGAATATAAAGCAAATAACAAACAATTGCCACAGGAAATTATAATCAGTTAGGAGGAATGTTTGAGTTCACTAGAGTTGTCACATTACCTGAATCAGTAATTCTAAGGGTTGCTTGCCTCTCATCAGATTCTTTCATGCCATTTGAGAAAAGCTGAAAAGAATGGTTAAAGTTAGCTAACAATTAACTGAGTAGACAATAGAGCAAATGCACTTCATGAGGTTATCAGAATACCTTGAAAAAGAAAGGACTTTTCACGGCAAGAATCGCTGAACTGATATAAATGTTCTTAACTCTTAAAACTGGTGTGCTCACCGTGATCCAAGATGAGTCAATACTTGGCCCATCATCACCTAAAAAGTACCAAGGACAGATCAATGAAGAGAAAACAGGGAAAAGAAAGTAAAAGGTGAACAACCAAAGTGCAAATCATCAAACAGGTTTTGGGCTGTTAAAACTACTTGAAACACTCTGCTCTTCTATTTCAGATTCATTTTACATATTCAGTAGAACCAAGAAAATAAGTTATCAGGAGGAATGATAAGAGAACATCATGAACATTGAATTGGTGTTTTAAGCTGTTTATAGCAATCTAAACAGGCTCTAAAGCTCATGTCAATAGCTTTTCATCAAAAGCACTCATTCATTTCTACATTTGGTTGTAATATTAGCTGAAAGTTTCTTTGTTTGGGCCATAACAGAAAATTCTTACTAGAATTAGTAAAGAATCTCTAACTAACTTGTTTCCACACCACAGCGAAACATAACCTGACAACAGCAAACTGACTGTAGGTAGTATAACTTTCATCAGTACATACCATCTGGACCAACACTGGGTGGAGATTCTTCCATCATTGCTACAGGTTCCTCTTGATTTTCTTCATATGCGTCACATTCTTCTGCTTCGACTCTGCAATTTATCTGGTCTGGCATGACTGTTTCAGAGTCTGTAGATGGATGCAAGTAGCACAGTAGATGATCAAATGTAACAAAAAAGCACTGTAGATAATAGCAAATAATTACAGGTATAGCTACAGCATAAAACCATCACAGAGGAAACAGAATATGCCATAAAATAGAATGTACCATCCAAAACAAGACATGGCTTGTGGCAAAACTGGTAGCCAAGGACTTATGAAATTACCATAAGAAGCACAAACAAAGCATTAAGATGACCAGCACAACTAACAAGCAACCCTATATTAAACAAAAACTAACAATATTTTAGCAAAACATATATTCATATATCCCTTTACTATAAGATTGTTAATTCCCACCCCTCACACCCTTTAAATATAACCATAACTCTAGGTATCATGTGTGCATGAGGTTTGGCTCAATTGTTTCACTTTCTTAGAGTTGGCCCAGTTGTGAAACACATAAGCTAACCAAAATTTGCAGTCTGTAGTGGCCAATTTGGTCACTGGAAGAAACCTTATAGCCAAACCAAACATGCTCCAAGTATTGTACAAGTAATACAATAAAATCATAAAAATACTATTGCATGTAGAATGGAAGAACATTGATATATACATAAATGAAATCAAATTTAACTAAATCATTAAATTATAAGAAACAAGTATATAACAAAGATAAGCCACTAATATGGACATAACCATCACAGAATTTCCTATTTAAGGGGTCTAAATACCCAACAATCATATCCATTTTAACAATGCCACACAATAGCTACTTGCATAATACATTTTGCAAAATTCATGACAAAATGTTCGAGCAACCTCAGTTCCAATGTGCATATCCAATCAGAACTATCAACTTCAGTTCCAATGTTTATGTTTCAATCAACAACCAATTCTCTCCATAACAACCCAAGGCTAGAGTATGCCCTACACGAATCCCTCCATACTACATGTCGCATGAACCATACTTACCCATATGTTGCATATACCTCACCAATCACAGGCCCATGCCTATCTTATACAAGATTAGTAGATTTCGAGTTCTTCCAAAATTTCTACAATGTGTGTTTGCCCCCCTTGCTCTCCAATTGCCATTCCCCCAATGACCTAGAAAAAAATCTCGAATTTTGCATGGTATCTCTTATAAATACATCAGAGCGGTAGAAAGTACCCCCTATTCATTTGTGCGATCAACTGATCACTAATCCCTAATATACGATCAACTGCTTAAGAAACACGATCGCCCACAGTTCGACGACCTAAACGCGTGAAAGAAAACAAAAAACCACACAACGATCGTAATTTTCCGTCCATCCAAGGCGGCTCACCTTTCTCCCTGAGGAGCTCCTCGCGGCGGCGCTTGCGGTGGCGCGCCCAATCCGCGAGGGAGCCGCCCCCGCCGTCGGCGCTGGACCCCGGCGCGTCGTCGTCTCCCGGGACGACCTCGATCCGGAGCACCCTGTCGGAGAAGTTGACCGAGTTGAAGGCGAACTCGAAGCTGGGCCCCCCTCCCCCGAGCGAGAAGTCCGGGTCCATCTCCGCCTCCGCGGCCGTCCCCGCCATACTCGACGCGTCGCCTCCGGCCACGCGCCTCCCTGAGGAGAGGGAGAGAGGACGAGGCGCGCGTGCGGGACGGCGGGCCGTAACCCTAGCCCGCGCGGAGGCTTCGACGAGAGGAACGGGGGAGGCGAGGTTGACGCACCGTACTAGGTGCTCGCGGGGAGGAAGGGTAAAATAGGAAAGACCTGCGGCCTGCGCCTCGCCGGCGTGAAAATCGTGACGGATTCGGATACCTGTGCCTTCCGTAAGCTGTTTAAAAAAAGGAAAAGTTGGATTCATATTATTATAATTTTAAAGAATTTCAAATTATATTATTACAAATTTAAAATATTTTGAAATATGCTATTACAATTTTAGAGAATTCTGAAATATGTCATTATTTTTTTAGAGAGCTATAATTCTAGAATGATATAAATCTAAATATACGAATTGTAATGATATTTCTTCAAATTCACAAAATTATAATGGCATAAATCGAATTATTCCTTTAAAACAAGGGGAAATACATCTCTGCCTCTACTTACTGAGATTTGAAAAAAAAAATCAAATGGACTTAATGAATAATATTTATCAAATATTTTAATAAAATAAAACACAGTTAACTAAGTTAAAATATTTTACTTTAAGATATGAAATTTACATGTTGAAACTATATCGTTGCATGTTGCATTTATTTGAAATATTCTTTAACAATATAATGAAACATTTTTATTAAGTATCGAAACATTGCTCAATTAATTTCAAATCTTAAGATGCCCTAAACGAAATGAAGTATTACTGTTAAAACAAATACTCCCTCAAGGTATCCAAAAGAAATCGTTTTAGGATTGTATCTTAAGTTCCTAAGGGCATCTCCAAAAGTCTCTCTATTTTTCACTCTCCATTTATCATTTAGCCAACTCTCCAAAAAGATTTCTCTCCATATCTGTTTCCAACTCCAACAGACTCTCTATTTCTAACTCTCTAAAAAAATTTATTCTTTCTTTTAAAATCCCAAAATATTTTAAAAGGTTTGATTTCTATTTGAAATCTCAAATTCTAATCTTAGAATTTAAAAATACCTAAATTATAAAGTATTCAAATTTTATAAATTAAAAATATCTTCTTTTTATTTCTATTTTTCTTTCTTTTTCTTTTTCTTCATCTTTTCTTTTTTTCTTCCTCTTTCCCTTTTTCCTTCTGCCGCTGACACTGCAAGAGATGGCAATGGGTACCCAATACCCGTTTACCCGTGGGGAAATACTCTATTAAGGTATGAATATGGGTAGAAATTAGTACCCATGGGTGCACATTTGGGTAAAAATTTGTATCCATCAGGTAAAGCGGGTACGGGTTTGGGAGAGCAGTACTCGTACGGCCGTACCCGTTTACCCGTATACCCGCACCAACCAAACCATGGCACATGAGCCATATTACCCTAACATTCAGCAGCCAAAAAATAAAAGGCCCAGCTAACTGCCGGCCAGCCCAAAATCCCCCAAATCCATAACGTCAAATCCTACATATTTCAAAATTAAATGCTTACTTTTATAATTATATTTGTGTTGGTTGCTACCTTGCTGTTTGTTTTTGTAATTTATTTGTTTGACTGTTGCGGGTATGGGTACCCGTCGGGTATCAAATACCCGTGCGGGTACGAGTATGTTATCAAAGTGATACCTGCGAGCGGGTACGGGTATGGGTACGGATATAGATTCATTCATTCGGGTACGGATATGGGCGGACAGTACCCGCGGGTATTCTACCCGTTGCCATCCCTACACACTGCATGCTACAATGCATCGGTGGCTTCGCGCGGTGCTTTTTTTCCATGGCGTGGTGCTTTTTTCCATGCGGAAGTACTAGTTGTTGCAGTTGACAGGTGGGGCCTACATCATTTGGCCATCCAAATTGGCTGGCCAAATTTGGCCAATCCCAGTTTGGCTAGCAGGATGGCTTGGCCAGCCAGTTGGCTATTCTATTGGAGAGTGTTTTTTAGTTCAATGGCTAAAATTTAGCTTAGAGAGGCATTTGACCATTCTTTTGGAGATGCTCTAAAAATATGTCGTTTTGTATCTTCGTGGGTATTCTAGATGTTTTTACCTTTAAAACAATACTCCTGGTAAGCAATGGAATAGAGAGATTATTGAAACTAGTTGTTATGCATTTATTTAATATGAGTAAATATGTAAATCTTCCTTGGTATCTATATGACATTAGGTACAAAACGACTTCTTTTTAGAAATTGGAGGTACAGCTCCATACTCACAAATACTATAAGATATTAAGAATTTTTATTAATTTTTATATTAACAATTCTTAGACAATTTTTAAGGTGGTGTTTGGTTTCTTAGACTAAAGTTTAGTCTGTGCACATCGGATGTTTTGACATCAATTTGAAAGATTAAACTTGAACTGATTATAAAAATAATTACAGAATTAGAGGATTATTCACGAGACAGTTTTTTTAAACCTAATTAATCCATGATTAGCAAATGTTTACTGTAGCATCACATTGTCAAATCACGTCGTAATTAGCTCATTAGATTCGTCTCGCGAATAATCCACCGATTATGAAATGAGTTTTATAAATAGTCTATATTTAATACTCCAAAATAATATCCAAACATCCGATGTGGTGAGACTGGAATTTAAAACTAAAGACCAAACGGGGCCTAAACTTTGCGGAGAAAGCAACCTAATGGTTGAAAAAACAAGGGTTAATTTTTTCCGTGCCATTATAATTTTCACGGTTTGCCAATATGCCATCGATGTGTCACTGACAAATGAGGACCGTCACAGTCACTGACAGTGGCATATAAGCAATTTCTAAAAATTATAATGGTATGTGAGTAATTTTCAACAAAGGGGGCCACCATTTACTTTGCTGGTTGTCGCACAATTCGCAGAGAAAGCAGCTCTGCTCTCCTACCCCCGAGATGGTCCTTGCGGCTGCCGCTGGAGTTTAACCGAGTCTTGGTGGTACGAATTTCGCGGCAAGAATCATTCAGTTACTTGTGGCCTGTGGGTGTGGTAACACGACTGGATCATCTGTAAGGTCGATCTACGTTGACTGACTGTAGAGAGCACGTAGAGAAACAAGAAATTTCATGCGCTGCCATGCAGGCACGAACACGAGGGCACGAGCTTCATGTGGCTGACCATCTCGCCTGGTTGACGTTTCTTCTCCAGACCAGCTGGTCAACCGTTGCAGTTGCAATGCATGGCGTCCGTCATGCACAGTAAAACCTCGTGCTGAGACGCTCTGAAAGTTAACAGCCGTTACCTCGTGAGATGGTCCATGTCAGAACATTCTGGAGATCACGAGTAATGTTGCAGCTGCAAGGCATTTTAGGTTCAAATATGATGTGCTTTATAATTATAGCTGGTATCAGGAACATCAAATCGCCTTGGCATGGAGAGGATCACAAAGGTCATCAATATACAAGTGCCACGAACAAAATCATTCTCAAAGTTGAGTTCTTGACCTCTGCCGACTGCCGTCCTGGGTAACTAGCATGCCAAAATTTACAGATGCAACTAAAGATTCGACACACTCTGCTGCTTCCAATGTAGTACATGGTTATTACGGAATCAACAAGATGGAAGAAGATGCTCAGATATATAAGTCATCTATATTACACCTTTACTTTGATGAGTCGGAGTCGAATACCAGAAATTACAACCGATTGGCAGCAAGCTCATTTTGCCCTGCTGGTTACTGAACCTCCTGACGCCTTCAATCGGGCATGCCGCCCCTCCAGCCTTGCTTGAAGTAGTTTTGCCTTCAGGGTGTTCTCCTTCATGCCAGACACCCCTGGTGAGCATTCAGCTATGTCATGGCCCAATGGTGTGGACTGATAATCAGGCTGCCGTGGCAGACTGCGTGGATTGCGTAAATCCCTTGAAGTAGTACCTTCACAAAACAGACTAGTTGGAGAGTAATGATCAAGGGATTCCTGCCCCAGATAGCCAGCATGAGCGCCCAAGTTGTTCTTTGATAGGTCATTGTGAGATTGTTGACAAACATTGGTGCAAGTGGTTCCATTCTGCTCCTCTGCTGGATTAATTCCAACACTGGTGTGTAAGTCGGTTTCTTGAGTTCTAGTGGCATGCCATGGCTTGCTGCTACTGGACCTTGCCTTGTTTTCCTGTGAATATATTTGTGCGTGCGACATATGTGAACTTTCACCTACTATACTATGTGAGTATTCCGTTCTCCTCTTAGGTGCATTCATGCTGCCTGTGTAGCTTCTGCGAGGCCCTGTGTGTTCATCTTTCTGAATGCTATTTCCATGCATGTTGAGCTCAAAGCAATGCAAATCACTACCAACAGAATCATCATCTTCTTCAGCTAGCCGAGGAGCACTAGTGGTTCCATTAAAATGGACCGACTCAAGGGACTGTCGACGTAAGCTAGCATCTCGTCTGCTATCATTCATGAATTTCGTGTATTTGCCATTGTTCTTTGAGCTAACTGAATTTTTGGCAACAAGAAAAGCCTGGATTTCAGTACTTAGCCTCTCTGTTATTGTTGTTTTCTTCAGCAAGTCTTCCTTGGCATCAATATTTTGCATTTGCATTCTCTCATCAAGCCAAGCTTCTGATATATGAAGCACTGATTTATCAAACTTGTATTCGTAATTTCCATACTTTTGTTTTAACACCCTGACTTCCTCTTCATAGTCTCGGATTCCCATTGCAAATTGATCACAAAGGTCTTCTAAGAGGCTCTTTGCTTTCTTCTCCTTCTCAAGGTCCTTAACTGCCTTGATAAATGATGATTTTATCTCAGATAACTCTTTGCCAAACTTCCTGTGAAGTTCCTCAGAATGCCACCTAAGGCGTCTCTCGTCTTCTAGTTCATTTTGCAGAGAATGAATGCCTGCTTCAATTTTCTCTTGGTCTTTATTTTTCCGAACAACTTTGTCCTCAGAGCATTGCCTCATTAGTGAAGCAACATCATGATGATATCCTCGTCTCTCGTGCATAAGCTCTTGAATATGTTCCTGTGCTTGATGTAATTCCGATTTTAGTCCATTAATCACTGACATATCAGCAGTATGTTGTTCTTCCAGGCTCCAGATTCGATTTAGAACCTTCAAGAGTTCTGTTGATGTCTTGAGGTTATAACCAGCACCTCGAAATCTACCCTTAATATCCAAAGAGTGGGCTGGACTGATCGCTTGGTTTATACTGGAATCCTGTAAAATATAGGGATAATGAGACACTCTTTTCAGAAATGTGCCTGTTCTGCTAATTCTCACATCTGGAAAACATATGATGTTGCATCAAGGAAGAAAGAGAAAAAAAATCATTTTCTCTAGAACATAACTAATTCATGAAGCAGGCAAAATATTAAGGGAATAACTTCATTCTTCTTGCTTTTTCCTTGCAAAACAAATCAAACTTTTATTTATCTAAATTTAGAATAAATAAACAAAAATGGTGCACAAACACACTATTTAATTACTTTCAATCTTTCATGATTACTTTCAGTCATAGCAGCATTAAGCCATTAATTAGACTGCTAGACTATTAATATTAAATGATGTGTCTTGATAGAGTGTGCTAAAGGGGTACAATTACCCTGGAAACTTCTCCACCAGACTCAGGTCTCAACACGCACAATAAAAACACAATAGAATCACAAGACAGAAATTCTTGCACCTAGAGCATATAATGCCACAAGACTTTATTATGTGCCCATAAACCAAAACATTAAAGAATCCAAGAGGATAACAGATAAGAACAAATGCATACCCCAATTGAGCTGGTATAACTTGCTGGAGAAAAAGGTTGTGTTGTACAATTCCT
This sequence comes from Zizania palustris, assembly GCA_019279435.1. Lineage (NCBI taxonomy): Eukaryota > Viridiplantae > Streptophyta > Magnoliopsida > Poales > Poaceae > Zizania > Zizania palustris. The sequence goes on along the minus strand of JAAALK010000287.1, from coordinate 32,260,677 downwards.
TTCTTGATTCAACTTATGATGATTTGTTGATGAATCTGCAAGATGCCTATGAAAGCCACCTGAACTCTGAGGTAGAGTGTAAGGTAAAAATATTTAGCAAGTAACAGATATGAAAAATAAATTTGTGTGGCTATATATGGTACCATAATTACATTAGTAAACAAGACTATGATAAATTGTAAAACACCTTTTTCAGTTTTCACATTTGGCAGACAGATCTCTTCAGAGTTTAAATGTATCCAATATCTTGATAACAGATGAATGTTTTAGAGACACACATTGATAACACATATGAAGTCAAAATTTAAGGTATAGAACATGCACAAAGAACACCAGATATTGCAGTGTAATCATGTGCACTCGCAAGATTGAAGTGAAAAAGAATTGACATCATATAAATTATAAAGAAAGCTCAACCTAAATGATGCCTAATGTCATAATGTGGATTACAAGAGTTTTAAAGAAAACAGGCGACAGCTAGGTAGTGTGGGTCATGTGAGTTATGGGGCATTGATCATACAAAGAAGCAGGGTAGTTGTGATCTTATGCGACCATCGGCTTATTTTGCCATTTTTTTAGTACTTGTTTTTGTTATGAGGTCCATCTGCTAAAGATAAATCTCATGGGTCACTGTACCAAGTACCATAACTCATTTTTATCGCCTAATAAGTACTCTTATACTCACCCCTCCACTATCATGCTCTAATAGGTCCTTCTTGCTTCTACTTTCTTCATTACTTCAGTCAATCATTCAGTCTTGAGATCCTTCATCCAGCTAAAAACTTATTTGGTAATTAGCAGTTGGCACCATCATGCCAAATGGTAGTAGCTAGCAAGCTACCAGCTCTTAACATTCTCCAGGAACTTCATACATCAAGTAAGTGGCCTTATCATACTAAGGACTAAGATTTGCAACTGTACTACTATAGAATTCAGTGGTCACAGCAAGGTATTAGATATGATGTGTGCACTACTCCAAGTCCTCACCAGATGAGTGTACATGCTGAACTTCAGATTTAGGCAATGTCAATTGCAACAGACTGATCAAGGGAAAGTAGGCAGGCACAGATTTATTAGTATTAACCTATCATAGTATCATTATAATGATTTTCCTTTCACTATAAACTGATTAAGAATTTTTTTTTTTCAAAATTTACTCATATATATCGTCATGGCTAGACCATTGAGTTAATAACTTTTATAAGAAAATCCCATTTACTTAATTAGATACATAAATTCAAACCTGAAATACAATCAACCCCAAAAAGGTACTGGTATACACATACACACTCCAGTAAAAAATACACTATGTTTGATTAAAATCTGGTCAAACTTTTGAAACTTAGACCGTTAAGGCGTTAACTTTTTAAATGGTAGCTGAAAAACATAAAAAATGGTATGAGTAGATTCTAATCATGAAATTTTTTAAATGTTCTAAGATTTTATTTTATAAACTTATTCTAATACAAAATAGTGGTAAAAAGTTGGACATGGAAGAACGTGCAAAAATCATATTTTTCACTGAAGGGAGTACTTAGTTATCATGAACATCCTAGTAATTTGAAAGCAATACAAACTAAATTCAAATAACTTGGCTAAAATCATGCAACACTTGCTAAACTTAATGCAAAGTACTCCCTCCGTCCCACAAATACTTTATTTTTAGCAATTCTAAGACAGATTAATAATATGGAGAAATGACTTAGAGATGCCCCTTCAACCCTCATTAATCATGTTAGCTCTAATTTGTGATCAAACTGATTGTGTGATTTTATTTGTTAACTACAGCCCATTAATTATGCATGCACTAATAGAAGGAAAGGAACTAAAAAAATAAAGTCTTTGTGGGACAAATTTTAAATGCTAAAAATAGTCTTTGTGAGACGGAATTGTTAAAACAAGTTAACTGCATATCTTGTTCTAAGAAGAGCTCTCATTCCATGACATGTCTGTCAGTACGCTCCTTTTTAGCATTCCACATGTTGAATACCTAGTATGTCAGTGAGTTGGAGTATTGCAAAGCCAATTCATGTTTTTCGAATTCCAAGGAACAAAAATGCAAATCGTTAGTTATTTATCCTTCAAAGCACGGAACATTGGAACAATGTAACACCATCAGATGTGAGACACTTTGATTGAACAGTCTCAAAACCTTGAAGAAAATATACACCTACAGGTTCTACAGTAAACTTCGAAACTTAATCCATGCCCAATAAACAAGCAACAATTTTACTCAGCTCCCAAGCATTGGCAGGGCGACAATGTAGTAATACCATGGTAACATACAGGACAGGTCCATACTGGCCACAAAGTGAATGCTGGATTGGGAGGTAGTACCATCAAGGCATCAAGGTCCACGGAATTCAATTGAAGGAAAGTGACCAAGGTGTCCAAGCACTACCATCAAAAAATTATTGCTCACGGAGGTGGCAATTTAACAAACGAAGTGCAAATCAACAGAAGCGCAACGACTTTTAACGAAGAGAGTGAATCGAGAGTTGCAAATGTTGGGTTTTGGAGCGTACGGCATTTCAGGAATTCCCGTCTAGTAATCATCCTCGTCTTTTTGCTAAGAGTTAGAACTTAGAAAGCAAGTACCAAACCCTCACCTGGTGCACCTCGAAGCCGGCGCCGCCCTGCCCGCCGCCAGGGAGCACCATCCCGCTCCTGCGCCTGCGCGAACCGCCGCCGCGGCGGCCCTCCCGCACCACGTCGTGGATCTCCCACAGGCTGGCGCCCAGCTGCCGCGCCGACGCGGACGCGGACGCGGTGCTCCGCCTGGCAGGCACCACCGCCACCGCCGGGTGCATCGGGGCCGGCGCCCCCGCCGCCTCCCCCTCCAGCTTCCACGAAGGCGACGGCGTGCAGGGCCCAGCCCGCCGCCTCGCCCTCCCGAGCCGCAGCCGCAGAGGCAGCTCCCCCTCCGCCTCCCTCAGACAGCCTCCTCGAGGAGGAGGATGAGCGGCCGCAGCAGAGGTCGAGGCACCACCCTCCTCTGCCACGCCCGCGGCCTCGCCAAGAGCCGGCCACGCGGACGCTGCTCCCGACGCTGCTGTCGCAGCGGCACCCGGTTCCATGCCCTACGCTTAGGCCTTAGGGCTTAGGACGGCGCCGACACGCACGCGTGACCCATGCGGCCGATGGCGCAGGCCGCGGCGTGTGGAGTGTGGAGAGAGGAGGAGGAAGAGGTTGGGAATGGTGGGGGAGAGGTTTCAGCTGGCCAAAGCAAAGTAGCCGCCCACATTAATTAAAAAAATGAATTAATTATAAAAATAATCGTATGGTTCGCATATGGTTTACGGTGTAATTAGATTCATTAGATTCGTTTTGTAAATAATTCATCGATTATGAATAGCTTTTGTAAACAGACTACATTTAATACTACAATTAATTGGTTTATAAACCGATTATAGTTAAAAGTTTTTTATGAAGTTAGAGTATTAACAACACATTACTATTAACATGATAACTAATCAAATTATTATTGTTATCGGTATGAATTATACCTAAGAGTAGTCTCAATTGTTTTTTAGATGGTGTACTATTTTGCCCTATCAATAAAACATCATCTTAAATTATATTTGATTTCTTAGCGCAGGTCATTAGGTTTTTTATGCATCTTTCTGTCTCTATATCTCGTCTAATCTTTTTTCATTCTCATCTTAATGTTAGGACGACATAATTATTTTATTTTTTGTTCTCTCTTTTTTTTATTTTTCTTATCACATCAAATATTTTGTAGGCCGTAGACCGCGCGTGGTTGCGAGGAACACTTTGTCGACCGTTGCCGAGCACATCCAACGGCTACTTTCGTCTCAAAAGCGTCACTTGCCGTCTACAATAGGGGCATTTAGTAAAGTTTGCAGGATATTTCATTCTAGAATTTTAATCTCAAATTTACAGGAGCATATACTATTAAACGAAGGAATTTGGTGAGACTTTAAAATAGTCATAATGTGTTGTTCGTTTCAAAATATAGAAAGTTTTTACAGGGTGTTTGATTTCATGGACTAAAATTTAGTTCGTGTTACATCGCATGTTTGGACTAAAGTTTTTAGCGATTTTTTTAAAATAATATTTTTAAAAAAATCAAATCTGGTACCCGAAATCAAAAATTTGCAAAACTAGCCTACCGTCGGCCGTTGATTAGGCGAAACAGGTTGACGTAGCCCTCGCTCGGGCGATGGAACGTTGAACCAAAGCCACCTCAGCCTGGTTCAACCAACCAATGGTCGAACCAGGCCTACCACGCCGTGCTCCTGCTGTCGTGTCGCGCCCGCCCACCCCACGCCCCTGCTATCGTCTCGTGCTCCCGTTGCTGCCCCGCGCGCCCGCCCCACCCCCGCTCCCGCCCCGCGCTGTCGCGCCGGTCCGCGCGTGCACGCTCGAGCCGAGCAGGCCGCGTTGTGCGTGGATGGGACGGCGCGGGGCGGGGTGAGTGCGCAGGGCGACAGTAGGGCGGGGGGCGGGCGAGCGCCACGCGACAGACCTGATTCAGTTGTTGGTTGGCCGAACCAGGTTGACGTGGCTCTGGTTCGGTATTCCATCGACCGAACGAGGGCTACGTCAGCCTGGTTCGGCCGATGGACTGCCGACGATAGGTTAGTTTTGTAATTTTTTGATTTCGGGTATCAGATTTGAATTTTTTTCAAAAAAATATTATTAAAAAAATTGTTTTTACCTTGGTCGGGTGCGTATTACGGAGATGAATAGCAAGATCGTAATGCCATATTCCAAGTAATTGAGTAAGAGTAGAGTAGTAATTGAGTTCAACATAGTATGAATACTTTAAAAATTTAAAAAAAATCGTCTTTTACGCGTACCATGTTATTACATTTAAGATAAAATTTAAACTCTAAAGCTTATTAAATTCTAGTCCGAGTGGAGTGGAGTGACAATTTCACCAAGAAATATCCGGTCAAAAGTCAAAAAAGAGAGAGTGATGAAGTATCGATCACTTCGTTAAACTTTATCTTGTAATGCACTTTAATTTTAATTAGGTCCCAGATGCAGATGGGAACATGCAAGCTATATAAAAGGAAGCTGATTCTACCTAGCTATTACCAGCCTACATGTAAAAAGCATCTCTAACTATCTTTTTAGATCTAGCATTGATTACTATTTTGTTTTATACACATATATAATCATCCACTCCGAACTGAGTGGTCGTTTGGTTCTATGGACTAAAGTTTAGTCCGTATCACATCGAATATTTGAACATCAGTTTGAAAGATCAAACGTGAACTAATTATAAAAATATTTGCAGGATCGGAGGATTATTCGCGAGACGAATTTATTGAACTTAATTAATACATGATTAGCAAATGTTTACTGTAGCATCACATTGTCAAATCACGGCATAATTAGACTCATGAGATTCGTCTCATGAATAATCTATTGATTATGAATGAGTTTTATAAATAGTCTACGTTTAATACTACAAAATAGAATCAAATGGATTAGACACTAGCAATTTTTACATCGAGACGATGGCTGCTTTTTTTAGGGAAAATTACTCACATGCCATTATAATTTTCAGAAATTGTCTATATGTCACTGTCAGTGATTGTGGCGGCCCCATCTGTCAGTGACACACCGATGACATATTGGCAAACCGTGAAAATTGTAATGGCCCGGAAAAAATTAACTTTTTTTACGATGGACGGAAAAAAAGAGCATTGGCTTGGCAGAGAGATGAGTGAGATTTGAGTGGTTAATTAATTGTCTTGCACTAATCAATTATTATCGTTTCGTATAATCATGCTGTATTTTGTACTCCATGCCTTGGACGCCACAGCTGTGAAACTGGGTGAGCTCAATTAGTTAAACTGATGCTTGCTCGTCATATGAAATTGACTTTCGTCGACTCATGAAAATCACCAATTCCATCAAAGGGACTGAACTTAGGGTGTGTTTGGTTGAGCTGAAGATTCTGCAAAAGCTGTTGTGAGCTGCGGAAAAACTGCTATAAGCTGTGAGCTGTAGAAAACCTGATAAGATGTTTGGTTGGAATAGTTGCGGATTTATATTTTGATAGTTCATGATGTTTAGTTATAATATTAATGTGTAATTTTACGTGTAAATCGTTCTAATCATGAAATTTTGTAATGTTTATATTAAAATTATACATTTTTAAATTACACTAAAATGATATATTTTACTAAAATTTCACTTTTTCAAAATTTACATGAACTGATATGTTTTAATAGTATGATAGGTAATATTAATTCAAAGTTGCACTGAGAAGCTGTGAAATCTAAGTTATACCAAATTTAAAAATTGTACTACGAGAATTTATAGATTCTGAAAAAACTGAGTGACCAAAAAAGCTGTTTGGTCCATATTCCAGCTTCCGAGCCAAAAAACTTGTTTAAAAATCTGAACCAAGCAAACCAAACGAACCCTTAGCTGCGGTAGAGTCTATCTTTTTGTTTGCAAAAATGAAAGTAGAAGAAAATGTTGCTTGTTTTTGCTGGACAATTGGCAGGGAATGTTTCAATTGCCAATGTTGGGCCAGCCCAGCTGCTGCCACAATACTCTTGTACTTGTTTAATCTTGGAATGAAAAAAAAACACAGATATTTATTTGGAGTTTGGACACCTCTCTGAAGTCTGAAGCTCAGCATGGCCCATAAATCCATAATCCATTTGTGGCTGGACAGATCATAGATGGAGATGGGCATGAAGGAGAGGGAATTGGCAAAGCTAATGTTCATCTATACATGTATAATTAGAGCTACATAATATGTTCCAGCTAACTAACTAAACGACACCATCTAACTAGCGCACATAAAAAACCAGAGCTAATTACCAGAGTTAATCATTCCTTCGTACTACTAATATGTTGCTAAAGATAAGTTTTTTATGGGACGGATGCAATAACAACGATGCAAATTAACTTATGATGGTAACTTGAATGCAAATAAGAGTATGGAGTATGGAGTTGGATTAACTCACCATGTTAAGTTCTTTGACAGTAGTCACTGGCGCCGAACAGAAGCGAGCCGCATGGAACTGAAGACTGAAGAGCATCTCCGCATGCACGCAACGCAACACCAATACTGACTGGACTGGGTGCAGACAGATATGATGCTGCTACTGATGTAGTACTACTCGCATTCTGCAATTTTTAGATGCACACACTTAGCATGCTCGAGTTGTCTAGCTCAGTTCTCAAATACATCTGAAGCTGAAGCTGAAGCTGAAATGAAGCTTTGAGTGATCAGGAGTACATGGCTTTGTAATGCAATTATGCAAAGAACCATTCTGGAAACAAGAGACGCCCGCAGGAGACGGCGAGGTAGATGAGGCCGGCCGGCCGGCCAGGCAGCAGCGTTCTCACGCACAGTGCAAACGCATGCAACATCTCGTCATGGCGCCCCATCACCATCAGCGGCAGCAGGTGTGCGTGCCATCCAGATCCAGCCAGCCTGCCTGGCCTGCCTGCCATCGCATTGAATCTCGCCCCCAACCCAACCCGTGGCGAAGTGGCCAAGGAAGTCGTCTTCCTCCTGCCTCCTCCGGCGCCTCGTTTCTTTCCAAACAGCAACCAGATGCAGATGGCAGCTGACGGCGTGCACGGGCGAGCGAGCGCGGCATTGATGGAGCCACGGTTGTCGCTGCAGGCTGCAGCGACACCGAGTGTGGGAGAGAGAGGTCGTCGTCGCCAGCACGCCAGGTGCAGACAAGCCAGAGCTCCAGGGCTCACTCTTCACCTTAAACAAAAATACTTAATGAAGTAGTTAAGTAGATAAAGCAAAGTAGTTAAGTAGATAAAGCAAAGTTTTTTTGACAAGCTTGAAGAGATAGAAGATTTTGAATCGGTGTTAATAAGAGAGAAGTATATAATACAGGTAAAAGCAAAATCTTGGGAGGGAAAAAATTACAAAAGCTATCAAAAACTGTTGTAGGACAGCAAATCAAACTAGGCTGCAAATTCTGATTTGGCAAGTGTTAGCGCCATAATGGACATGATCATCGTCGAATACGGCCGCTATTTGGTGCTGGTCTTTCATCTCTGCACCTACTATGGCCACCAAGATTGGTCATAAACATGCATACTATGAGCTGCGCTGAGCTGAGCTTGGTCATGTTGCGTTTGCAAGAATGGGTGGATGGATGAATCGATGGATATGGACGGAGACAAACGCCGCAGAAACCAACGACTTGTGTACCCCCATTAAACAACAAACACTCCTGTCCCTCCTCCCGCCCACAATCCTCGAAAAAAACATCAGCAACCACTGGTACTGGTAGTGAGCACTAGTAAACAGCACGCTTACCTCATGCTCTTTCTTTCTATCATCCCTGATCAAAAAACTTCTGGCTGGTGCAGAGCTTCTGGTGCATGGATTAAGAAAGACCAGGACAGGTGAATCTGATTTCCCTTCTTCTTCTTCTTCTTTAAAGCATGCTTCTACCCCAGCCGTGTGAATGTCATAGATTTCATGTTCACCTCTTTTTCTATGGTGCAAAGAGACAAATCACTGACATTCTCCGAGTGCATTACTTAGCTGAGCCCCGTGGAGCAACGCAGCCTCAAGCTGTGAGATATCCTTTGATAGCATGTGATTTACTTACTAGGCTTGTAAATGACCAGCCTGCACTCTGCACTGCAGACAAGAAATGCACAAAGCTCAACAGTTTCAGGTACGGCCTTGGAGGATTCTTGCACAGCAAATGCCATGGCAGCCAGACCACACACCTTGCATGCACAGCCATAGTTTTTTTTTAATCTTCTAACACACTGGGAGATCTCAGTAACTCATCAGAGCTTGCCCATGCTTGCAACAATGCAGCCCAGCTGGAACCACTTCCCTGAGCTCACCTGCTGGGGCTCAGCAAAAGAGAAGGCCTCTCCTCTGATTCTCTGAAGGCACACACCATGACAAGTGGACATCTGAAACAATTTGATGCCCTTCCTTGCAGTCTTGCAGAGCACAGGTGTGGCTTTTACAGGCTTTAAGCAACATTTGGGAGCAGTGACAACAGGCAAGAAAATTGGCAAATGCTGCTTTTTATGATGCTACTTTTAAGCAAGTACATTTAGTTCAGGCAGGGGGGGGGGGGAATAATGTGACGTTTCCATCCAAAACAAAAGAGAGGGCAGCACAAATGTACACCATGTACTCTGAGTCTCTGGGGCAGCATGCATGCTCCTCTACCTGTCTTTGCACAATCACATGCTATATGACACAGATGCTGCTGCATCAGAAGCAGGCAAAGATCCTGGCTCTACATACACAGCACAATGCTGTATGAGTAATTGAGTATGGTACACTTCAGCAATTAGGAAATTGAAGAACATTAGGGAGTACAAAGAAACATAAGCTGCAAAAAAGTATCAAAGTAACTTGGGCAAGGAGAAAATGAGCACAGTAAACCAGAGCTGCCATGTATTTGTTCAATGTTCCCACAAACCAGCAGTTCGACACTTACGTGGCACGGTTCGATATCCATGTTTTGTTGCATTGTAAGAAAATATAGCAGCTCTGCTCTTCATAAATGGCTCTACGATGGGCAGAGCAAGGGCTCGGCTTCAAGTACCAGCTCAACAGCAAAGGACTACCTCTAGAACAAGAGCTCAGACTGGGGGGCCTGAAAGACTGATGAGGTGCTAAGGACTATAAATCAAGAAAGTGACAATCATTTAGGACACATATGAGAAGTGACCTTGATTTCAGGCAAGAAAAGAGAAGGAAAAAAACAGTTCAGTAAGAATTGTTCTTGTATATGGCATCGTCATCCCTCCCACTACTAACCAACCATCAAAACCAACAAAATGAAATGGGAAGTTAAGATGCCATTTCAATTAGAGGATACACCCAGCAATAAATAGAACACATCTATAAAACCTGAACACTTTCAGTGCTCAAATGGCTTCCAGTGGCATCATATATCTCTTCAGTTGGCAACTCCAAACCAGGCAAATAATGCATGGATTCCGGAGGAAGTGAGACAAAATAAAACTAGGAAGCAATGTCCAGCCTAGGTTCAAAAGAGAAGCCAGTAAACAGCTGTAGAGGAAACCTCTTCGTCACAGGGCTCTTCACTGACCATTTCCACAGTTTCTGGCTTATTTCAAATGTGAGAAGGGCCGGTGATCCATAACTTTGAATGTAGATAAGGTCATCAGCCCCGCAGCTCGCGAAAACGTCATCAAACTCACCAAATCCTTGGAAAAACTTGTGAGGCATTCGAGCAACCTCGTGCCATTCCTTGTTCCGGAGCTCCCAGATGCCAATTCCCTTGATGATACCAGGCCTATCTTGCTTGCCAATGCCCCCAACCAAAACAAGCCTCTCGCTGAGGTTCATCAAACGCCCACATGTGAGAGGGCACGGCACAGGTATAGCCATGCTCATCAAAGAAGTGTGAGTAGGCCTGGTAGAGAGATCATACATGATAAGACAATGGCGATGCTCATTGTTGTTCACCAAAACTCCTGTCGAGTACACCAAACAGTAGATAACTCCATCGCAGATGACACACTCATCGCCTCCCCTCCATCCAATCAATAATTCAGAGAAAGGAGACACCCACTTACCAATCTCTGACTCATACAAATGGATGGTAAACTCCCACTGATAATACTCTGATGGCACCTGATTGCACCTTGCAACAGCCACTGTGTAATGATGAGAGACCCTGCTCACAGAAATGGCAAGAGCACTGTAATCAGCCGACTTGCCACCAGGAGCATCAGTTAGGCTCCTCCAATCCTTCGTAATGGGGTTGCACACGATGATGCGGCTCCTGTTCTCACTGTCCATCAAGCAAACCAGCCCAGCCGATGAGGAAATCGACCAGTTGGTCTTCTCAATGCAAGGGAAGTCAAATCCATACCACTTGCGTAGGCTCGGATCATAGGCGAACCCCGAAACCGCTTCCTCACTGCAGGTAAACATGAAGTACCATGGCTTCTGAGGCAACATGCCGTTCCATGCCTGCCTCCGGGCGTGCACAATCTCGTGCCATTTCTTGCAAACACACCCAGATCTTATGACACTTGCAACAGGCAAGAAAGAAAGGACCTTTTCTAAAAGATCATCAGGAAGAACAGCGTCCAACGACACCGCCAAGTCTCCACTCCGATCATCATCCATGTCTCCAGTGATAAGCCCATAATCTATGACCGGAGCACCAACGAAAGAAGATGGATACAACTCCCACTCCTCTGACCCCATTGTCAGCATCCAATGAACAGCACAGTAACTAACACCACAACAGCCTGCAAGATATGAACATGCCGTGAAATTAGGGATGATACTACAGCAATGTGGAAGAAAATCTAAATCTAATGTAGTATATCTTAACATTCAACACGATATCAATTTTCAGAGCGTTGAAGGCATGCCAGTTAGATCAAAGAACACCTTTGTGGCTTTTATAATAGCAAAGGAATTCCAGCCACAGCAACTCCACTACGCAACAAACAAATCCACGAGAAACTGTATGGACTGAAGTGTCCTGTGTCCCTCCCTCGTCACAAGACGAAAGATTTGGGTTAGGTTGCTCACAGTCACAGCAAAGAAGAACAAGAAGAAAACTCTCAATCCAAGCTAGTTCGGTTTCTAGCCCAGAAAACAGGCCAATCCAGTCAGGATGGATATCCACCCGTCGCCAGTCATGCTTCAGTCCGGCGGAGAGAGCGAAGCCAATCGCCGCCGTCGTCGCGAGGGTAGGAGGACAAACGAGGAATGCGGGCGAACAGAAAAAAAAAATCTTTTTTTGGGACAAGAATATTGTCGAGATGGTAGGCTGATTTCATAGCGGATTTCTAATCGTAAAACTAGAAAAAAGATTTTTTTTTCACATGAAAACTTGAGGATGATAAAATCAAACTTAGAACACAAACTTCTTGAAAGACCAGATAAACCAAATAAAATGCATTTATTTATAAACAAACTCCTAATTGGAGGAAAAGAAATCAATCGGCTCAACTCCGACGGATCTCCAATCCACGCCGGTTCATCAAGTGGCTCGCGAGAGAAGCACGGATACCTTCGATTCGATTCCAGCCGAGATGGGTGCAGGTCGGCGGTAGAAAGAGGACGGCCGCAGCGTCGCCCCTCCACACCCGCTCGCCGGCCGTACGCGCGCGCGCGGAGGCCGCAAAGGGGACGGAGGCTAGGACAGGCAGAGCTCCGAGCCTGCTCGCCGCTCGCGAGAGCGGAGGTAGCTACGCGGGAGAGAAGGCCTGGGCGGCCGTGCCTCCGGCTCTGCAGATCAGAAATAGAGGGAGAAGAATAGCGAGAGCGAGAGCGAGAGCGAGAGATAGATGGAGGGAGCAGAGGAGAGAGAGGCGAGCGAAGAAGAAGGGGCATTTTTGGTCACTCCACATTTTCCGTTTCTTTTTACTCCTAACTAAAAGGGTTAATTTTTTTCATGCCATTACAATTTTCACGGTTTGCCAATATGTCATCGGTGTGTCACTGACAGATGGGGGCCGCCACAGTCACTGACAGTGGCATATAGACAATTTCTGAAAATTATAATGGCATGTGAGTAATTTTCCCTAACTAAAATTACTGGAACCATTAAAATCCAATTTCCGACAATTAGGTGCGGTTTGTTTCAGCTGTTCTAAGCGGCAGCTAATCAGTGAGTAACCGGTTTTTAAATTCTAGTTCATTGCCTGATTCTGCGGCTACTGATTCTTACAATCTAAGGGTGCGTTTGGTTTGCTGGATATCCCTGGATGGGATAGGGCCATCCCATCCAGTCAACTGTTTGGTTGAAGAGCGAAGGTGGATGGGATGGTCCACGAGAGGAATATTCCTTCAATATGCTGGATGAAGAGATTCAAGAAATTTTTCTGGATGAGCTCATCCAACATTGGACGAGATGACGTGTCGTCTCCTGATTGGTTATGACACATTTAATTTTTCGTTTATAAATATTCAAATGATTTTTACTTCCAAATTATTTATCCAATTTATGATCTAATTACATCATTGCATTGATTATAATTTAATCTATAAAATAAGATTTCATATGGTTATATTTTTATTAAAAAATATATTTGACAAATGGGTCCCACTAAATTTAACTTTATCTCATCCAAGTTGTATACATCTAACCAAACAAAAAATTGTCTCATCCCATCCATCCAACCAAACACCTCGAATGTATCATCTCATCCCTAAATTCATGGATAGGATCATCCTATCTACTCTCGCCCCCAAACCAAACGGACCCTAAGAGGGTGTTTGGATCCAGAAGCTAAATTTTAGCCCGTGTCACATCGGATATTTCGACATTAATTTGAAGGACTAAACGTGAACTAATTATAAAAATAATTGTAGAATCGGAGACTAAATCACGAGACTAATTTTTTAAGCCTAATTAATCCATAATTAGCAAATGTTTAATGTAGCATCACATTGTCAAATTATGGTGTAATTAGACTCATTAGATTTGTCTCATGAATAATCCTTCAATTATGAATGTATTTTGTAAATAGTCTACATTTAATACTCCAAAATAGTATTTAAACATTGGATGTGAGAGGGGCTAAAAAAATTTAGCCCCATCCAAACACCCCCTAAGTGTAAACTTTGAACTATTCGTTTTATCTTCAGATTTTAGAAGTAGTTGTAGCGGACAGAAACTGAAACAAACGAACTATACCCAAGGGATAAATACTAAAATTTCTATAATAAAACAGAATTTATCATTGTAGTAGTGCCTTTTGTAAAAAGAGGAAAAATATCCTTAGCTCATTTTTTCATGAGCTTAAAGATTATTTGATTGCATTTTTTTAGAAGGACCAAGGCAAAGGCAAGCCACCTTTGGTCATTTTTCTCTTATTCTTGCAAATGTGTTGACTATGGACATGCATGATTAGGTCTACCCATTAAACACTTGTATCCTTGCAAATGTGCCAAACCAACAAATCTACCCAATAACTTGCAACACTTGGGTAACCTTTGGAATACAAGAATCCATTCCAAATAAGCCATGTTTGTTGCCAAACCGACTTTAATATATATCACATCTCCGTTCAATGTTATTTTTAAATTTAAAAATTCACATATGTATCAGTTTTTAGTGATAAGTTAATAGAGTAACCGTCAAAAAGATACTTTTTAGCCACATTACTAATATTCGGTATAGGATCTAGCAACCTAAGATCTTTTATTAGCAAGGAATATCATAATTAAAGACATGCCAATAAATATACCGTGATGACCATTAACTCACCGATTACGTTACATTAGTGATGCAGGTTATTATTGAGCCATCACTCAAGTACATATGTATTTGTGAGCTAGCGTGTGTGGCTCTCATCGACACCAAAAAAAAAAACATGAAAGTTTCGTATATATCACTAAAAATTCATCGTATTCTATATTTTTCACCGACTTTTTCACATATATGCAAATATGCAACCGAGCGAATAATCTAAAAAACTTGAACTGTAACTTGACTTTACCTCCATCAATTCGGAACAGGGCGTGGTCCTAGGCATGGATTTGATGTTCCACGAGTTCCATGGACTAAAGTTTAGTCCGTGTCACATCAGATGTTTTGACATCAATTTGAATGATTAAACTTGAACTGATTATAAAAATAATTACAGAATTGGAGGATTATTTATGAGATAATTTTTTAAGCCTAATTAATCCATAATTAGCAAATGTTTACTGTAGCATCACATTGTCAAATCATGGCGTAATTAGACTCATTAGATTCGTCTCGCGAATAATCCATCGATTATGAATGAGTTTTATAAATAGTCTACATTATATTTAATACTCCAAAATAACATCCAAACATCCGATGTGACGGGACTAAAATTCTGGACTAAAGATCAAAACATGGCCTAACAATGGTGGAATCGTAATAAGCTAGGTAGCTAGTGGCGTTGGATGAGGACCATCTTATGATTGGTGGAGTGGGAGACACACCATGCATGCATGCAAAATGCATGGGCCTCCTTTCTACCAAACCACAGCCCCCCCCTACATACGTTACGTGATGTCTATCCATATCGATCTCGATCTCTCCGTGTGCGTGTGTGTCCGACTGTCCATCACTCGCAGGTCGAAACAAATTTGTTCATCTCATGCATGACCCATCTCTATCATATCCTATTGCTTTCTTTGCTTAATTCGTCGATCTGCTGCCGGCCTTTGGAATAATTGGCCATCCATCGTGCGAAGTAGCTAGCTTAGCTAGTATATGTACATATATCACTTGATCATTATTAACCGGCACGCAAAAGGAAACATTAGAGTTGCCAATAATGTCCATCAAAGTGCCTTTGTGTGATTAGTTAACTTCTTAATTGGTACGTACCCTGAGAAGCTTTGCTTGTAATTAAATGTCGCGTGCATTAGGTTTTTGTCTAATCTGTGTGTGATAAACCTATTATATTGGCAGTAGTACTATTGCGAGTTTGTGACCGCTCGACAATGCATGACAACGACACTCTTCATGCATATTGCTTAATGGGGGGAATAATATTCTTTATCAACCTTGATACTACGTGCAATAATATTCTCATTTTATGCTACTTTTTAGGTCAAGAGGCTTAGTGGGTTTGTTTATTGATACACAATGAGTTATCCATTACTCAATATTATTACAAGCAAATTTAACTATGGTGGATTATTGGTGTCTCTGGTAGGGCTCCAGCTTCTTTCTCCCGTGGAGCTGGAGTCAAGCCAAACACTTTCCTCGAGGAGTAGATTTCACTGAGAGCACTTTAAAAAAATGAAATGAAGTGGTGGAGTAGGGTCTAGCCAGCTTCAAGTGCTTCACTCTAGTTTCAGTGTAAATTTCAGGATCCGGAACTCTACCAAACAGACCTTATATAAACCGGTTTAATCTATAATAAGTTGCATCGTGGTTGCAAATTGTTAGTGCTAGATAGATTATATATTATGTTTGGATGAAAGTATATAGTGTCATAAACATTTTAAAGTGGAATAAGGGTAGGTAAGTGCCAATCGGTGGCTAATTAATCTAGGCTTAAGATTATACCTATAAGGTTGCTTATTATAATCTGAGAATAAATAGAACCTAATCCAGGATGAAAATAAAATTATAACAGACAAGACAAACTCAAAACTAGTCTGTAGCCTTTATTTAAAACAGTTCGACGGCGACAACAAACTAACACCATATATATATATATATATATATATATATATATATATATATATATATATATGCTATCCCACACCACGTGTGTAGAATAACTATTTTACAGAGAAAAAAATAGTACTCAATTGTTATTCTACTGAGAAAATCTACTACTGAAAGTAGTACTCCCGTGATCGGTGTAGAATAGCGCTCTCGTGTGTGTGTGTGTATATATATATATATATATATATATATCACTATGGTCTATGGATGATTTGTATGCTTGACTAGACCATGCATATCCACTGGAAAAGCATATCAAGAAAGAATTATATGCTGGGAACAAGATGAGTCACAAAGGAGTGTATTGCATTCTAGCTAGCATGCATGCATCCCATTGAATTCCTCCCCTTCAAAGCATTCATCCATTCATAGTTTCTGTGTCCACACTCGATGCATTGGACATCAAACAAAGAGACAAAAACATTGGACACCAAACAAAGAGACAAAAACAGGTGCCTTTGGAGAGTTGCATACTTACATGTCAGTCTTGGATGGCATAGCATGTCATGAGGCCGCCCTTGGGAAATTAATCTAGTAATCTACCATGATATATCAACTCTTCTGTAGCTAGCTGCTGCAGTGCTGCTTCTAGCTCCTCTCATGTCACTGTTCCACATGTCTGAAGAGGATATATTAACCCCCTCTATGGTGTTGGTGATGAGGTTGCTGCACGTTGCTATTTGAGATTGATTGTAGATGTGGCAATGTGTACATCTGTCAAGTTTTGTTTATCCTTCTTGGACCAAGAGCTTGACTGCCTAGGGCCATGCTTGCCAAATTGCTCAAGATTCCAAGATCACCACAGAACTCATTACAAATATCATGTTTGCAATGTTATCTTGATCACAATTTCACTTTGCTGTTTCAATGCTGTGAATTGTTACTGATTAATTTCATGTTTTTGAACTGAAGCAACCTGGCTGTTTGGAAAATTTGCTACAGGACATCAGAGTTTTGTAGCATTTGTCACAGGACACTCAAAAAACATGTCTTTGCTGTAGGACACTCTGGTTTAGTGATTGAAAACTAGTTGGGTCTCAACTATGTCCCAGAATAATAAAAAGGCATGCTAGTGCCCTAATAAGATCAGTATGCTTGCTTGCATATACATCTTTCTTTATGTGTTGCATGAGAAAGCTAGCATGGTGCTTTTCCAGTTTTTGAGCTTGCATACTGTGAGTCAGATGCAGTCATGTAGACCATACCTAAAATGTAAGACATTCAAAGCTGCAAATTTCTTTCACAGTCATCAACCAAAAGAGAAGATCTAAGCAAAAGAAGGCCAAGAACGCATAGAAGCGCACATTTTTAAGTGGTGGCTCCTCCACTGGCAAAAGAGCTTACTTTTGCTTGCTAGCTGCTTAATTAACCTACTTGGAGAGACAAAAAGTGTAAGGCCTAATATGGGACGTGGAAAATGTTCCGGTTACTGTGAAATATATAATGATTTGTATTTCAGTGAAGGATGGAATATTAATTAGGAACAAACTGAAATTAATCTAATTAATATAATTGTAATATTGAGTGGTCCACAGAGTTTGCTAGTTCACATTTGCATAAAAAGCATGGGGGCATGGCATGAAGTGCTGACAATATATGAGCATGTTCCAATGACAGGCTATCTTATGATGTTTGCCATGCTCTCACCTTTTAGAGTGGAACCTACTTGACC
The DNA here is from genome assembly GCA_019279435.1 of Zizania palustris. Classification (NCBI taxonomy): domain Eukaryota; kingdom Viridiplantae; phylum Streptophyta; class Magnoliopsida; order Poales; family Poaceae; genus Zizania; species Zizania palustris. The sequence continues at coordinate 32,242,851 of JAAALK010000287.1, read as the reverse complement.
ATTTGTCTAATAAACAACATGAGTGCAATAACCATGATTTGGTTCATTGGCAAAGGCAACATGTTCCAGGGAAGAAGGTAGGCCAGCTAAACGCAACACAAGTTAAGGACTGCACTTGGTTTTACCTTATACTTTCAACTGCATCTGCTATCATCAATACTTCTGATCTTAGTCAGATTACTAGAGCCAACACCCTTGTCTCCAAATACCGTTTCACAAGTTGGCATCCAATCAGATCCCAGCTCGATCAGGCAACCATACATACCAAAAAAGCATGGCAAATATGGTGGATGCAGAGAAATCACCTTTATTGCACAAGTTGAACTCCCACTTCCCTGCCACCTGTCCTGCACCAAAAGCAACAGGCAAACCGGAGTGAGAAGAACATATGAAACTAACACACGACTGCCCATTGCTTTTAGACCATACCTTGCTAAGTGGAAACAGTAGAAATGATATGGGATGTGTCCCACAGCTCTCTTGAAATCTTGTGCCACTGAAAAAAAATCTCTCATGGAAGTTATTGCACAACACTAATCTCTGCAAAATGTTAGGCATAGGGAACAATCCACTGAGGAACAGGCCATGTGTGCAGCTTTCTAAGCCAAGTCTGCTTGAAGATAAACCACCCAATAGCACACATGTACAAGGAAATATTCAGAACTCTCATGATGAGATCAAGTAGGATATAGGAGCATTATAAGAAAGTAGAGGAATGATCTTACAGTCTCCAGCGCATTAGTACCAGAACACCGTTGTGTACATTACAAGTAGTACTTCATAAGAACATGGATACAAACAGTTACATGAATCCATAATTCCATACACACACTATCTCAAACTTCAGAGATCATCTTCAGAGATCATCTTCTTGTGCGCTAGCTTTTGCTTGAGCATCCTGACTTGCTTGCTTAGCTCCATGATAACCCCTATCTGACCGCTCACAGATGCAAGAAGCTTTTGCAGCATCTCTTTTAGCTTATGGTTTTCTTCAGCAAGTTTATTCTCATTATCATTCTTCGAACATTGTTCATGTCCTTCATACCATCACCCGGAGTTGCAGAAACCAAAGAAACTTCCTCACATGCCATGACCTCTGTCTGCACGCTAACATCTTCCTTTGGATTATCAACTCCCACTTAATTGCATTCAACTTCCTTTGGCACCTGCACATCCACACAAACAGCTATCATCACAACATTGTTCTTTATGCACATCAGTTTGGCACTCCAGTGATGTATACATTTTAGAATCCCCATGTCCTGTGATGCCACCTTGTTCACATGATAACTCACTGCTCTCCATATCTGACAAAATAGGATCAGTCCTCAATTCTCTAGGAGCATTCTCAATTTCTCATGAATGTCAGCTTCCATTCCCAGTGCCACAAGAGCAGAATCTCCTAGCTGATTGTCTGTGGGTTCATTTTGCTTACCAACAAGTATTGAATCATTTTCACAGAAACCTCACATTGCTTTTCTGCTACCTGCTATTGAGTGCGCAAATCCTGTGTTTCAGTGAGTATTGAGTGCACAATCTCTGTGATTGCTGGTGGTTTTTTGAGTGAGAGAAATCGCTGTTTATCTACAACAAATGGCTCTTGACCTTGTCATAGCCATAAGTTTTCTAATCATCAGGGTAAGGTGGTGTTGGTGGTGCAAAGTAAGAAGGGTAGGCATTCGGGTGATGTGGAAATGGACCATGATAATATAGATGAGCTGGTGGAATTTCTTGAGGGGATGGGGGTCTGAAATTGTAGTATCCAGGAGAATATGTGTGGTTGCAGAAGCTATGGAACTCTAGATGGTGCAGGTGGCTGGCTCATGCTAGAATTGTATTGGCCCAAGGTCCATAGCTTGGCTGTCGACACTATGAGTCCATTGCCATCCATGGATGATCAACCTCCCAACACCCAAGAGGAGGATAACATGTGTAAGGAGCATGGTTTCGATAACAAGAATAGTATGGATCCATATACTGGTTTGCATGATACGTTACTAATTAACTTATTTATATGCTAGTATGATAAATGTCCAGACCTGTCGAACAGGTTCTGTGGCTGATGCCAGCAAGAATGCAGAATAAATATATTTGTTCCATGCCATGTATTAGCCTTATTAGTCAATAACTACTTTTGCTTCTATATCATTTATTGGAACAAAAATACTATTTTGTTCTGCAAGATGACTTAGAAAATTTCCATCTAAAATTATCGAGAAATATAAAGCACGAAATAGTAAACGTAAACCATGGATAGTCGATTCCACAAAAACAAATTAGATATCCTAATGCACCGCAACACTGAACAAAGCCCTATATTACTGTACCAAATTAACTGGATTTCAGTATTTCACCGATTGCAGTTAGTTAGCAACAATTAAATTCCACGGTTGGAGTGCTACTTTGTAAAAAATTTCATCACAAATACACCAGCCATTAGACATCATTTCATCTGCCAAGTTTTAGTAATTATCAGGGACGACAACGACAACAACAACAACTGAAACTATCGGTTCAAGCGGATCGCGTACAATGGCTGAGCCTGAGGGGATCGGAAGATACTCACAGCGACGGGGAGAGAAAACCAGCAGAGATCTCAACGGGGCCGAGCGACGTCAGCTGGCTACCGGCGCGTGATGCGGTCCGCGTTCCTCCTCTGGCGGGCGCGGTTGCTTGCTTTATTCTTCCTTATTCCGTATGACCTATGGGGAAGACGAAGCCCGGGGGAGGGGGACTGCCATCTACGCGGTGCGGGCGGACGACGAGGAGAGGAGAGGAGAGGAGAGGAGGAGAGGAGGGCTTTCGCGAGGTGGACGAAGGCGAGCAGCGGTCGCGGTCGCAGTCGCACTCCGGAAATCCACCTTCGCATGCGGGCTGGGCTGGGGTGGGCCGGCCCTGGCTCAGAAGATCTTGGGCCTTCCGTTTATGGGGCAGCTAATTATGGGTAATCAATCTAATCCAAATTTATTTTTTTTAGTTTATTTACTTTGGTTAATACGCACGAAATTAATAATATATAATTAACTAATAATATCTAAACAACTTGTATATAAATTAGATATAGCGTGATTAATGATTTCTAAAAAGTAAGTAAAATATTTGTTGGCCTAAGAAACTAAGTGTTTCACAAACGAAGTGTTTGTTTGAGTAAACTATTCTAAACCTCTAAAATGGATAATAGCTTTCGATAGTTCAAAATATGTATTGAATTTTTCGAGTATTCGATGTCTATTACAGGGCAAGAAGAGGGTATTTATAGCTAAAATATCTAGAGAAAAGACATTTTTACCCCTTGATTATAACCGACACAGTGAAAGCTATTTCGATATTCTTTATAGGGTTAATACAGGAAAACATACTCAGAGAGTATTGATAAGGTAAACATCTCATTCTTATGGTTGTTTTCCACTTTGAAGGGAAAGCCTTTCGGAAGGTCTCTTCGGACCGGAGCCTGGACCGACCCTTCGGCTTCAAGTCCTTCAATCCGAAAGCAAGTCTTGGGCTCCAAAATTAAGACTTGCATTTATCTTGGAATCTTAGGGATCACGAGGATAAAGTATTTTCCCAAAACAATATTTATCTGAAATTTTGAATTCAAAATAAGCCTGGGTTTTATAGGAAGAATTTAAATTTGTATTTCTCACGGGCATCCGGTCTGAGACGTCGATCTCCGATCGAACGGCTCAGGATCGCGCCCTATCCACAATATTATCCCTCTTCCTCCCAAAGGCCAAAACCCGCACTCCCCTTGGCTCGGGCCATCCCCTCGCATCCACCGCTCCTCTCCGCGCCGGCCATGGCCACCGCCACGCTCCCTCTCCGCCTCCTCGCCCCCAAAACCCTAGCCCTCCCGTCCGCCCCGTCGCTCCCCGCGCGCTGCTCGCTCTCCGTCGTCGCGCCCGTGCCGCGGCGCTGGCGGCTCCTCGCTTCCGCCGAGGAGGCGGCGCCCGCCCCGGTGGAGGCGGAGGCGGAGACGGAGACGGAGACGGAGGAGGAGGCTGAAGTGGAGGAGGAGGCCGCCGTGCCGGAGCCCGTTGAGGCGCAGCTCGCTGCCGCGGGCGCCGGGAAGGACGCCGACATCTTCGCCGTTGTCATGGTGGGTTGGCTCGCGCGCTCGCTCCGCCTCTCGCCGCCGCAGCTGCAGCTTTGGCCCGGTTCCCCGGCTAAATCTAACACGTTGTTCATGCTACATCCGTTGCAACTCTGTATTTAGATAGTATCCGTCTCAGGCACTCGTGAAGTGAGAGCACTTTAGGCTTGTGCTAAGCACTTCCGACGCATAAGAAGTTTAAGATGAATGCGCTAATACGACTGCACGCTCAATGCTGATTAAGATGTACATGGAACAGTGCTAGTAAAATGGCGCTGAGAATTGCAGGGGTTTTCAAATGATTCAGTAATAGTCTTACAGCGAATTGTTTGGGTGCACATGTGGAAATGCTGAAGCCTGCAAGATTGCATCTGTGGAGGACTTCTCTGTGTTTAGTTTTGTATGAGCATTGCAAATAACAAGGGGACTGTTTTGATTGTTTTTCTCCATTGCAGATTGGGTCGAGGCAGTACATTGTGATGCCTGGAAGGTATATATACACACAGAGGCTGAAAGGCGCCAATGTCAACGATCAGGTTTGGGGCCTGTAATTCACATGATACATAAGGATACTTGTTACAACCTAATTAGCAACTTGGCCTATTATTAGTTGGTTTGTGTTAGTCCCGGAAATATAGAAGGTATGTGATGTTGAGTCAGATTCTCAAGAGGGTGATAGACAATATGTAAAGGAAACAAGTAGTATTGGTTTACAACATTCTTCTGTTTCATCCTTGAGATGCTACAACAAATTTCGTAAAAATGCCACAGATTATACATTTTGTGATTTCTGTAATTTGTCATGAGCTAGTACATTTTAGAAGTAAAATTGTCCTGTACTAACTATATAAGCATTTTTAATGTCCTAATTTCACATAAATATGTTAATATGTTATCCAGAGCCTATTCAGTCCAATCCTCGTGTAACACACACATATTAGCTTCCTTCTGTTTCTCATTGATAATACTCTAATTTGAAGCTTCCAATTTTTGTATTTATCCTGAAACATGACTTCTTGTTATTCTTATGTGTAGATAATATTAAACAAGGTATTACTAGTGTCGACCAGAGACAAAGCTTACATTGGCATGCCAGTGGTGACCAATGCTGCTGTTCATGCAGTGGTTGAGGAACAGGTATGTCCTCTCTTCTTGTTGGGTTAACCAAGGATATTCAAAATTAGTTGACACTGGTTTCTCCCTGATATTTGTCTATCAGGGACGGGACGACAAAGTGATAGTCTTCAAATTCAAGAAGAAGAAGAAGTACCAGAGGAAAGCTGGTCACAGACAGGTAAGTTTTTCCGATTGCCGTTTTCAAGAAAGGTGGAAGTACAATGAGAATAATGGCTCAATTTTTACATTCCAAACACCCGAAACAATCTGAACATCTTTTAAGTTTAAATTTCTTTAAATCTTCTGTTATTTTGCAGCCAAACACAAGGCTAAGAATTACCGGCATAAGTGGATATGAGGACTACCCTGCTGACCCGATACTTGAGCATGTTCCAGCTTAAGTGTAATTGTAAGTTCTGTAGTTACAAACGGCTGGTAGTACATTAGAATACAGGTGCTACCTTTCCTTGTCTGGAAGGACAGTTTTTGAACAAAATTTGCTTTCTTCATGTGGTTGCTGCCAGTCATCCAGTGGTTCCATCCTCCTCTGTTTATTCCACCAGCTGTCTTGTTTGTTTTGACACTGTGTATGCTAGCCAAATGTATTATTTTGACTGTGCCTAAAGAGAGGGAAAACATTTTACCACGATATGGATGTTACAGCTTTGCTTTATCAGCTCTACTCAGTTTTTCCTCTGTCTAGAGCTGCTAGTTTTACTGATGGTTTTTTTGGGATGACATCTGTACTGCAGAATGTGCAGAAATGTGCCTAGTTCTTCAAAAGTGCATACTACAGAGACTGTTAAACTAGAATTGACCAATTCATTGGTCCATTTATTTCCTTTTAATACCATCTATCAACATACAGACTAGCGGTTCTTACAAACTATGGTCCATAGAAAAACTCAAACCACATGATTTACAATAATATGTGAAAGAAAAACCTAAACCACACAATCTGTAATAATATATGATACGAAAAGTGGTGGGATAAGGGTCAAACTCATGTTGGCTAATTGCAAGGACATCACATTGAGCATCTAGGCACTGTTAGTTGAGTTCATTAAAGAATGTGCACATCACATAAAGCTTATCGGTTATATACTAAACTACTTAACTAAGATCATGAGCGATTCGACTATTTGTTTGATTTTTCATACTATGAGTATTCTTGTTCTTGTTTTAGGCCTTGCACGATGAGTTTGCATTTTGTTTCGCCCCTATAATATATAGAAAACATAGGTACAGTACTTCACATGTTTCAAAGAAACTATGAAATGTCTTAAAATATATTTGTTCCGTCTAAAATATAGCTCTTTAAGACTTTGACTTTGTTTTTAAAAAGACTTCATTTTTGCATTCTTATCTACCCACAATTTATAAATAAATAAATCTTATTTATTCAATACCCATTATATATGGATTAACAATATCATTTTCTCATTAATAAGAAATATTCCCGTATTTGCACTCTTTTCACTGATCTATGTAAAATATTTTTCCACGGATATTTATATTGTTTTTAAAAAAGTTAGTGACGGTCTGTCGTTATCACTTTTTCTTCCTTTAAGTTTTTTATTTATTACTATTTGTATTTATGTTTTTTAATGTTATAATTTTTTTAATTGCGACGTATCGTAACTCAACTAGTAATAATTTAATAACTAAGCACCTCTCGCTGGTCCGACACGTGAGAAAAATATTCGGACCGCATTCCGCATTGCACATCACTCTCACGCATTCCGAGGAGCCAAGATGGAATTTTTTTCCCCAATCGAGTCCCCGTTTAATGCCATAATTACTCACCCCGAGGTCCCCCTCGTCGTCGTCTCCATTTCTCCCCATCACCAGCTCTCGCTTTCGACCCCCTGCCTCCGTCCGCCGCTTCCGCATCGGAATCTCTTTCCCTTCCCTCCCGAGGTGAGCCCTCCTCCCTCCCAGTGTCTTCGTTTCCGCCGGAGGCTCCAACCCTGGCGATTTCTCGTTGTTTTCTTCCCCGCAATTTCCCTCTTCTTTTTTCGGATAAGAGGTGCGAGGTTTGTGCCGCGTGCTGTTTCGGTTCTAGCTGATGTTTCCACCGCTAATCGTTGGGGCTAGGCTCTAGGTCACTTTGGCAAAAAAAATTGTTACCTTACCACATTTGTTCTGGTCTTTCCTACTCCATCCGATCATCCGATGTAGTTGTCGAGAAGTGCCTAGTTGCAATTTCATGTGCTGCTGTAGAGATTCGCGCGAGACAAATCAGGCAGTTCTTCAGGGGGTGGTGACTTGTTGAGATTTTGTAGTTGTTGCTAGTGAGTTCGGTTTTGTTTGTCTTGCCAGTATTCTCCTCTCTCGTTGGTGAGTCGTTCTGGTGTGATGGCTAAAAGGGAGACCTTTTGGGGGTTTTGAGCATATGTGGGAGGAGCCTTAATCTGAATGTTGTCGAAGATTTCATTATTGTAGGGAACTCATGTTCTTGGATCAATTTGAACTCAGTATGCTGTGTACAAGTAGGATCCAATATTTAGTTTGACTGTTTTGTGCTCACAAGAGCTTTACAGTTTTGAGCTTGAGATACGGCCATGACGCCTCTGAAATTAGTGAGCAATAGCCACTAGGTATTCAACTATCAGAAGATTTTATTTTATCGTGGTATTGTTCTATGCTCATGCAAGTTTCACAAAGATGTTTTTAGTAATGTTTTTACATTTTCTTCGTTTTATGATATTATCTGGCTAATAAGGAAACCAAATTCCAAATTGCTTGCTCGGAGGAGAAGAATGTGGCATATTCTTGTCCTTTACATTTCACAGCCGACTTAGACATAAAGTTGTTAATTATTGTATCAATGAAATAAAACAGTGCAGTCCTATTGATGCTTTGATGGCCTATATATGCTTTATGTTTTTCCTTTTGAAGTTATTAGGACCTGCTAATATAATTTTTTCGTATAAAGTTGTAAGCTTTGGCTTACATAATTGAATTTTCAATTACACATTTCCGTAGCAGAATCTATTACGGCTCTGAAACCAAATTTTCTTTATTAGTGTTGTTTTCCTCTGATTGTGGTGTGTGAGTTGTCTTTTAATGAACACTGATTACACTTCCATTTTCATCAGAACATAGCTCACTTGGCCGAATGATACCGGCAAGTTATCGAGGTAAATCTCGCCCAACTAGGGAAGACCTTTATTCCTCGATGATCTCCATCTGACACTACTAAGGCCTTTATATATTAGGCCCCCCTAATACAGATCAATCTACTATTCTTAAGGAATTACAGATCAATCTGCTATCTCTAAGGAAACAAACCAATCTGCTAATTAAAAGGAAACCACTAACCAACCAATCTGCTAATTAAAAGGAAACCAACTCCTGTTTAAAACAGCAGCATTATCCACTATTATTTAATCTATAACATTACACCCCTTTTTTTAACAGCTCGTCCGCGAGCTGTACCATTGGAATCATCTGATTGAGTTGTACTTGTTGCTCTCTTTTTTTCCCCTTTTGTGGACGACCGGCCCATGAACGGCCCAGACGACCCACTGGCTGTGGTGGCTAGGGTTTCTACCCTAGCCGCCGTGTCTTCACGTGGCGGCGCCGTGGGGCGATGTGGCGGCGGTGTACCAACGGGGCGTGCGAAAGACCGCCCGTGCGGCGCACGTGAAGGCGCAGGACGCGGCGAGCGGTGAGCAGCGCTCGTGGTTCGTCGGCGTGCATTCAGGCGTGGCCGGCGGTGGCGCTCGCAGGTGCGTGCAGGCGCGGCAAGCAGCGGCCGACGTGGCGCTCCGCGGCATGCAACCCAGGCGGCGGAACGCGGGGGACCAGCGCCTGCGGGACGCGGCGAACGGCGAGCAGCGCTCACGGTGCGTCGGCGTGCGTGCGGGCGCGGACAGCGGCAGCGCTCGCAGGTGCGTGCGGGCACGGCAAGCAGCGGCGGGCGTGGCGCTCCGCGGCATGCAACCCAGGCGGCGGAACACGGGGGACCAACGCATGGAAGCACCTTGCTGTCTTCGTCCTTGACGCCCCCATTGGTGAAGACAACAACTCGATCTGACGCTCTATCTTCGAGCAATGCCAATCTGTGGTCATGGTCGTCGAGGCGGGCATTCATCGTGGTCATTTCGCCCATCATCCAAGTAACTGCCGCCATGAGGAAGTCAAGCTTCTCATCAACGGACATGGTCGCAGGATCTTGAGCGGAACCGGACATGGTTGTCGATGTTCCGATCGGCTCTGATACCAAATTGATACCGGCAAGTTATCGAGGTAAATCTCGCCCAACTAGGGAAGACCTTTATTCCTCGATGATCTCCATCTGACACTACTAAGGCCTTTATATATTAGGCCCCCCTAATACAGATCAATCTACTATTCTTAAGGAATTACAGATCAATCTGCTATCTCTAAGGAAACAAACCAATCTGCTAATTAAAAGGAAACCACTAACCAACCAATCTGCTAATTAAAAGGAAACCAACTCCTGTTTAAAACAGCAGCATTATCCACTATTATTTAATCTATAACACCGAATGAAAAGCCCTGGTGAATGGTGATTGGTTATTTTGAAGAGTAGAATTGTGACTGCCTGTGAACGAATAACATATATCTACGTAGAGCATTGGAAAATGGATCGTAGAGATACGTCGGGGTTTGTTAGTGGAGGTTGCAAAGATACAGGGTACATCATTATCCTAGGATTTCTAACCTGTAAGTTTTTGTTGACCAGTATTTAATCCGGAAGTAAGGTTACCGGGTATGTTTCCATAAAGTTGGGCTGGGTGTGGTCTCCAGAGATAAGTCTCTAGCAATGGACCCCAGGTTTGGGCGGTCAACCTTTACTATAAATTTCTCAAATCCAAATGCATATGTTAGCAAGTTCCCTGTCATCCCCACAGTCAACCACCCAGCAGCTTCTAGTCAAATTGATGTGCTAGCTCAGTGCAATTCGTTCAGCCTGCCTAGAGGGAGCAAGAGAAAGTTTGATGGCTTGTCGCTAGGTCTGGGTAACTCATCAAGCTCAGAATCTAGCAAGCAAAGCATGGGTACTGGCTGCACAATATCTTCTTCTAAGGGCAGTGATGATGGTTCTTCTACTGATTTGAGCTTGAATTATTTTACTCTGGGCAATGAAGGTATTTCCAGTCTTGATAAGCGGGCCTATGATCCTGGGAGGGCTTTGGGTAAGGCTGGATTGAATCTTGAGCTGTCTTTGTCATCCCAATCTGCTATTACTGGTACAGACTTCACTGCAGCAACTGAACATAATAGCCCAATTGTGCAACCATATATTATGAACTTAGTGCCAGCAGTTGATGAAGGATCTACATCTGCTCGCCGACCATCTGGTGGTCAGCTACTTTCTTTCCTTAATAAGACTGCAAAAATGCCTGAATTTTCTCCAGGGCGAGTTTTCTCATGTAGCTCTAACCAGACTCATGGTCCAGCTCCAGCACCAACACTGCCTCAACTGCCCAAAAGTCCAGTAGCCTATACTTCCGGATTTGTTTGTGTGCAGCACACCACCATCACAAAAAATTGTACATACCCAGGATGTATGAAAGGAGCCAGAGGCTCTTCAGGGCGTTGCATTGCACACGGTGGGGGTAGAAGGTGCCAGAAAGATGGTTGTGGCAAAGGAGCCGAGGGCAAGACAATATTCTGTAAGGCTCATGGAGGGGGGAGGCGCTGCGATTACCTTGGATGCACCAAGAGTGCTGAAGGTCGTACTGATTTCTGCATAGCTCATGGCGGTGGTCGTCGTTGCAGCCATGAAGGATGCAGAAGAGCAGCAAGAGGAAAATCTGGCCGCTGTATTAAACATGGTGGTGGCAAAAGGTGTCAACATGAGAACTGTACAAAGAGTGCAGAAGGGCGCTCAGGCTTGTGTATTGCCCATGGAGGTGGGAACCGCTGCCAGCATGTTGGTTGCGGAAAAGGTGCTCAAGGTGGCACTAATTTCTGCAAGGCTCATGGTGGTGGCAAGAGATGCACACACCCTGATTGTACCAAGGGTGCCGAGGGAAGTACACCATTCTGCAAGGGCCATGGAGGAGGCAAACGCTGTTCAACTGAAGGTTGTACAAAGAGTGTGCATGGTGGAACCCAATGCTGTGTTGCCCATGGAGGCGGGAAGCGTTGTGTGGTACTAGGATGCACAAAGAGCGCAAGAGGCCGTACCGACCGCTGTGTTGGCCATGGTGGGGGCAAGAGATGCCAATCCTCCGGCTGTGACAAGAGTGCACAGGGAAGCACCAGTTTTTGCAAGGCACATGGAGGCGGCAAACGTTGCCTGTGGGGTCACGAAGGATCTGACCATGGGACTGGCGACGCTCCTTGTGAGCGGATTGCAAGAGGCAAAAACAGCCTGTGTGTTTATCACAATCCACAGCCAGATGACAGTCGTGTCCATGGGGCTCGAACACTGGGTGCTTTCGGTATCATCAGAGATGCCACTTCTCAGGGAGATCACCATTCAAACACTGAAACAAGCAGCCACACATCCTGTGGAGGCATTTTCATGCATCCTGTGGAGGCTCCTTGTCGTATGGCAGTCCCAGCTCCTGAGGGTCGGGTGCATGGTGGTAACATTCTGTCAATGTTCGCCAATGGCATGAGTTTGGGAAAGCAAACCACCAACCACTCAGAGGAAATCCACCAATGGCATCGAGACTAGGTACTTATGTGCGTCGCAACTGGCTGTAGTGCTTCAAATCACTCAGTCTGCTCTCTTCTACAGCATGCTTCAGATCATCTGGTAAGTGTCTTCTCTTCTTGTCCTGGGGTGTCAAAGATATGGTGTTGCCTCATGGTTTACTAGCAATGTTGTGAGATTGTGATAGCGTTAATCGTGTGTTGTTTGTAATAATAACCCATGTGAGATAAATAAAAGGGGAAAGGTGTACATGTTACATGTTCAAGTGTGAAATTCATGCCTTGTATTGATGGTTTCGCGGTGAACCCTATACTTTGGGGCATGTTTGAACTCTTATGTTCTTGCTGCTGCTGTACAAAACATTTGTTGAGTACTATGTGGTTACTGTATTTTCTGCTACATCCCTGTAGTCTGTTTTTGCAGATTACTGTCATCAGTATCTTATGTCTTGGTAAAAGATATTTTCCTGCATATTCAGAATATCTGCAGATCTGTAGACGCGTGTATTCTCTGACCTGAACATGCCTTTGAGAATTCAGATGCACGTCAAGATCAACCAGGCATCACAACATTTCAGATGAACATGCAGCATATCTGTGTGCTTCAAATACTACAAGAATCAAACAACTGTTATAATCATCATCATTGTTCATTATTATTATTGTTGGCTTTGCAACACGCTGCTGCTCTGCACATCTGCTGGCCATCTGATTAAAACAAACAGCAAGTTGATTTGGCCTCTGAACAATTCAGATAAACAAAGTTTGCGGCTTTCTCCTTAGTATCAATATACTCGTATTATAAAATAGATGCGTACTCCATAATACAATAATAATGGAGGAATTGAAGAAGACCATGCATGCATGGCAAGCGGCGGCGGCGTCGTCGTCGTCAGGCGAGGTCGGAGAGGAGGAAAGGCAGATAGCAGTAGCTACTAGCTAGCAGCGAGAGCAAGTACATGTCTCTAGTACTGGCCGGGCCAGAGGAAGGCGCCCATGGCGAACCGCCGCTTGTCGTCGAGGTCGCCGTCGACGGGGAGGCCGTACTCGCGGAGCAGGCAGTCGACGCGCCACTCCGGCATCGCCTCGTAGTCCTCCTTCCTGTACCGCGGGTAGTGCAACGGCATCCGGAACCCGCCGCCACAGCCGCCGCCGTCTGATGGCGCCGGCGCCACCGCCGTCTTGGTCGCCATCGTCGCCTTGCTGCATGTCTGCGAGCTCACCACGCTCGGACCCAGGGATCCCATGGCACAGCTATCTCGCAGCTACGTCTCACTTCTCTCTCTCTCTCTCTCTCTCTCTCTCTCTCTCTCTCTCTCTCTCTCTCTCTCTCTCTGCTGATCTTGGTGTTTCTTGTATTGATGGTTGCAAGAAGCTGCTCATGAGTCGAGGGGTATTTAGAGGAGAAACAAGGCGTGTTTAAATGATAATTATTTAGGAGGGAATAAATGCAACAATGGAAGGCAATAACCATTAGGAGGGAATGCATGATTGAAGTGTGTTTGATTAAGCTAAACAAAAGGAGGCGTGAGAGAGAAAAATCGGGCCTTTGAATTCGATCGGAAGACGACAGCAACGCCTCCCGAGATTCAGTTTTGTCAGGTTTCAGAGGGTATTAACTTGCTGGAAACGCTAATGTGCGTGTAGTTATGGATTAATTGGTTGAGGAAAAACGTCAGGTCACGCTTGATTTGTGTACCTCGGTTTCGTTGCTTGCTAAGCAACCTATTTGGCCATACTGGGTTCACACAAAACTCATGAGAAAAAAAATGGCACCTTGACAAGATACCCTAGTTTGCTTGTAAAAGAGAGGAAGCTCATGTGTGATTAATCAGCTTGCTTCTCCCAGTGAAGCTGCGTGGACTAGCTGTGAATCTTCCAGGTGTTGTTCATGTCTGTTGCCCCAGAATCCTTATAGGGGTCACTTCCAAGTGAGGACTCAGCTTGCACAAATCACTCTAGGGGAGTAATTTGCTGGTTTCAGTGAGCTTTCATACTGACGAGTGACTTGAGTAGATTTTTTTTCAGGGCTCGTTACGATGCTCGAATTATTCTGTACTCTGGTGGTCGATTTGATGCCTGTCTCCGGTTCTATCCACTGGCCTTGGCAGGCAAGCTCTAGCGATGATGATTCTTCGACTGAAGAAATCTGAAGCTCTGAGCCGCTCAAAATCTTCAGCTGGGCTTTGGGTTTTTTTTTTCTCCGGTCCAAGATTCCCTGCCTGTTCGAGCACAAGCATCACAGTCTTGCCTGCTCCAGCATTCAAGAAGCTTTCACAAATCTCACTACTGGTTGATGCTGCTGTTGCCCCTGCACAGGTTTCTGTATTTCGTCTGACAGTTTTTTTTGTGTGTGTGGATCCTCTTGGAAATTGCTTCAAAATTTTTACTCCTGATGAAGTTTCAGCCTCCTGTCCTGCACTGTTACTGATACTGTATGAAGATCACTTGCAACGAAGTTTGTTCAGCTGTTGCGTTGATGAAGAGTGCATTCTGCTGATCAGATGCAGATGCAGATGCAGGGAATGAGCATAGCTACAAACCCAAAGAGGACCAGACAAGCTTGCACTCCAATCAGGATCACACATGGGACAAAACAAGAACACAAGAAACACACAAAGGCTCAACCACATGCCACCACCCTTGCCTGCATCTGCATCTGCATCTGCATGCATGCTTCCAACCTTGGCCATGGAACCATGCATGCACTTACCAAGGAGATGGACACACACAAGATGACACATTGCAAAATACTCCTACTACCAGTATACTACTAGCAGAACTGCAAGAGTGAGTGCTAGGAGTGGTAGATAGATTATTGTTGCTTGAGAGAGTCCAAGAGTTGCAGGCAATGCAGCATGCTGCATTACAGGCAGCTCAGTCAGTCAGTGAAGCACACCCCCATACTACCACTATCTCTATCTCCCTGGCAGCTTTAGAATCCAAAACAGTCTAAACAATGCCTTTAAAGTGGCCCATATCATCAAAGAGCAAAGCTAAAGTCCAAAATGGCATCCACAAAAAGCTCAAGTTGTGAACATACTAACTAGAAAAAAAAACTCATTGCTGCTAGACTTTGGGTTTCTGTAGGATCAACAGAGTCATGCATTGGTCTCTGTGCATGAGAATGCACATATACAACTACATCCCTACTACTTCATCATATGGCATCTCATGATTCTTTTCAAACTCTTACAGGTCAAAACTTATTTGCTGCTAAAAGTATGTAAAATTTCCTGGCAAGTGCCTTGTGAAGAAGACCTCAATGTCTGTAATTTATGTTTACTGTTTGTTGTCACTTGGCAAGTGTAGATGTCAGTACTGACGCAGTAGCAGAAGTACTTCCTATGATCTAACTGCGTGTCCATGCAGATGCTGCAGGTGAAAAGCGTGAGGCATAGATAAATTTGCTGGCTTTGATGAACAGTGTAGTGAGCACTTCGGCTTGTCTGAACTCTGAATACTGTTTGCTTTGGGGGCTAAGCTAAAGTATAATAGTAGCTTTGCAATCTTTAGTAGTAGCTCATAATTAAAAAAAAAGAGAGAGATGCTGATCAACTAGCCGTAGTAGTAGTAGCCATCCTTTTCCCTTCTTTTTGGTGCTGATTGATTTACCCGTACCTGGCGTTTAAATCAATGAGACGAGACAAAACGGGAATTACCAATCTGTCATTACACTGTTGAATGGTGAATTTCACCAACATGTCTATAGAACCGACAAGACATTGCTGAAAAGTGCTTCTGTCACTGCTACAAATCGCTACTGTAGTGGCGGGCCACTGGATGCTCACCACTACAGATCGTTTTTGTCCGCCGTTACAGTGTCGCTTTGTAGTAGTGCGAGCTCACACCATAAAATTTTGATTCTGGATATCATCAAGTGTTTATGGCCTTGATAAAGAATCGAGAAGTCGCAAATCGGAGCAAGCGAGTTCATGTAGAGGCACAGTTCCTCACACACAAAAAGATGAGTGGATGAATGAATGAATGAATGCGCATGTCTGTCTTTGTCCGGCTGCTGTTTCCTCCCCTCTTTTGCCCCTTCGATCTCTTCAGTCTTCAGGCGGATTCGGTGCGTGCAGTGATCGCAATTGCAATGCCAGCCACCACCTGAGCCAGCAAAAGATCGATGGTAGTACCTAGTACGTGCCCGTGATGAGCTTGCATGGATGTTTCATACTGTTTAGTTGTACGTTTCCTCTCCTTGTGTTCATGGGAAAAGAAACACACACACATACATGCTCATCAGCTCATCCTTTTAGCTTTGTTAGTGTTTGTAGAAATTTTATGGTAGTCTCAGGAAAAATCTGATTTTTACAGAAAATTCAGAAGAAGAAAGATGGTCTCGCATTCACATGAGAAAGAGAGGGGAAGTGGTGATGATAGCATCAGTTCCATCAGTTCAATCCTGCTTTTTGGCATGCATGATGTATCCAGCTGAACCCCTGAGGTCTGAAGAGAGAGGCCCCCCAGTGGATGGATGCCTGCCTCAAGCAAACCCAGAGCAGCAGATCAGCAGGTAACCTAGGTGAGCTGAGGTGACTGATAAAATAGCATATCTGTAGGGGCTCTACTGCCTGCCAATCTGTGGCTTGAATCATCATCTGCCCAATTCACCCCACCATGCCCTGTCTCTTGGCACCTGTAGCAGCACATTTTGTGTTTTGTGTTTGAGTGTATTTGGTTGATTGAATGAGGAGATTTTTTTTGTAGAGCTGTATCATTTATTATGGATGAGAGAAAGTAAGGGTCTGTTTGGTAGTGTAGTATTTTAAAACCATGGTATTAGAATACCGTAGTATTTTTTGGATGTGACATCAATACTACAGTTTTTGCATACTCCATTAAAAACGTAGTATTGGTTGAAACCAGTCGCTGTTTGATTCCTTGGTAAAACCACAGTAAAATCACAGTCTCATACAATGACGATCTACTAAACAGCATTACAGGAATAATGGTATCACAAAATGATGGTCTCTGCTCGGTTGTGCTCTTTGCCAGCAGTGTGCAGCAGCTGCAGCCATGCCAAAAGGTGCACCCGATCCAAGAACGGTTTCAGCATAGCGGTGAAACTATTAGTCGATATTTCAATCTAGTTCTTGAAGCTATTGTTTCATTATCACCAAGGATGATACAGTTGCCTCCAATCAACACGCCATTACAAATATCTAGCAACCCCAAGTTTATGCCATACTTTAAGGTAATGTATCTATTTTGTATTATGCAACACCGTTATCTATTTTCCCCTAATGTGGTACCATAACTAAATATCTAATTTTTAGGATTGCATTGGAGCGATCGATGGTACTCATGTTCCTATTACTATGACTACTAGCCTCCAGGACCCATATCGTAACAGAAAAGGCGGTCTGTCACAAAATGTAATGGTGGCTTGCGATTTCAATTGTCAGTTTGTGCATGTTAGTGCAGGCTGGGAAGGATCGGCTGCAGATGCTAGAGTATTAATGGATGCATTAGCTCACGGTTTTAGTGTTCCGGCTGGCAAATATTATCTAGTGGATGCAGGGTATGCAAACACTCCAAATTTTATTGCGCCATACCGAAATGTTCGATATCATTTGCAAGAGCAAGGTAGGAGTAATCAAAAGCCCAGTAATGCAAAGGAGCTATTCAACCTACGACATGCACAACTACGGAACCATGTTGAACGCATTATTGGTGTTTTGAAAATGCGTTTCCCTATACTCAAATGTGCATCTTACTACCCTATTGACACACAAAGAGACATTGTGCTTGCTGCTTGTGTCCTACACAACTTTATTAAAAAGAATGATGGTGCAGATCAGTGGCTAAATGAAGAAAGTATGGGAGTTAATCCTTCTGATATAGTGGATATTCTAGATGGAGATCAGAATTATGGTGAAGATGTGATGTCTATGAATGAACGTAGACGTACAGGAAATATGAAAAGAAACCAAATTGCACAAGCTATGTGGGATGACTATCTTGTATATGTTCAAAGAAATAACTAGGTTTATAAGTATTGTAGGCATAAATGAAGTATTGTAGGCATAAATGGATATTACCTTGCATTAAATTGAGATTGAACCTTTGATATAAGCATCTGCAAGAGACTCCTCATTGCAACTCATGAATATCTCTCTAGCTTCTCTATCTCCTTTCAAGAAATCAATTGCTTTAAGAAGCTCCATTTGGGAAAATGACATGCTATTTAATTTATACATACATTTTGCCATGCTGTATGGATCACTAGTTGGATTAGTCTGCTCTATCTGTTTACGCTTTAATTCAAGTTGTTTTTCTGTTAGCTCCTTATAAGTCTCTAGCTCTTCTTTGCGCAGCGCAATTAACTCATTCATAGCATTGTCATTACTTTTACTCTTCTTTTTCTCTCTTTCTGGTCTCACAGGCATGTTTGTACACACAGCAGCACCTACTTTTCTTTTTGGTCTATCTTGGCTGTCAGAAATTTTAGTTTCTGTATGTGTATAGTGCTCTGCCTCTCTGTCAGCTAGATCTTCAGCCATGGTTTTGTATTGACTATCTTCTATCTCAAAGTCAAATCCATTTTCGGTGTTCAAATCAATACCACCTTGGACTAAATCAACAAATGAACTTGGGATTGTAGGAAAGGTTGGGCTAGGTGAACTCATTTGTCCCCAATCATCTCCAACAAATGTGTTCTCAGTTTTGCATGACTTCTCTGAAGATCTTCTACAGTGTTTCCCTTCAGCAATTTTACCTATTGAGTCAAAAGAAATGAACTATTTTACCAATGAGCACAACACATGATTAAATAAAATTGAAGAGACAAAGATGGGTTTGATCATACCATTGTAAATCTCATGTAGGTCATCATAATAAGGGAAGGACTTGTTCTTCCATTTTTGCAATTTTTCTGGTAGTTGGGACCATAAACTATCAATAGTGGTAGCCATTTTCAGAACATTGTCCCAACCAAATCCACTCTTTGATAGGATGGTCTTCACTGCATTATAATCCTTCTTTAGTCTTTGCTCTCTGTCCTTCAATTGTGACACAACAAAATTTGCTGATACAAACTTGTCATTCACACGATGTGCCATACTATTCCAAGCCTCTTTGGACCATCCATTCTGTGCACGGTGTCTAGGTGAGTTGTACTCTTTGAGGATGCTCACAAAAAAAAGGTTCTATCCTCATTCCAATCAGCCCTCATTTCAATTTTTCCTAGAAACAAAAAAAGCTAATCAACCTCTGCCAACAAAATTATTGACGAAATTGAAGAACATGTAACTGACAGTAGCTAACAACTATTGAAGAAAATGCAAGTAACAGTCGAATGAACATGTAACCAGCAGTGTCAAGCTAGAAAATGCAAGTAACAGCTCACCATGGACGTAGATCGGTGGGGAGCTCGTCAGCTGGGAGGTCCTGGGCTTAGATCGACATGGAGGAGGCAGGTCGGCGGTGGGGAGAACTCGGTGGGGGAGGCGGGTTGGCGGGGGCAGGGGGCTCGACGGCTGGGAGCTCGTCGGCTGGGAGGTCCTCGGCTCAGATCTCAGCAGGGAGGAGGCAGGTCGACGGTGGGGAGAGCTCGACGGGGGAGGCAGGTCAGCGGGGGGAAGGGGGGAG
This sequence comes from Zizania palustris, assembly GCA_019279435.1. Taxonomy (NCBI): domain Eukaryota; kingdom Viridiplantae; phylum Streptophyta; class Magnoliopsida; order Poales; family Poaceae; genus Zizania; species Zizania palustris. The sequence continues at coordinate 32,223,410 of JAAALK010000287.1, read as the reverse complement.
GGGGGCTCGACGGCTGGGAACTCGTCGGCTAGGAGGTCCTCTGCTCAGATCTCGGCATGGCGGCAAGTCGGCGGTGGTGGGGTGGCGGGGGAGCTCGGCGGCGGGGGGGGCAGGGGAAGGGGGGCTCGACGGCTGGGAGCTCGCATGGAGGTGAGCTCGGTGGGGGAAGTGAGCTGCGACTGACAGATGCTAGAAAGGAAGGACGTACCCGATCTGGTTTTCTTCGCTCCTCCTCGCATCTCAGATGGAGAAGACGACGACATCGGCGATGATGGCGGCGGTACGAGACGAGCTGCGTGGATAAGGAGGGTTTGGGGGATGGAAAGGAAGGTACAGGTGAATAGCGCGCGAATGGAAAAAAAGAGCGCGTAATTATGCCAGACGCGCGCGTAATCAAGGACGCAATGCTCTGTTCCACCGAATACTTTGGGTTGGAGTACAGTATTCAATACTGCAAAAAAACTGTAGTTTCAGAGATACCATGGTATTTAGAACTATGGTTTTTAAGGAGCAACCAAACACAAACGTACGTCAAAAACCATTGTATTTCTCAATACCATAGTTTTGCAGTAAAACCATAAAAATACTACACTACCAAACACCAAACAGGCCCTAAACTGTGAAGATTTTGTAGAGTTCTATATATTGAATAGAAGAAGGGTATTTGGTTAGTTGTATTTGAGGTGGTACGAGCGAATACAAGTAGCTAATTTTCTGTTTGATATGCTAAATTTAAAGTTGTATGAGGAGATACATGTAGCTGGTTTTCTATTTGGTATGCTAAATTCAAGATTGTACGAGTAGATATAGGTTGATTTTAGTATGACGGGTAAGGGGGTGTTTGGTTTGGGGTTGATAAAGTTTAGGGACTAAACTTTAGTCCCTAAATTGTCAAACATGGGGACTAAAAGGGACTAAACTTTAGTCCCTAAATTTTAGCCCTTTAGTCCCAAAAACCTTGCTAAAAGGGACTAAAAGTACTACTTATCTCTCACCCCTCACTCTCTTTTAGTCCTTAGAACCAAACAGCAATGGACTAAATTTTAGTCCTATAAAAAAAGAGGAGACTAAAGTTTAGTTTAGTCGCTAAAGGAATCAAATAGGCCCTAAGAGCATCTCCATTGTAATTGCTATTTTTGACTTGCTATTCATAGCAATAGCAAGTCTCCCTATTTCAATTGGCTTGCTATATTGCTACTCACTCCATTGTACTTGCTATTTGACTTGCTATTTTAGAAAACTTGCTATTTCTCTCATCAAACTTGCTACATGTAGCAAGTTTGGTGAGAGAAATAGCAAGCCCCCTAAAATATCAAGTCAAATAGCAAGTACAATGGAGACAACTTTTTGACAATTCTTGCTATTTTTAAGGATAGCAAGTTGGATAGCAATTACAATGGAGATGCTCTAAGTAGGCTCACGTTAAGTAGTTGAATCTCCTCGTCCTAGATACGAGTGAAGCATGATTCGATCCAGCATATCCACTTAGTCAGGCTAGAGTCCATATTCTCGAACCAATAGATGTAGGTTGAATCTATTTGTGCGAGTTTATTCTGACAGATGGAAGTTAGTATTTTATCAACGGAAGATGCTAACTTACATCAAATTTAGACTCTTGTATCGTATATTTGGGAACGGATTGAACTAACCAAAAGAACTACTACATTAGTTGGATTGTTTCGTATTTGTACAGCCATAATGATATTGCCGCCCTCTAAAACCGCTATAATAACCTTGAGACTTCCGTTCCATCATCGTCAGATCAGCTAGCTAGACTGTCTCTTTAGCTTTTGTGATAGAATTGAATGATGAGATTTATATCAGATCATGGACGGACGCATATATATATATATATATATATGTACGCACCCATTATATTTACATACGCCTGTGAATCTCCAACTTTTGCTTTTCTGCATGCGTTTGATTGATGCATGGCAACATGCCGCTGTGTGGTGTGGATGGTTTCAATAGTGCAAACGCAGTGGCAGTACTATGCATGCTATCGAAGAACACGGACAGCTAGTGACATTGTACTCTCCCTTCTTTGGGTATCAGTTTGAGGTAGCGTGAACTTATGAACAGTAATATTATATATGTTTTTTAATATGGACGACATGATGTATCGATTGATCTTGTCAGCAGAAATCAATCCTGATTGAGCTGGATTGCAGCTGAGCTATCCGTATCTGAAGCTGGCTGCTACAAGCAAAGCAGAAGCTACCGATCGATCGCCTTGGCCTGCTAGCTCAAGCTGCGTGTCTGAAACTGTCGTGCACGCAATGCATGCATGCATGCTGCTCGAGCGAGCTAGCCATCTCTGCGACCCCGATTAGACGTAACCACGTAAGGTTTCTCAGCCTACGATCCACACACACTACACGCAGCTAGCTAGCTACAGCTACACTTGTACTACAGTACAGCTCTGACGACGACGACGAACACGAACTGCAGTAGACCTGTGTACGTGCTCTGCTTCCTACATCATCTGCAGCTAGCTAGCTAGCTCGAGATTTGCCGCAGCTGGCGTTCTGTAGTAGACTGTACTGGTAGCTTAATTAACCTTAAGAAACCACGAATTGATTAGGTCAGTTCAATTGCAAATTAACCTAAGTGAGGTCCCCTTCTTCTCTTCATCTCTCTCGTCAACCGGAAGAAAGAAACTGAAACACAAACACAGACACTGCTGCACAGACAAAAATAAAGAAGAGCATGATGATGCATGCAGGCACCTGCTTTCGTCTCGGCCTCGGTCTCGTCTTTGGAGACGAGAAAAAAGCAGAGGTGAGGTGACCCCGATGCCGATGCAGCAAAAGTGACAATGTGGAGGTGGACGACGAAGAATATAACAGACGGTATCCACATCCACACAGGATTCGTACGTACGTATTTACGTACTACTCACCTGTGACCAAAGAAAAGCGATTCCATGGCAGTCTCCTCACTCCATTGTATACACTTAGGTTGTGTAGCCGATATAAAAAAAAGCTAAAAATCGTGTTTGGTTGAAATTGTTGTGAAAAATTGTTATAAATTGATTGTTTTTTTATAATTTAAGTAATTTTCGTCATTATAATATTCTAAACATATGTATATAAATAGGAAACACTCAACATTAATACAACTAAATAACTGGAAAATATATTAGATAAATAAAAAAGTGCATAGTTCATCTCATAAAGTAACCAACAACCACATATTATCTCACAAAATTGTGCAATGCAATACAAACCATAATAATATTAGATCAATTAAAGCACATTGAATTCATACTATTTAATCAGTACTAAAAATCATAAAAGCGGAAAAGCAGGGTCCAAGCTACTTCTAAATTTGTAGTAGAAAAAAGTTGTTTTTCCACAGCGGAAGTAGTTTTGGTAAACCCGTTTAGTTCAGCTTCTGTTTTTTCACGGATTTCAAAAGCAGAACCAAACGCACACTTAGCTTACTGTAATCCACTCGCTACATTGAGAATGTTAAAAGTTCGAACCTTATATCAAATATAACAATATAAACAAATTTATCTCCAAAATATCTACACTACATTTGTGAAAGGGATGTGAGTTAGCTGGCACCAAATCTCCTCAGAACTCCATTGTTAAGCGTGCTCAGGCGGAAGTAGTAACAGGATGGGTGACCTCCTAGGAAATTCTCGTTCACATCCCCGACACACCCATGGCCTTCAAACATGGTCGAGCCCATGTGACCTATTTCAAAAAAAAAAATTACACTACATTTAGATTTTATTACTTACTGCTCTGTCTTACTAATAATAGTGCAAACTTCTGATTTAACTCCTTAATATACGTATTTAAACCTAAAACTAGGTCCGTTTTATAATAGATGGAATATTTTGATGTAGCCAAACTTCAGATTTTTAAATTATTACTACATTGTTTTTTCTGATTTGATATTTGGAACTATCAGTAGAGTCGTCATGAAAAACACCTTCATATGATTATACATATAATATTTTTTTAAAAAATATAAATACAAAAAGTAGCTAGTATAATATTCAAAAAAATATATTTGATTCTTCGTGCCTGCAGCTGCATGCATCTGCCTCTGCCTCTGCTGCTAATCTCTTCTTTTCATCTTTTTTCCCCTTTGTTTCTGCTCTCGCATGATGCTTTGTTCGTCTCAAAAAAGCATCAGATTTCAAAAGGCAAAAACAGGTCTCATCTCGACAACTTTAATTTCTTTATCTCCTTTTTTTCTTTTCTCCTCCCTTTGACCCCATCCATTTCTCTCTCTCTTTTTTTTGTTTTTTTCTTAGAGGATGTTTGGATCGAGAGGCTAAATTTTAGCCTATCGACATTGGATATTTTGACATCAATTTGAAGGACTAAATGTGAACTAATTTTAAAAATAATTACAGAATCATAGGATAATTCACGAGACGAATTTATTAAACCTAATTAATCCATAATTAGCAAATGTTTACTGTAGCATCACATTGTCAAATTATGGTGTAATTAGGCTCATTAGATTCGTCTCGTGAATAATCCCCCGATTATGAATGAGTTTTATAAATAGTATACATTTAATACTCTAAAATAGTATCTAAACATTCGATGTGACGAATGCTAAAAATTTAGCAACCAATCCAAACACCCCGTAGACTAGCTTGTTTCTCTCTCTTTTTTTTTCTTTCTCGTTCATGCTTTAGATGTGTAAGGTGATTTGGTTCCCTTTATTATCAGGCACCACTGCCTGTTACTGTTTTTACTATGACCACTAATAATATTTAGGGTGCGTTCGGTTGGACTAAAATTAATCGTTAGTTATAACTAATTATTAGTTAGCTAATAATTAGTTTACATATGTTTGGATACTTTAGACTAATACTAAAAAAAGAGTAAATGACATCTATTAGCTCCCATTAGTTCACTTTTCTGGACTAATGGCTAACTATTAGTTGTCCCATGAACTAACAATTAGTTTAATAATTAGTTGGACTGTTTGGATGAACTAAGGCTAAAAAATAACTACAAACAATTAGTTCATAGGATCCAAACAGGACGGACTCAGATGGCTTGGTTATATTGAACTAAAGTTGGTTGGTTGTATTTGTGTGTAAGAATTAGAAATTTAACCGAAAAATTTTGTTACCTCTTATTTATTCTACTTTATAAAAGATGAGCTATTTATTTATTTACGAGTGTTGTTGTTTATTTGACCTAGGCAAGCATAAAAAAGATGAAAAAAATAAGTACAAGTTCTAAAATATCTTAGATTTTGTGAAAACGTTGAAAAGACTAAAACGACATTATAGAAAATCAAAGTGACTATTTGAGATAATATTAAGTGTGTTATATTTTTCTCGTCAATGCAACTTAATCATGCCAAAGTGTCATATAACAACCCAATAATCGTTCTGGGATAATTGCACATATATTATGCTGAAAACTTGCATGTAGCATCTGAAGCTGGCACTTCTTGATTTGAGTTGCTATGCAGCCTTTCATTCAGCCTTGTGTCTGTTTATTTGTTATAATATAAAGTGAATTGTTCATTTTTTTTGTCAAATTAAGTTTGGTGTATATAACTTAATATGGTAACCCTGGAGATTGACTCAATATTACCAAGTTATTTTGGCCCGCTCTAAAGCGATTATTTAGTTTTAATTCATCCAAACAGACCTAAATGGTATGATTTCTTCCCGGTATTTATTCATAAAAGTTTCTTAAAATAACCATTAAACTTCATAATATTTAGTTTATTCGTTGTGCGCTTAAATAATTATCATGAACTCAATTTTATTTACAATGCACAAATTAGAATGGCCCCTAACTATTTTATGGGTGTAACAAAAAACTATGCGTATAACTAGACCTCATATTTTCCAGAATTTATTGCTGCGGAGAATTCATAATATTTTAGCAAGAGAAAAAGAAAAAAACTGACACTTTTAATATATATAAAAATACGATATGTTTTCTGTTTTACGTGTAATGGATTTGAATTTAAAAATTTACACGTAGGTGGAATTTTTTATATTTCGGTGATATTTTAGAATTAGATTTATAGGTATATTTCCTAGGGACAAGACGAGAATTAACACAAAGTAGGAGGGCTTCGCTGCAACTATCCCCGGTTGGTTTGGGGCTCATAAATTCGCCCGCGAAATCGGCCGCTGGGGCAACCGCAGCCATCGGATCGATCGATCGAATACGATCCGGCCGTCCATAAATTCCCTGGTATGTACTGCACCCTCCTTAAATGCACCAACCCCCTCATTAATAATCTTCTTATGAAAATATTTCCCATTTCCAGTTCATACAGAGTTCATTTTAGATAATAGAAATAATTGTGTTTTGTACAGTATTAAATCTGTTGAATTTAAAACAGGTTGACGGTAAATAATTTAATGATAATAAATTAATTTGCGATTTTGAAATAACTGGTTTGATAGTTTTCATAGATTTTTTTATAAATTATACGAGTTTAAAATATACTCCACGTGATCATACTGAGCTGATCCTTCTCGCCCTTGTTTAAAAACTCACCATTTATTCCGCAGCGAGCTCGCAATCTCCATTTTTGCCAGCCTCCCCTTCCCTCTGCAGCTCTGCTTGCTTGCGACAGAGAGAGAGAGAGAGAGAGAGAGAGAGAGAGAGAGAGAGAGAGAGAGAGAGAGAGAGAGAGAAGGCAGCGAGAGACCCGAGGCTCAACTGCTCAAGGCGAAGGGGGAGAGCCGAAGAAGCTCTGCTCTGCATTGCCCACCTCGGCGGCGACGGACGGACGGCGCGGCAGCAGCTTATTATGACTCCTCCCGTGTGCTGCAGCTAGAGCTAGCACAGGAGGCCGGAGTGGGGGAGGGCGTCGTGAGATGGAGGGGGAGGAGGTGGGGCTGGGGTTGGGCGGCGGTGCGGCGGCGGGGCAACGGCGGCAGCAGCAGCAGATACGGGTGGTGCGGTGCCCCAAGTGCGAGAAGTTCTTGCCGGAGCTCCCCAACTACTCCGTCTACGTCTGCGGCGGATGCGGCGCCACTCTCCAAGGTGCTCCCTTTCTCTCTCTTCTCTTTACCTTGCAGTCTTGCACCTAACTACTCTAACTGTCCTCTCCTCGATCTGTAGTATGTACCGTTCTTATTCTGCATTGATTTCTCTCTGTTTCTTTCTTTCTTTTCTTTTCTTTTCTTTTCTTTTCTTTTCTTTTCTTTTCTGTTTTGGGTTTGTTGCTCTCTAATGCAGTAGCAATGGCATCCGTTATCGAGTGATTAATCCGTAATCATCAGTAAGGATTGATTAACTGTTGATTCCTTTTTGAGATGGATGAACTGTTGTCGATTTGATGAACATCTTGTCGTCTTTTCTATGAAAGATGGTTTACATGCACACGAGATTAGAAAGATTATCTATAAATAACGAAGGACTAGATATATACTCACTATTACCGTGTAATCAAACAGGCGGTTTCTTGGGTACGCGGATTTTGAGCTTTATTGTTTCCTTCCAACCTATAAAGATTAAAGACTCCGTTTTTTTTACTGTGTTCATTTGTGTTCAGCCATTTCGGCAATTTTTCCAGGCCCCTCCTCATACAAGACATTGGGTCCTATGCACGAACAAATTTTTAGTGGAGTCAGTCGTAAGCCTTGTTAAAATATGAAATTTAATTGAACCGAATTGTTTCACCAGTTCACTTGTTGCCATTTGCCCATTTCCCATTCAGTTTTCATGCTATATTATTTGTCGTTAGTTTCATGTATGTCAAGTTCATATCTAGCATCTATGTTTGATGCAGTGTAAGGGCGAACTTCAGAGTTTGTGATTGAATTAGTGGCCTCAAATTCTCATGCTGTTCGAAGAACCTTTTGTTGATTTCCTCCATCTGCATGATTGTTTAGTTAACATTTGCATAAAATTTGTAAAATTTGAAACAGTATTCAACTGTTTTTCCCGACAATTTTGCAGCAAAGAAGAACTCATCATCTGAGAATTCCTCAGAGAAATCTGATGGTGAACATGTGAAGTATCTTGAAGTGCTGGAGAGTTTACCAAGTAATGGAGCTGCATCTAAAGATAATTGTGGGGCTGCCCAAGAAGCAGATGCCAAAAATGTTGAAGCTAAAACTGAAGAGAGATATGCACTTAACACAATGGCGGCTCAGCGCAGCGACACTGGATATGGTTGTGATGATAGCCAAATCCCAAGAGAGCCAAATGACTTGAAGCTTGAAGCTTCACTTAGAGATGACAGCAGGGAAATCCGGGAAGCCAAGTACCGGCGTATTCGCAATGAGGACAAAGAAGCAAAACACACAATGAGAGTCAGAGACAGATCCCCAAGGTCTGTTGTTGATAGCATCCCTCCTACAGCATATCCTGCAGAAGGCTCATCTGACTACCATATGAAGCCGAGATTCATGCATACCAATGGTGAGCAAGCTGATATGATAAATTTGGTTGGCCCAAACAGAGTTAATGGCCTTGAGAAAGACCGTGCCGATCTATTAAGAATGCTTGATGAGCTGAGGGATCAGGTGCACAGGTCCTGTGAGATCACTAACAAGCCAAGTGGAAGTACTTCTACAGATAGTGTGGTGGATGCCTCAGGGTCATACAATCCTCATGAACGGCTGAGTCGGCTACGGCATGCTTCGCCCCAGCTGCAGCGGAATAGTTCTCAGCAGTCACCATCCTTGAATGGGCAAACTTCTTGCATTCCGCAAGCTTATGCTTCAGGACCCGCTCAGCGAGATCTTCATCCATATGGGGAGCCCATGACACACATGGGGGCTCCGAACTATCCACTCGGCACATATCCGTGGAGAAATTTTGATAATTATTTCTATGGGCAGTACGATCCTGACCCTCTGATCTCTTACCACCATGATGGCTTCTACCATCAGCCTGCCTGTTCTTGTCTACATTGTTACCACCGTGAGTTCTTACCTATTCAGGGACCTCCTCTGGGTTTAAACCATCGCAGGGCACCGTATCTTATGAATAATCCTAGAGTTTACCCTGTTGATGGCCATGCAACGTTTGGCACACTGAATTACAATTCAAGAGGTATCAATGCTTCAATGCAGCGCAGTAACATGAGGGCCGCTCTTCGTAAGAAACCTGCGCAAACTTGTGATCCAATTGCATGTGGGGCTCCATTCACCATATGCTACAACTGCTATGAAGTGCTACAACTTCCCAACAAATCTCCCGTGCCAGGGAAGGACGAGTATAAATTACGGTGTGGTTCATGCTCACATGCACTCTTGGTCAAGCTTGATGGAAGCAGGCTTGATGTTTCGGCACCTTCACCTATTTCACATATATCTGCTGGCAGCAAAAATAGTCTCAATGATGTCCAAGGGGGCAATGTGAATACTGCTACACATGAGAGACTGCTTCCACTTTATAATTTTTCTGCCAGGAGTCATGGTTCTCAAGATAGAGATCTACCATCAAACTCAAGTGAAGCAGAAAGAATGCAAGGTGTATCGTCATCTTGTAGCATTTCTGAAGACGAGAACAGCCCTGCAAGATATAATTCGCAGAGGGACACCCCTGGGTCTAGGGATGTTCATCCTGAAGCTGAAGTGGTTACCCGTGTTCCGAGCTTACCTCTCCGTGATCATTTTGGATATTCACCATCCGAGAGGGTAGTTGATGGATCAGGGAAAGGAAGCAGAAGTACTCGATCTGAACATGAGAAGGCTGTATTAACAGATAGCTTCAAGCAACACACCGTAAAAAATGTATCTGTGGTGAACATAATGGACTTGTCAGATGACGAGGATGAGGATCCTGACTACAGCCAAGATCCTGGTGATGCAGCTCAATCCCTAGATCATCCTAGGGCCACGAAATGGGTGATTCATTTTTCACCAATCTTATAAAGAAGAGCTTCAAAATTAACAATGGAATGGGCTACGGCAGATCAAAGGTGTTCATCAATGGCTATCCAATCTCTGATCGTGCTGTCAGGAAGGCTGAGAAGATAGCTGGGCCAATCTATCCTGGTGAATACTGGTATGTTGCACTTTCTGCATGCGTCCGGTTCTCTTTAGCGATATTGTAGTTTGTGTTATAAAACATAACTGTCAGCATCGGTGGCACTTGACATTTGTTTCGATGTTTTATTGTTTAGGTATGACTACCGTGCTGGGTTCTGGGGTGTATTGGGACAGTCCTGTCTTGGCATGATACCTGTAAGTGAAATTACCGAACAGACTGTAGTCGATATGTTGTCTTATGCTGCCACGTTTTAATCAATGTGTTTGACTGAACCTCTGCCACAGCCATATATTCCTGAGCTTAATTATCCTATGCCGAAGAACTGCGCTGGTGGAAACACGGGTGTTTTTGTCAATGGGAGAGAACTTCATCAGAAGGATTTGGATTTACTCGTCGCTCGAGGACTCCCAGATTCTCCTGATAGATCATATAGGGTTGAGATGTCTGGTAAAGTGTCCGATGAAGTGACTGGTGAAGAGCTTTATTGCCTTGGCAAACTTGCCCCAACGTAAGTAACTGGTTCTGTCACCAGCTTATCTACAATATTGTGACATAGAAGTAAGATGAGCTATACATTATCATAAGTGAACTAGTGAAGCCATGCTATTTCATATAGATATACAATTTTGAAAATTATGTTCTAGCCTACACATGCCATATCACATTTTAGCACGCTTTCTTGGTGAAAGCTCTTAAGCCATGTAGGATCAGGGCAAAAAGCATCGGATGTTCTTTGAAAGTTCTGATTGCTGGTGAATTCCTTTGATGGGCAATCTTCGTTGTAAAACATGCTGAATACTGAGCACCATAACATGGTAGCATCGAATCTGCTCCTAATTTTATGACATGAGGACACTAATTAGGCTAGCCTTGGTGACTTTTTGTGCACTGATTAGTCTGAATTGAACACACCATCTGTTTGCTACATGAAAAATTTCATGACTTGTGTTTTATGAAAACAGCGTCGAGAAAATGAAGCGTGGATTCGGCATGAGAGTCCCGAGGCCGAGGATCACCCAGTGAGGTTCTCTCGGATTGCCATCCTGACCTGCAGAATTGGAGGTGTTCTTGGAAGCTCCAGTGCTCGATCTGTAGCTACTAGCTCTGGCACTCTGTGCAATGCCATGCTTGTTTTGTTGATTGTTGTTTTGTCCAGCTTGTGTCTGATTTGTGCTCTGAGATGTATAATCTGTTGACTGCTGCTTGTCTGAAAATCATCTGGTCGAAATTTTTGCAATGAATCTGTGGCGGTCGTTCTTCCGTCCTGAATTTCGACAAATTTTGTTCTCTTGAAATGGTTCGGTCATGCCAAAAAATTCCTGGAGATAAACTAAAGTTCAGATCTGCGTCAATTGCGTGCAAATTTGGCCAAAATTTGGCTAGAATCTGTCCTAGTTTGTCAGAATCTGGCCTATTTGGCCAGTCCGCAGATTCCGAATTTTTTATTTAGTTTTTTTTATGAATTTACAAAACTAGATTCTGCTTTGGCAAATTTACAAAATATGTTTAGATACTTTTTTTTGAAATTTGTTAGAATAGAATCTAGTTCTGTAAATTCATACAAAATTCATGGCTCTGCCCCGCCGCAATCGCAGCCGTCCGTCGCTTCTGATCGGCTGGACGAGCCGGCCGCACCTCGTAACGGTCGGATTTTCTCCCGCGAAGCAAACCGCCGGTGAATCTTCCGACTAGCCGTTGCGAGTCAACCACTGTTCAAATTTCGAAAATTCTGACCGTTGCTGCCGCGTCTCCCCGACCTCTATAAAAATCCCCGCGAATCAGACAAGTCCCCATCTCCTCCTCCGATTTCGATTTTCTCATCGAAGACCTTCTCTGTGCTGGATCCATGGCGACAGCGACGTCAACGGGGGATGATAAGAAGCGGGGCCGGGGCAGGAAGGCGCTGACGGCCGTGCTCGACAACGACGTCAACATCTCCGCCGGGAAGGCCGACGTCATGGCCACCGCGGCGGCTGGGATCCTCTCACCGCTGCAGAAGTCGAAGAGGGTGTCGGCGAAGAGCAAGAGGAAGGCGGCGGTGGAGGAGCAGACGCCGTCGATGTCGGACGAGCTGACGGAGCTGCAGGGGATGCTGGAGAAGCTGCGGCTTGAGAAGGAGAAGGCGGAAGAGATGGTGAGGGAGCGGGACGAGGTCATCCGTAAGAAGGAGGAGGAGCAGGGCCGCCTCCAAGCCGAGCTGAAGAAGATGCAGCGCGTCAAGGAGTTTAAGCCCACCGTGGTAATACTTTTGATCAGATATGATTCCTCCATCGCCCTTGGTATGTTGGTTCGAATTGATCTGATCTGTTCTGGTCATCTCTGCAGAGCTTCCATGTCAATTCTCTGCTTGAGAAAGACCAAGGAGGAGACGACAAGGGCAAGAAGAAGAGGGGCAAGGGCAAGGGCAAGGCCACCCACGCGAGGAAGAAGCCCTGTCCGGCGTACGTCCTCTGGTGCAAGGACCAGTGGAACGAGGTACAAAGTTCTCCCAGCCATTTACTGTGTTTGATTCGCTTGTTCGTCAGGTGTTTGACGATTTGCTTGAATGCCCGGCTGTTACAGATCAAGGTTAAGAATCCGGACGCCGACTTTAAGGAGGTCTCGAACGCTCTGGGAACCAAGTGGAAGTCCCTGGGCGCCGAGGAGAAGCAGCCCTACGAGGAGAGGTACCGGCAGGAGAAGGAGGCCTACTTGCAGGTGGTCGGGCAGGAGAAGCGCGAGACCGAGGCGATGAAGCTGCTCGAGGAGGAGCAGATGCAGAGGACCGCCAAGGAGCTACTGGAGCAGTACCTCAAGTTCCGGCAGGAGGCCGCTGAGGACGGCGCGAAGAAGGGAAAGGGGAAGAAGGAGAAGGACCCCTCCGAGCCGAAGCAGCCCATGTCGGCCTACTTCGTCTACTCCCAGCAGAGGCGCGCCGCGCTGGTCGCCTTGAAGAAGAACGTGCCCGAGGTAATAGCCGTCTCAAGTTTCAATTTTCGATGCCATATCGATCATCTGATGTTGAAATGTGATTGCTCGTCGCAGATCGGCAAGATCACCGGAGAGGAGTGGAAAGGCATGACGGAGTTCCAGAAGGCCCCGTACGAGGAGGTGGCGAGGAAGCAGAAGGAGGAGTACCAGAAGCAGATGGAGGAGTACAAGCAGAGGAAGCAGGAGGAGGCGGCGAGCCAGGAGAAGGAAGACGAGGAGCAGAAGAAGATCATGAAGCAGGAGGCCCTGCAGCTGCTGAAGAAGAAGGAGAAGGCGGACAACATCATCAAGAAGACCAAGGAGAGCCGCCAGAGGAAGAAGAAGACGGCGGCGGGCGCCGCCGACCCGAACCGGCCCAGGAAGCCGGCGTCGTCGTTCCTGCTGTTCAGCAAGGAGGCCCGGAAGCAGCTGGCGGAGGAGCGTCCCGGCGTGAGCGGGTCTACACTGAACGCGCTCATCTCGGTGAAGTGGAAGGAGCTGAGCGAGGTAGAGAGGCAGGCGTGGAACGGCAAGGCCGCGGAAGGGATGGCGGCGTACAAGAGGGAGATGGAGGAGTACACCAAGGCGCCGTCGTCGGTGCCGGTGGCCTCGACGGCTTGAACTGACAGTGTTGTCGGCTGCGTCCTCTAACTCCGACGAGGATTCTCTTCTCTGAATCCATTCGAGGGGAGTAGCATTATAGTTGTTGATGACAGTTCTCGTTTGCATTATTTGGTGGCTTGCCTTCAGATTCATTGTTGGAATTCCGTTGTTTGCAAATCAAGCTTGGCTCGCACACATGTGCAAAAATGTGGATCATCCTCAAAAAATGTGAGTTCTGAAATCTAAATAGGATCCGATGCTTCAAATTAAGAAGCACTTAATTTTAATTAAAATGCTAGTACAAAGTTAGCCAGCAATCAGCGTGTGACCAACAGAGAGATGTCCAATGCACACTGGCCCAAGCTTTTATTTTTCAGATTACTGTAGTAAAAAATCATAGTTTTTTTGAAATGATATTTTTTAAAAATAAAATTTCAAATTTGTGTTGAAATAATTGCAAAATAGGTACTAATCGGCACTTTGTCGGCTCAGCACCAGTCAGCCGACCGAGTGCTGACTTGGTTCCTTTCAGCGTGTAACAATCTCTTTCTTCTGACTGGCGCCACGTCAACACCGATCAATCGTTGAACGACCGATTTCTGCTGACGTGGCAGTACTTCAATGCCGTCGTTCGTTGATCGGCCGACTGATCGATCGATTGGTGCTGATTCACACCAGTCAGCCGATCAAGTGCCGACCGTTACTTATTTTTGTATTTTTTAAAATTGTCATACAAATTTAAAATTTTATTTTAAAAAAATGTTATTTCAAAAAAATTGTATCACTCAGTGTTATAATCAGTGTTATAAATTAATAAAATTTCTTAATTTATGAATGAGTGGCAAAACATAAAAGTAAAGTCCACGTGAGAAGCTGAAAAAAACCCACATCACTCGTGAGGTCAACAGGACAGCAGCTTGTACTGCTGCCCAAAAATGACAGCCATGCATGAATGACACGTGTATCTTCTTGTACACACATGTAAAAATATTATTGATATAGCTATAACACAACTGACAAGATTAACAAATCCTCCACAAAACTTTCACTGAATTTTTACAAGTTTTTTTTTGTAGAAGCAGTGAAAAGCCGGGTGTTTCAAAAGTGGCTTAAACTTCGGTAGTCTTGATCATGCATGTGCCGCTGTAATTAAACCAGAATGCGTCGATCAACTGGAGCCGTCCGATCAACTTTGAGATGAATGAGATTGCCGTGATGATCGAGTTGGACGTAAGTCTGATGTCATCCTAACCGTTGATTTCTGAGTAGCCAGCTCACTCGGCTCAGCTATCTACAAGGCGACATGATGTAGGTGCCCGATCGACGGCGGAGGCGTCGGCGGCGATGAGCTGTTCGGACTCGGAGTACGCCTTCCGGAGCGTGGCGGCAGTGGCGTCCGGCGAGACTACCTCAGAGCTCTCCTCCGGAATGGAGGAAAGCACGCCGCCCCACGTTGACCCGGCGCCGCCGTAACTGTAGTAGTGGTAGAACTCGTCCACCATCCGGTAGCCGTAGTCGTAGGCCTCGAACGCGGCGGCGCCAGGCTCCGCCGCCGCCGCCGCCGCCGCCGCCGTTGGCCTCAGCCGGAGCACCTTGAAGAAGAACTTGTGCAGCAGCTTCGGGAGCCCCGCCCGCTTCTTCCGACCCGCAACGTCGGCGACTCCAAGCGGCGGCGGAAGCTGCGACATGACCACTACACGTACGGATTCTCAAGGTGCAGCTAGCTGCTACTATTGTTGCTTAACGGAAGCTTTTGCTTGGCTTCTTATCGGCTATATATAGCTTGTCACTTGGCTAATCTTAGTTTCTTTTAGGCCAGTGTTTTTATATACTGCTAGCTATAATTATAAGCTCGATCTGTGATTAGCCAAAAGCTTAGACAGTGTGAGAAAGAGAGAGATACTAGGATAAGAGGCGTGCATGAGATCGAGTTCATGCATGAAGCTTAGCTTAGCTTAAATCCGTCACTAACGACTCGTGTTACTTACGGTGAACTTGAGAAAGGCCTGAACAATTAATCGTCAAATTACCTTCATCACGCTGGCCTGGGCTAGCCATTCCTGATCGCGCGCGGGCCTTGAATTGATTTGGAGGAGCTAGCAAAGCAAAGAATGCATCAACCGTGGGCAAATGTAATAGGCAGATTTTGATCGTATAATAGGGCCCAATTGACCCAGAACTCTATAGTCTATATACAGCTAGCCCAGACAACATCAGTCGTGAATGATTCATGGACGAGACAGCCCAAAGTAGTCGAGAGCATTCATCTTCGTTTTTTTTAATGCAACATGGCGAGATTATATATGTTGTATTTCCAGAGTACGAGTGTACGACGAGACTATCCTACCATACATGCCTTTGTTGCACAATTCAATTAAGCTCTCCTCCATGCTCGTCAGCTCATGTTAACATCGATCACAAACATTATATTGGTAGTATATATATATATATATATATATATACATATACATATATATATACACACACATATATATATATATATATACATATATATATATATATGTGGAGATTTTTACTGTACACCCAAATAACTGTGGACCGTTGATTGTCCGTTGATTGTATGGTTGAGATTTGATTAGGGTGACCTATTACCTTGCAGGAGGTAATAGGTCACATCTCATTCCTTTTGAAAGCATACGTGTGGAAAAAAAATGGTTTCCATTGTTCAGCTCACTTTCCATTGAAAATTTTGCGCAGGTTAGTAAAGAGATTTGTTTCCGTTTATTCTCTAATGTCATGCACCTTCCTTTCGGAAGCTGAGCGCATGCGACAAAATATGGTGTATCGAAAAATAAATGAAACATGAAATCTCTAATAGCTCGATGGTAGAGGCAGCTGTACCAAGACTGCTGGTTGTGGGTTTGATTCCAGTTTAAGGCATGCATTATTTTTTTTTTGGCAATCTTCTCTCCTGTGCTTCCCCATTTTTTATGAATGTAGACTATTTTTGAATTTAAGAATTGTTGTTTTTTTAAATGTGTATATATTATTGAGTAATTGATGCATAGTATAAGTTATAAAATATCAATATAGTATATAATCATGTAATGTTGGTCAATTTGATTTATGAAATATAGTGTACATATCAAAGTATCAAGCATAGCTTAGTATATGTTACACAAATGTGAAAACTTGTAGAAAACACGTATGACTAGTATAAGTGGCGTTGACCGGAATAGTGGAAATGTGATCGATATTGAGCAGTTAGTTACTCATATTGTCTGCAATTGGCTTGAAAGACATAATGTTACACACCGCTCATTCTAGCTGGATACCGAAATGAATTTGAACATAACTAGTCACCTTCACCTTTACGTGCCTCCGCTGTAGGCACAAGCGGAAGCAAGAGACGGGTATTTCTGCTTTAGTCGAAAGGTTACTCCTGTCACATCAAATGTTATCAAACATAGCTTAGTATATGTTACACAAATGTGAAAACTTGTAGAAAACACGTATGACTAGTATAAGTGGCGTTGACCGGAATAGTGGAAATGTGATCGATATTGAGCAGTTAGTTGCTGATATTGTGTACAATTGGCTTGAAAGACATAATGTTACACACTGCTCATTCTAGTCGGATACCAAAATGAATTTGAATATAACTAGTCACCTTCACCTTTACGCTCCTCCGCTGTAGGCACAAGCGGAAGCAAGAGACGGGGATTTCTGCTTTAGTCGAAAGGTTACTCCTGTCACATCAAATGTTATCAAACATAGCTTAGTATATGTTACACAAATGTGAAAATTTGTAGAAAACACGTTTGACTAGTATGAGTGACAATAACCGGAATAGTAGATATGTGATCGATATCGAGCAGTTAGTTGCTGATATTGTGTACAATAGGCTTGAAAGACATAATGTTACAGACTATTTACAAAACTCATTCATAATCGGAGGATTATTCATGAGACAAATCTAATGAGCCTAATATACAATATGATTTGACAATGTAATGTTACAATTCATAATCGAGGGATTATTTGTGCATTTCACATAGCTTTAAGTATTTTTCCTATTTTTTTAGTATATGTTTGTATATGAAGAAACAAGTTAAGAATGAAATTATGAAATATCATTTGAATTTTGTAATAGTTATTAAGACAAAATTTAATTTAATTGTTTGAATATGGGATTTGTCTCTATGGAATTGACAAAATTTCAAAGTTGTCTTATAATTTGCTGTGTTTCATAAGTTTCAAAAATCATTTAATGAGTGGACCCATGTTGCAGTCATATTTTAACGCGCCTAATGGTAAGTAATGCAATTTATGGAAGGAGCGTGATCTTCGTTTAGTTACATGGCAGGCGCAATGTCATGGCCGCGATTTTCGTTCGTCCTTCGCCAATTGCCCGTACGCAGTGCTACTCCCCGCCGGTCGTGCCTCGTCCCCCTGCTCCGTCTCACCTGCCTGCTGCGGTGCTCCCTGCCGGTCGCGTCTCGTCCGGCTTCTGCTATCAGCCTGTCGACAGCGCCTCGGCCGGCTGCTACAACGCTTCATCGTGGCAGTCGCACAACTCTGGCAGCTCATCGACGTCGAAGGCAGTGGATTTGCCCCGCATATTGAAAAGACAGAGGTGTGCGCCGGCTATAGTAAAGACAGAGGTAAGAACTACAACTCTGTATGTTCACATTGGAAGTTAACAATTCTGAATATTGGTTGTTAATGGTGTTTACTAGGTAAAAAAACATAACTATCATGTTAGTTGATAATCAAACACTAGAAGATTTAGCAGAGTTTGAAGATATTATTCAGAAGACATTCTTATCAGAGGATGAGGCATATGAGTTTTTTAATTATTTTGCTAAGAAGAAAGGATTTAGTTTAAGGAAGGGTAAGGTTAGGTACTCGGCTAATAGAGTCATGACGTGTCGACAGTTTATATGCTCAAAAGAAGGTAGCAGAGAATTAAAGCATCTCAAATTGGCAGAAAAGAAGAGGAGACCTCGACCATTGACACGTTTCAAATGCCCTGTTGAGATTGTTATTAAGCATAAAATTGATATGAATCTATGGTACGTGCACAAGAACATTGATACACACAACCATGAGCTGGCTAGACCAAATGAAGTAGTGTTTTTGTTCTCACATCGAAAGATCACACCACATCAGAAGAAAGAAATTTTAGCCTACCAAACAGCAGGTCTAAGGAAATATCAAATTATGGATGTTATGGAGCAACAATATGGAGGTTATGGAAATGTTGGTCATATACTTAGGGATGTTTATAACTTTTCATATTTGAATAAAAAGGGGAAGATTGCTGATGGAGATGCGAGCTCGGTATTGCAATATATGAAAGCACGCCAAGTCGAGGATTCTGGATTTTTCTTTGAATATCAGATTAATAGTGAAGGTCAGTTGTTGAATATGTTTTGGTGTGATGCGCAGTGTCGGCTAGACTACAAATAAAATATTAGGTTATTACCCTACTTAATCAAAATGCACTGCTAACACAATTGAAATCAACCTTTGCACAGCCTGATTTCTTGACTCCCTCTAGTTGGGCACGCTTTGCGACCTTATTTGCACCCCAACTAGCAATGAGCGGACGTTTATGCAAGCCATAATCAAAACAATCATCTGCTACTTGAAAATGTTCAAAGTACCATATCTGTCAACAAAACAGTACACTGATCAAGATGTACATATTGCATTCATAAAAAACAACACAACACTAATAGCAATCAAAATACCTGTAGAAAGGCAAGGTTTCCAACTAATCCGGTTCTTTTGCTCGTCTTGAAAAGCTCAAGATGATTGATGAGAAAATCCAATGTGAATTGCGCCCAATTATATCCTTTGAGTTCTTCAACATTTGATACTATTCCAGAATATCTGCTGCTAACGTACTCCTTAGAACAAGGAGCCAACACGGTTCCTAACGCATATAACACAAACATGCTACAGAATAGGTCATTGGCTAAACCGTTGCCTATCTGGTCTTCCAAGTGTTTAAATGTTATTGCAGTTTCACCCCTCCCTTTATACAAATTTAAAAGTTTAGGGTTGGCCTTCTTTGAACTAATTTCAATCTTTGCTCCTTCGTCAACTAGGCCTAATATACAATGCACGTCCCATGTAGAAATTGGTACTACATAGCCATGTATTGTAAAACTTCTTTTACCTTCATTATATTTTTCAGCGATATCCTCTACGATAATACGCTGAATAGGCATGGAAGGTATGGTCAGCAAACATTCTAATCCTATTTCTTTAACACTACTCACTTGTTCCTTGGTCAACCTACCACATAGAGCAGCAAATTTCGCCGGCATACACACCGTAGGAGCCTAGTTACCAAACATGACAACATATAAGTAAATAATCATTGTAATTAATGGTTCATGCATTTTTTACTTCTAAATAATAATCAAGTACATACCATCAGCAAAATTCAATGATTTCCTCTTTATTTTGTATGCTGCTTCTGTTGTATGAGGATCCTTCACATGAAAAACAAGGAAAAATGTACAAATTAAACTAATTCACACACAGACAATGTAATGTTGGAACAAAGAACATTGACATGAACAATCATCTTTCTTTTCCTCTGCACTGATAATCTTGTGAACTGACAATGCAAGTTCTCAAAATACTTGGTCTCAACATACTACACAAGTGCACATTTTACATTCTAAAACAGCAAAACAGTATGGAACAAGCTATAAAAGTTCTGCAATTTTCTGTTCTTGGCAGCTACCATCAGCAACTACATGAGTATGTCAGCATAATGAGGTCCCAAACAAAAGCAATCTCCAATCAATAATCCATCTACATTTACTCCTATCATACCTGCCAAAATCCCCTTCCTCTCTTTCTTCTCTTGCCGAAATCCCTTCAATTCGGTGTGCAGCTCAGGACTCCGTTGTGCAGTCGTTGGCCGTCACTTCAATCAACCGGCGGCCAGGCGACGGTGGAGAGGGAATGCGGGATGGAGACCCGCTCTACGAGATACCACACTTCGACAAAAAGGGCCAAAGGGAATCGGCTGACCTATGCTCAATCCGCCGGCGGCCAAGCGATGGTGGACACGAAATGCGGGACGGAGAACACCTTGCAGCAGAAAGAGAGCAAAGCAAAGGGAGGGATTCCGGCTAACCTCCGTTCAATCCGCCGGCAGCTAAGCTACTGGAGAAGCAGTTTGCGTCGCGCCGACGAGCGGAACATGGTGGAGACGGAATGCGGGAACGACACCAGCGGCGGGAGAAGGGGAAATCGCCGGAAGAAACAAGGGAGAAACATTGCAGCTGTGGAGGAAAGGAGTGCGGGAGGAAAGAAGGCAACTGCAAAGAGAAAGGAAAGAAATCACAGTCACGGGTGCGAAGTACTGTAGACAGAGAAAACGGGCACAGGCTATAGCCGGTCACAATTTTATTAATTAAAATAATTTTTGTTAATTCAACAAAATCAAGGGCTAAGATTTATTTTACCTCTTACCTCTTAACAAGGATTATGGTGTACAGTAAAGGCCCCCATATATGTATATGAGGGCCTTTATGGTGCAACAATTACCTCTCTCAAGAGGTAATTCCCCTAAGTAATCCTGACTCTTGATTTTATTTTAATTTTTCTAAAATAAAAAATAATAGTTTTGGCTTAACCGGCTAGCTCCGGTCACTATTTCGGGTTGCCCTCCCACGATCTATTTTTCTCCCGGATTTCATGCTTGTTTCTCGCGCAATGCACTGCTCCTTTTCTCCCACGGTCTTTGTTCTTCCTCTAGGCAAGTTTGGCCAGACACGTACGGCGGAGTGATGCGCAACGGCCGAACGAGGCACAATCGGTGGGCGATACGCAACAGCTCGATGAGGCACGACCGGCCGAGCGATGCGTGGCCGGCGATGAAATGCGTTGTAGCAGCGGCGAACTATTAATGAAAATCAAGACTGCATGCATCTACCAGAACGAAAATCACGCGTCTTACACGTTAACCGCGTGATTAATGCACAACCAGAACGGAACAGATTGCATGCATGCTGAATTCTAAATTATATTTTTCGCAAAAAAGGAGGGATAGGGAGACGGCATGCACGTAATTTTCAGGAGAAAGGAAAGATAAGATTCTGAGTGTTGTAATTCTCTTCAAAAAGAAAAATTTGTGACTTACCCTATAAGAGGTAATAGGTCATTATTTTTAAATCTTGACCGGTAGATGATATTAAATGGATGGTTCATATTAATTTAGGGGCACCGTAAAATTTTCCATATATATATATACACACACACATACTTATACCATCCTGGAGTAACATCTTATATATATCTCAAAGAATGTACGTAAATGCAAACATGTTCTATCTCTTGAGCAGCATGTAGAGGAACCAAATTAATTAACCTACTGTGCCCATATTGCGGCCTTCGAAGAAGCTAGCTGCGCCTGGGAGATCAGACTCAGATCAAACTCAAGCAGATCGACTAGAGATAGATCGATCGATCTCGATGCCCAGCCATGCAAGCAAGCAAGCATGCATACGTGAAAAAAAAACTGATGAGAAACTAGTAACACTGAAAGCGCAGCTGGGTATAGCCACATCGACGATACCTTATTTACTTCGTCTGTCAGCCTCGCGCCTGCCGACACTACACTGCCAACCCAGCCCCACTCACGTACAGCAGCCGACATCCCGCCAGTGAAGGCATGCACAACGCATGCAATAATGCATCTATGCAGTACTACGTACTATACGCGGTAGGAGAATGCACAAGTTCCCAACACGGCTATCTCACTCGCTCTCTCTACGTACAATGCAATCATCGTGTGGATATATAGATGCCACGAACAGTTCATGCCCGGTTTAAGATGCATGCATGGTGTCTATAGAATTAAATGAGCTGATACATATAGTTTGTGATGATGTGCCAACAAACCAGATTGAATTGAAGGAAGAAAAGCGAAATCAGATCCTGCATATATGGACTTCAATTTATTTCTACGCAACATGGTGTGAGAGAAGTGATATTTAATTATTAGCATATTGAATTAGTCATGCATGCACTGATCGAGAGAAAGAGTGACACGGGGGATAAAGGGCAGGCCCTCGCGGCCTAGTCCTTGGTCAGCCCAAGTTAAGTCAGCCCGAAGTTAGAGTTGGATTAGATTAAATCAGATAATTTAAGGAGTTTGGATTAGATAAGTTTTTGTTTTCTATTAAAGTAGTTAAGATTTTGGTTGTTAGATTAGATCAGCCTCGTGCCTATATAAATTGGGCTGATGCATTAGAGGAGGTCGTCGATTATTCAGTTTGGCTTGTGTCTTTCTTGTATCTCTGTCTCTTTGTCGCGTCGCTGCAACGGCGCCGCCGCGACGGAGAGGTCCAGACTCTTGACCTACTACCTTTTTTCCATATAATTTAAGAAGTTTAGTTGCTTCTAATTCCCTCGAAATCCCTGCCGGTGACAAAGAGTTAGGGCAGTCACAATAGAATGATTAAGATAAATTCTATAACATTAATTAGTGTATCATGTAAAAATAACGTGTCAATAGAGTTAAGGAGGCGAGATAAGGAATCTATTAATTTCTTATGCAACGAAACTAGCTCTACATTTATAAGAACTAAGAAAGAAGAGATGAAATCGGTAATTTGATGAGATTTTATTTTAAAGAAATCATCCTTTTGAATATAGTTTTGTGCATTATATATATATATATATATATCATGCATGGAAAGTATAGAAACTATTTGGTAGTGTGTTTAGGTTAGAATTGGCGCCTTTAGATCTGTTACTAGTTTATACACAATATTACTACTAGTAGTGTTTTCTCTATGAATGATCCAACATTGCTACCAGAGTGCACTTGCCGATCATCCAGTCTCATTTACTGCAAGCATGCAAGCTTTCAATATATCTCTAGCTGCTCATTGAATTTAATTTGTTCCTGTCCGGCCATTCAATTAGTTGTACTGGCAGCACACAGGTGGGATGGAGAGATCTCCTGAAGCCGTTGGCCCCTACAAAGGAGAGTAATTGGAGATCGAGGCATCGATCGCTCTATACTCTACATCTATCTAGCTGTTCATCATCTCGAGCGAGCTGAGCTGAGCTAGCTCACCTGCATGCCTCTTTCGTGGTGCCATTCAATGCATGCGTACGTATGTACGTGCCCTACCGGCCTGCATGCCTCAGCTCAGCTTGGCTTCAATTGAAGCTAAAAGCTTCGTCGTTCGGCCTCGATCTCTAGCGTATATGCATGGGACTGTTTGTGCGCGAGAGAGCTATGTCAAAATGACCACAAGAAGATATATATAACAGTTATATATACACTACAAATTATTAGGTGGTAAATCACAAAAAAAATCAAAGATTTTAGTAAATATATGGTAGTACGAGTGTGGCAATTCTCTCTTCATCGTCTAATTAAGTTTTTTTCCCGGGGCTTCAATGCGAACACACGCCTCACTGCATGAAATCTCAATGCACACAGGGTGTAATTAGCGTATTCTCTCGGTTTCTCCGTTTCATATCATAAGTCTCCATTTCAGATTTGATCTTTTTTATAGATTTATTTATAGAACAATAACTATACACACACGGAAGCGTTATTCTACACCACATGTGTAGAATAATAGCTATTTTACACCGACCACGGGAGTACTACTTTCAGTAGTAGATTTTCTCAGTAGAATAACAATTGAGTACTATTTTTTCAGTAGTAGATTTCTCACTAGAATAGCTATTCTACACATGATTTTTTTAAATAATAATATTTTTTTTAAAAAAAAATCAAATTTGTATGTCTGTTTAAAAAATTTGTAAAAGTAGCATGTGGTCGGTACTTGAAGTGCCGACTGGTGCCACGTCAAGTGCCGACTGGATGCTACCCCTATCAGATTCCACCATATCAGCTCCAGTCGGCACTTGAAATGCCGACTGGTGCCATGTCAGCTCCAGTCGGCACTTCAAGTACCGACTGGATGCTACCCCCTATCAGATTCCACCATGTTAGCTCCAGTCGGCACTTGAAATGCCGACTGAAGGTGACGTGGCACCAGTCGGTACTTGAAGTGCCGACCGCATGCTACTTCTGTAATTTTTTAGAATGAGCATACAAATTTGATTTTTTTTTAAAAAAAATATTATTTTAAAAAAATCTCTACAAACATGGTGTAGGATAACATTTATATATAGATATAGATAAAACCATAATGACTTGCAATACGAAAGGGAGTAGTAGTACGTACATAAGAGCATCTCCATTGTAATTGCTATTTTTGACTTGCTATTCATAGCAATAGCAAGTCTCCCTATTTCAATTGGCTTGCTATATTGCTACTCACTCCATTGTACTTGCTATTTTAGAAAACTTGCTATTTCTCTCATCAAACTTGCTACATGTAGCAAGTTTGGTGAGAGAAATAACAAGCCCCCTAAAATAGCAAGTCAAATAGCAAGTACAATGGAGACAACTTTTGACAATTCTTGTTATTTTTAAGGATAGCAAGTTGAATAGCAATTACAATGGAGATGCTATATTGTTACGTATACTGCAGCTTGCTATATTGTTACGTATGTTAAGATTGATGGGCGGAATGGTGGATGACAAGTGGGGGCAGTATGGAGGCAGGACTCAGGAGATGAATGTTCCACAATGGCACATTTAATTGACCCATGGAAGAACATCATGTCATGGCATCAATAATCTGGCGGCCATCTTAATGCTAGCTTGCAACTTGTGGAGAATAGTAGAGGGAAAGCCAGCATGAATTGGATTGAACTGGACCTCCTTTCATTTCGGCCACTGCACAGCATTAATGTATGCCTCAGAAATGCATTTCATTGGCCGTGTGTGTTTGCAATCGAACCAGAAACTTAACTTATTGCATATTAAACGAGATTACAATATTGACGAACGCAGTTAAAAGAGGAATTTTATTTAATTGGTATATTTAGATAGTAATTGTAAATCTCAAAAAGTCTTTTTAATTTGTCTCCACAAGCTCAATCTCACTTGTGAGAATATTTCACCGTCTGAGAAATTTTTTTGGGTGGTGCGGGCGCGGCGGAAATAGGGCGCGGGCGCGGGCTGGCGGGGGCGCGGGAGGGCGAGGTGGTGGGGGCGCGAGGGCGGGGGCCGGTGGGGGCGTGCGCGTCCAAGGCGTGCGTGGCGTGGCGCGGTTGACGTGGCAACCTGGTTCGGTTGTCGGTGGGCCGATCCAGGCTGACGTGGCTCAGGTTCGGCACTGCTTCGGTCGAACCAAAGCCACGTCTGCCTGGTTCGGCCGATAGACCGCCGTCGACGGGTCTAGATTTACAATTTTTTTAAATCAGGTATCGGATTTGATTTTATTAAAAAAATCGTGGTGAGGCTTGTTAAGGAACTGTTCGAGTTAAAGAATGTTCAATTTGATATATGACATATATATACACATTTATTGTGATCCTAACAAATAAATAAATCAATAAATAGTGAACTCTATTTTTATCCTTTCTATAGCCAAAGTCTAGTAATATATCAACCACTCCGTTTGTATCAGAACGTAACGTGTTTTGAAATTTAATAAAATTTAAAATTTATCCTCAATATAGCAAACTAGTACTATTTGTAAAAGGTAATTTTACCTTCAAAGTAGTTATACTACCTATGAAATTAATATAATTACTCCTTACTCCCACCTAGATAGCTAACTATATATATATTCCCAAATTCACACTCGCTCGCCCCGAGAAGAAGGTATTAGTCTTCGATCTTAAGGTCTGTTTGGATCCAAGGGGCTAAAGAAAAATGACTAAAAAATGGGCTAAAATTTTAGTCAACCCCTGTTTGGATCCAATGGCTAAAAAAAGGGCTAAAGCATTTATTGTTGTGTATAATGACTGAAATATCCCTCATTTATTGCTCTTGCTTTTCATGCATACATATATTGTGAGGGTATAGGTGGAAAAAGAGCATTTTAGCCCCTCTTTAGCTTCTCCTTGGGGGCTAATGGGCTAAAAATTGTTAGTTCCCTTTTAGCCTGGGTATTTGGATTTTTAGCCCCTAAAGGAACTAAATTTTAGCCCATTTTGCTTTAGCCCTTGGATCCAAACACCCCCTTGCTCATCTTTTTATTACATATGCTAAAACCTAAAATTTAATATATATTTAATGACGGATGAAGTATAACTACCAGAAGCAATTAGAACATATAGCTAACATCATGATTTTCATGATTTTGACATCTACGTCATGTATATGTTCTTCATGTAAAATAATTATTAATTACTAATTGGGTGAGAATTTCAGTGAAAAGTATATGATGATTAGGATATCAATGCAACTTATTTGTAACAAACACTGTTAATTAATTATGATGCTTTCCTTATCCTAACAGTATACATATAAGCATATATAAGTATTATAGTACAGTACTGTGACTGTCCATTTTGATGTGATTTCCATGTGTTATGTGATCATCAGTTATTTAATGCCATGTGCTTGCATTGCACTACTGCCCCAAAACAGGCAATCATTCATGTTTCATAAGTGCAGTGGCATCCAATTCCCAGTTTTAATTTGAACCAGGAACGATTAACTGGATTATATATTGCATGCCTAAGCTAATAAAAATAATAATGGCTAGCTGTTCAGGGCTTGAACCGCCAATAATGATTATTCGGGGACCAGAACACAATTGCAAGGACCGCTCCACTCAGTTTAATATCAATGAGTTTCTTAGCAATTAGATTGTGTTAGATCGATCAGTTTGTGTGTGTGTAAACACGGTTAATTGCAATTTCAAGGTACATATGCTCCATTCGACGATATAGAAAAACATGTCGTTTTAGACATGATTTCAGGTACTAAGGGATTATAAATGTCCAAAATATCAAATAGAATGCAAAACGACTTGTTTTAGGCAACTTTTGATACAAGTCTAAAACGACTTGTTTTTTATATCAGAGGGAGTACAATATTAATTACACCCTTAAATTATTCCTTAAATGACAATTGAAACAATATAGTTGCAACGATCAACAAGATATAAAATCTGCTGCATGCATTATTAATACCATATGATTGGGACTTAATATGAATCTGAGATGATTTTGCGATGAAATTGGGATGAAATATGAATTTGGTATATATATATATGGATTTGTCTATATATGTATGTGAATATATTTGTGTATGTGAATAATGTACTGATTTTTATAAAAAAATGTTTTTAGGTTTTGCCGAGTGCTTTATGTGTTCGCCAAGTGCCACAAATCCGGTAGTGCCCAAGGCCCGCCACATATCCGGTGAGCACGCGAACATGTAGCACCCCCTGGGACTGTCAGGTTCTTGGCTTCGCCGAGTGACACGTAAGGCACTCGGCAAAAACGCCCCCGTTAGCCATTTTTTTTGTGCCGAGTGTCGCGCCGGATACTCAATGAACTCTTGGCCATCAATAGTGGGTTCATCAAGTGTAGCACTCGGTGAACCCTTCACCGAGTGCAAATTAAATGGGGCTTCGCCGGATGCCACATGTACTCGGGGAATTATTGTTTTCCATATTGGAGGTATCAACGTTAACACTAAAATTATGATATCTCTAGCTCGGTTCTCGGTGTACCTTCTAAAATATGTAAAATCACTCTATAATTAATATTTGGATGATCTGTATGGTAGAACGTACATCCAGGAGCTTATTCTTAGCTGTTCATGATAATCCTAGCTTGAAACCCAGTATACACTGCACGTACATATACGGGGAGGTAAAAAATTAAATAATGAAGATGAAACAATCCTCAAATTAAAGCATCTGGAAGCTGGGGTCTCGCGCGATTGAAAAATTTGCAGGAGCCGTTCTGACACGCATGCATGCATCGCCCAGCAGGCACGCATATAATTGTTTGCCCTGCAATTCTGTTTCGTGGTCACCGGCGCTAATGCAGCTGGCAGCTCCTTTGTCGTCTAATTGTTGTTCGCTTCTTCCCCTGACGGATCTTTCTTCCCTCTCGTCGTCGATCTGCAGGATCGATCAGGCCGCCGAACAGTCTGCCGCCACTGCCGGCCCGCCGGCCAGCCAGCCAGCCTCCGTGTACGTCCGTACCTACATGCAACGATGGCCACCATGCATCATATCTCTCACGCAAGTGATCACTCTGCATGCCCTTGCAATACTGGTACCACCTACTACTACAGCCCTCCGTATATGCTTGAAGTATCATCTATCCATCCATCCATGTATTCATCAATTCATAAGCTAAGCTATCTAGCTGCTGCATGCATGCTACCACCCTAGCTAGGGTATATGTTGCCACTGCATCTACAGTTCCTTCAAGAGAGGGAGGGAGAGAAGTAGTTGAAGGGGCATAAATGGGGAAGTAAATGTGCAAGCAGGGATGAGAAGAGAGAGTTACATTGCATATGGTTGATACTACGACATGCATGATCCTCTTAATAGAGCCTGCAGAAGCATATTTATGTGTTACTTAACTATGCCATGACTTCTCCGTGTCTTGTATCATTCAATCTCTCCTCTCATGCATTAGTAATGAAGTGGAAGAGAGAGTTATATGCGTACATAACTCCTCTTCCTCATCCTACTGCCCCCACGTATATACAAGAGGGAGACAGATAGAATGAGCAAGTAGCAAGAAGAGGAGTAAAACCCTAATGTATTAAATTGTCAAGGAAATTAAAAGACGTCCTGCTACTTGTCTACTTAGAATTCAAACAGTTCAAATATAATACATAGGTCTTGAGTTTTAATTTCCTTGCTAGATTTGAATCATTAATTATTTCACTTGTATATATATATAGAGAGAGAGATCGAGATGTCTGCCTTTCACTCGCTATATATACTAGTATACAGTACAATACGATGTAGGATTTTACGATATATCTACGATTCCTTTAATTAATTTCCATGAACAGGTAGCCATGACTGAGTGTTGCCATTTCATGTGTAGTAGGTGCAATCTCTCTATGGATATATGTAAGGGCGTGCATCACCCAATGCAAGCTGCTATGAACAAGCTAATAAGCTCAGCTGGCCGCCGGCGACGATCGATCGAGCAGCAGAGACTAGAGCTAGCTAGCGTACGTCCCCCACGCCGGCCGGCCGGCCTGTTCCGTCAGTAGTGTGTGCGCCATGCATTACACTTGCACATGCATTTCTGTGCCATACGTCTTGTCCGCATGCGTTTGTTTGTGTCCACGATGGCATGTGTATGTGTACTGTCACGCATGCAATGCATGCATTCTCCTTTGATTTTAATGCGATTAAGACACAGGCATATTCTACATTGACCGTTAATTACTACATTCCGTAGACGCATGCTGCTCAAATATTTTTAAGACGGAACGGGAAAAACAACAGCTATATATATGTCATGCATTGTATGCGATCGATCAGTAGCTAGCGATCGAGCTTGTCAATGTAAGGTACGCAAGATGCATGCATTCGAGTTTAAGACGTAACTCCCTCTTCCTAGTTCCTAGAGAAATAATATAAGGAAGCAACAGAGCAGCATCAGAAGCTTAAACTTATGTAAAGGGAGCTAGCTAGCTAGGGACTACATCACTCATAATATTGTACTTTGAGA
Source organism: Zizania palustris (assembly GCA_019279435.1). Taxonomy (NCBI): domain Eukaryota; kingdom Viridiplantae; phylum Streptophyta; class Magnoliopsida; order Poales; family Poaceae; genus Zizania; species Zizania palustris. Next base: position 32,193,360 of record JAAALK010000287.1, on the reverse strand, counting down.
AGATGCATACAAAGTGAAGAGATTTGGGCACCTCCTTTACCTATTTAAATGCGCCCCCATGATATGTCGTCGTTGCTAGCTCTTGTCGCTTCCTTTTGTTAAGCCTGCGGTTTATGGCATTGAAAAGCTCTTAATAATTAATAAGTGCAGTACTGTGTTAGTTTAAGGTACGAGGGATGCATTCAGGTGAAAAATAATCTAGACAACTTTAGCTGCCGATCGATCGACGATTCAATGTTAATTCTCATTTAGCTCAGAGTTCCTTAACATGTCATCACTACTGACTGCTCATATATTATTGCACTGATTAGCAGCTGCTTCAATGCAGTGGTCCAAACTCCAAACGAACTGATTGACATGAGACATACACAAGAAGACACACAACAATTCAGCTAAACACTTTACATCGATCCACTTGTTTAGAAAAGACATACACATGCAGACATACAAGTGAAGCTGGATAAACACTTTATAAACAAGAGCTAGCACATGCTTAATTCCTAGTACAGACATACACAAAGAGACATGTTAAGGGTGGTAGATATGTACTTTGTCTATTTATTCTCCCTTTTTTTCCTGGATCTGTTTTAATTTTGTTGGACTCATCATCTTCTATAGTAGCTAGAGACATACACAAAGAGACATGTTAAGGGTGGTAGATATGTACTTTGTCTATTTATTCTCCCTTTTTTTCCTGGATCTGTTTTAATTTTGTTGGACTCATCATCTTCTATAGTAGCTAGAGACATACACAAAGAGACATGTTAAAGAAACATATAGCTGCACTTTAATTTATTGTATTAGCAGCTTTACCCATGGGCAAAACGAATGTTAGAAAGCAATGCAAGGTGCAGCTAGTGCAGTGGTAGTTATAAGTTTTACGTATTATTTATGTTAACCACCACTTGACTCTTAGCAGCATTTTGTGGCAGGGGCAAAAGAATGTTCATCAGAAGCGATCAAGTACAACTGTTGTGATTTACAAACCCATTCAACCTTAATCAGTTAATATCTTTACTTCAAATTTAGAGCCCCACGTAGCCTTGCAAATCTGGATGATATGATAATCCAGGAGGCTAAAAAAATTGACCATAGTAATATTTAAGTTCGCTCCTCTTTCATCTTTTTTTCTTGTATTCGGCACAGTGTGTGTGTGTGTCTCTTTTAATTTTTAGAACTTTGCTTCAATTGCTAGTTTTGATGTATGTCACATATTTGAAAGAAAATGTCCTAGATTGCACCTCTCTGTATTGGATCTGCATGTCCTACTAGCACACCACTACTCCCGGTATCTCCGGTTCTTCTACACCAAGAATATTTCCATGCATGCAATATTATACAAATTAGTACAATTCTAGGCATAAGTCTAATGCACCATACACATGCAAATACACTAACATAAAAACTAAGTCTAGATTATTTCTAACATATATGCATAATTAAATATTACTCGCACAGATAGATGCCAAGCAACATATATATATTTTAAATAATATTTTTTAAAAGAAAATTTCAAATTTGTATGGTGGTTTTGAAAAATTGTAGAAGTATGTAGCGGTCGGCACTTGAAGTGTCGACTGGTGCCACGTCAGCTCCAGTCGGCACTTAACTACCGACCGATACCCATTTTTGCAATTCTTCAAAATCGCCGTACAGATTTGAAATTTTCTTTTTTAAAAAATATTATTTGGGGAAAAATTCTATCATGTACATGTATTGATGTATGCAGCTACTTTATAGTTAGTACTTAGTACGTAGTATATGCATGCTTTGGAATATTGTTAATTGGCTACAGTTTAATTTCTTTCTGTGCTGAAAGCTATATATTTTCTGGGGTATATACGTACGTATGTGCAGGCCGGGAAGGGGTACGTACGTACGCGCGTGTGGGGAGCACTACTGATCTACTCACGCAAATTGGCCAAACTCTTTCAACTAGCTCTCTGTATGTGTATGTATGTATGCATGAATATGTGTGTGTATAACTACGTATGTACGTACGTACGTGCAGCATGCATGAGATCTGAGGCAGGGGCAAGCACTGCACGCAGAGAGACGACAGCAACTGGGGGTGCATGGATAAGATTTCAGATCTCAGTTATTTGAATTGATCAGAGAGTGTAAATCACATCGGCCGGCAGCTGGTAAATGCAATGCAAGCATGCATGCATGCATGCATATGCAGGCATGGGCCGTTAAAATAAAGGTACATATATGTATATGCATGAAAAAAATCGTACGTCAATAATGCGACGCTGTCGTGTAGAGCGAGTATTTGTGATCCGTAAAAAGATGGTATAGTACTACGGCTCTCGATCAGAACAGGGCGGGACGAGAGGCAGTCAATATTTGCAGGCAGCAGCAAGGCCGGCTAGCTGTTGCAAAGTTAAGAGCCCTTCACTGTACGTACGTACGTTTGGCAACATATGCATGTAAACGTCACTGCAGTAGTGTGTCATTTGTACGTACGTACATGATCTGATCTCTGATCGATCAATAATCGGTCGCCAAAGCCAGCCGGAGCCAAGCCGCAGCTAGCTAGTTTGCATGCATGCATTGTGTAGTACACTAGTACACTACGCTCGATCGTATGGAAAAAGAAAGAGAAATTAAAACAGTAGCAGATTAATCTAGAGTATATATATAGCTAGCACAAGCGCTAGCTCACAGTGCCATGTTGAACTGGCGTCACTACGGGAGAATGGGGTTTGCGAGTGCCTCGGGCACTCGGTGAAGTCTCTTTTTCATTCGGCGATGGCTTCGCCGAGTGCCACACTCGGCAAACGGTACTCGGCACAAGTCTTATCAGCGACGTGGGTTTTGCTGAGTGTTTTTTATCGGGCACTTGACAAACTCTACTTTTTCAGTCTGCCGTTATAACGACGGCGGCAAAAAATAGGGCTGGGGGCTTTTTCAGCCTGTTTACCGAGTGCCACGTTTCCGGTAGTGTGTGTTGTTGCACACAAGGATCTTAGTACATCTAAATTGTAGATAGAGGTTTAATTTAGTAGAAATTAATGACGGTGTTGACGCTATTCTACACTACGGGTGTATAATGCTATTTTACACCGATCAACACAACCGTGCCCACCTCATCCAGCGTGTCCCCACGCCCCACCCAATCCCGACCCCCCATTCCACGTTGGTGTAGAATAGTATTCTACACCTGTGGTGTAGGATAACACACACACACACACACACATATATATATATATATATATATATATATATATATATATATATATATATATATATACACACGCACGCGGTATCGAATGCTCTATCATATCTCCTTAGAACAATTAAATATCTAAAACTTGATTTCGGACAAACGAAAAAACTTCTTTTTGTGGTTAGTTTATGACATTTTTTACTAGTTAGTTCTTGTCATTAATTTATGATAAAATTGTCTCTTCAATAAAGACTTTACTTTTGAAACAAAATTAACAAATAAGTGATAAAATTAAAAAACAAAACAGCCTTATTAATACGAGAGAATATTATTATAGAGTGATAGGTATGAGGTTTTTAAAAAATAAAATTTATTTATTTATGAACCGATACTAAGAAAAAAACGAGAAATTAAGTCCTTTTAGAGAAAGTTAAAAAGCTAGAAATAAAGTATTTTTAAGACATGGAAGGTAGCTACTAATAGAAACACCATAATTACTATTTACTGATTGTGGGAGCCAAAAATTGATTGTATAAAAATATTGATACACTTATTTACAATTAAGATACCAAAATATTTCTACATGTGGGTATAATTAATAACGTTTACCAATATGCCATGATTAGAAAGGGTAATTAATAATCAAGTGTATATTACAGAGCCATGTGTTCCAAATTTCCAATTCAATGTTACTGAACGTGAGAACGTCTACCGTTTGTATGCCTTCAGTTCGGTCAACTCGGAGATCGATGCATGGATCGATCGATCGTATGCTCGCACGGTTTCACTTTCACAAGCAACGAGACGATCCACCTGCACGAAGGGGATTAAACCTAGATGGCAGAGCTAGGCAGCTAGCCAAGCTAGGCTGCAGGTGCAGAGAACGATCGTACGCATGCAAGCACACTCGCCCAGATTGATGCAGAAATATATGATGCGTAGTACTACACTGTACTGGTCAACGAAGCTACATTGCAGGCCGGCTAGCTTCTCAGGCCTCGTTCAATTCGTTGTTGCTGCTGGACCGATCGATCGAGATATCTTTCGGGATCGTCGTCCCCGGCCGGCGCCACCGCCGGCCGGCTGTACTGATCTGCGCCACCGGGGTGGGCACGTACAGCGGGTGGCCGCATGCATGCATGCATTCACGTACGCCCAGCGGCTGCTAGGTCGATCGGCCAAACGCTAGCTACCGATGTGAACTACATCTACACGAGTGTTGATGGAAAATAAGAGGTAAAATTCCTCACAAAATAATTTGATTTTTGAGAATTTAAAGAATCGCTGATTGAGAAACCAACTGCAATTCATTAATCCTCATAGGATTCAAAAACAAACCCGACGTTTCAGAAGAAGCACAAGATTCTTGAGACAGCTAGGGCCCAAGAGAGAGCTGCATTCAAGCTGCAGCATGGGCATCTCATCTCAAACGAACACACTCCAGCCGTCTTTTCCCGCCATATTTATTGCACTTGGCCCAAAAACATGACTGTACAACACATGTACAACGGTCTACTCTCTCTCTCTCTCTATAAACCGGAATGCTTAAAAGGGGCAAAAGATTCTTCATTTTCGCAAACATTCCGTCCTATACCTCTTCTTCTCGGACTCGGATCGCAAGCTACCCATATTTAGACACCACAAGTGGCCGGCCGGTGTTCAAAGTTCGTCTACCACTCTAGCTAGCTAGTTGTTAGCGTACTTGGAGCTAGCTAGCTAGCTAGCTGCGCTGAGATCAGTTGATCGATCGATCGATCAATGGCGGACGGTGGTCTGTGCGAGCTCTTCGCCGACGACCTGTTCAGCATCATCGAGACGTGGGAGGAATGTATCAGCGGTGGCGCCGCTGGGGCGGCGGCGGCGGCTTCTGCTGCTGCTGCTACCGCCGTCGGTGTCCCCAAGGCAGGGAACGCTGTCGTCGTCGGTGCCAGGAACGCGGCGAACGCTCGCCGCCGGGAGGCCGGCGGCCGCGACGAGGAGAAAGGCCGCGGCGGCCCTCCGGCGCAGAAGAAGCAGAAGGGGCAGTCCTCGTTGACTCTGTTTGCCGCGGCGGCGACGTCGGACAACGAAGGTGGGTCTGCGGCGAATAAGGTGTCGCACATCACCGTGGAGCGAAACCGGAGGAAGCAGATGAACGAGCACCTCTCCGTCCTGCGCTCGCTCATGCCATGCTTCTACGTCAAGAGGGTAATTACTAATCAGTGACATGTCCACTGCCGATCACTAGCTTCTAATTAATTACTAACAGTTGTATGATTGAGTTGCATGATACGGAACTAGCAATTAAATATGCCACGTTGATGCTTCAAGCCTTCAACGATGTAACTTGCTGTAGTACTCTTGCATTGCATCATTTCAGAGAATCTCTAGTACGGTATCACTACAGTATAGTACGTTACAATGCAAATGAGTGAGAAGGTTATCGTGATGTGAAATCAGTGCAAACCCTAATTAATTAGCAAGTAAAGTTAACTAGGAGTAACTTATAGACATATATACCCAAATTTATGATGTGGGAAATGCAGGGAGACCAGGCGTCGATCATAGGAGGGGTGGTGGACTACATCAAGGAACTGCAGCAAGTTCTGCGCTCGCTGGAGGCCAAGAAGAACCGCAAGCAGGCGTACGCCGACCAGGTGCTCGTCAGCCCAAGGCTCATCAAGTCCACGCCGCCGATCAGCCCGCGCCTGGCCGCCGTGCCGATAAGCCCTCGGACACCGACCCCGGGCAGCCCGTACACGCCCGCCCACGTCGGCGCCGGAGCCGGCGCCGGCGCACGCCCACCGCCGCACCTGGCCACCGCGACGTCTGCCTCGTCGGCCTACAGCTACAGCTGCATGTCTCCGGCCATGACGCCCACGTCGTCCTCGTCGACCACGACGACGACGCAGTACTCGCACCACGAGCTGCTCTCGCCGCAGCCGTCGGCGCCACCGTTCCTTCCCACCCTCGACAGACTCGTCACCGAGCTCGCCGCGCACGCCGCCCGCAGGCCCTCGCCCGGCGGCGGCGGACTCCTCGTCCCCGACGTGAAGGTGGAGTTCGCTGGTGCGAACCTGGTGCTGAAGACGGTCTCCCACCGCGCGCCAGGTCAGGCCCTCAAGATCATCGCCGCCCTGGAGTACCTCTCGCTCGAGATCCTCCATGTCAGCATCAGCACCGTCGAAGACATGACCGTTCTCTCCTTCACCATCAAGGTACACAACATATACACGCGCGCACAACCTGCATCTAACTCATTGACCATTAATGGTTACCTTCAACCCGAAGCTAGATAGCTACGTACTGCTTGTTAGGACATGTTCATTTCATGTCATGAACAGCACATTGCTACAGTAAACACGAGCCACCACTTCTTTGGGCCATGATTCCTGCTCACATGTACATATCGCCATATCGTGTTTAAGACTTGCAAATATTCGATAAGTTTCATAAATGTGGGCATGCATGCAGCGTGTATAGGCCAGGTTCTGTCCGGACATGCATGTCTAATGTAGAGCTCAGAAGCACAGTATAGTACTGGTGTGTATACAGTATATATGTGTGTGTACACTGCGAAGAACTAAACAGGCTCGATCTAGTATTTATTGCGTGATATATATATAATCACACTTCTGTATCTGCTTCCACATCCCATCTTGCTGGTAGAGCTCAAGAAATTACTAGAGCCAGAGGGTATAAATCACCAGGGCAGTCGTCGCTCCGCACCGTCAAATTTTCATTCAACGGATATCGGAGGGAGCTTCGCAGGTAGGCACCGTATATATATAGTGAGGTCTACCTCCATAGTGTCCAGATGTTTTCGTACCATTCGATCCGTGCCGAACAATGTGGATCGTGACTACACTTTGCAGTTAACTGCATAGGAGCTGAGCCGTTCACATAAATAATATGCATATATACAAGCATATATGTTGCCGATGCATTCAAAGTTGGGAGCTGAACTATCCATGAGCAGTGGAGGTATACAGCACCAGCTGGGAATATATGAACGCAAGAGTACAAGCAGCAGCTAGCTACAGCGCGCAAGCTAGCTGTAGATCGAAAACGTCGTAGAATAATTAACTACTCTTAGCATGCAGACATGCAGTTGCATGCAGGTATATATATGCAACATCGACAACAATTCAGACATCTTAAATGTGTTCACTTCTGTGCATCCGACAGTATTATTTTTCGAAATTTAGATGAGCTAGCTAGTTCTGTTGAATTGTACGTACAAATGTGCATGGATGCATGTCAACATAATGGCCGACATCGACATTGATCGATCCAGCTATTATACATACGGACAGTACATATATACTTATATTAATCAGAGAATTTATGAACTTTGATCTTGCATTGCTAGCTAGCTCGATCGATCGGTATTGATTCGTTTGTGTTTACTACTGCAGATTGGGATCGAGTGCGAGCTGAGCGCCGAGGAGCTGGTGCAAGAAATTCAGCAAACCTTCTTGTGACGACGACGTACCAACCAACGGTGTTTGGATTTGGATACCGAGCTAGCTTAGCTAGATGTAGCTTTAGTGCATGCATGCATACACGTATGTATATACGTACGTTCATGTGTGTTCTATAGTTAATTGCGTGCAGTGTGTGGCTTAATTTGCAGGGGGGCAATTAAGCTAGAGGCACGTAGAGATCAAGAAAGCTTGCAGGATTGAACATAGATATATATATGCAATGCAAAGCTATTCCATGCATACATGCATGGCTTGTTTCGATGATCTCTCGCATGCTGCAGTGCAGTTAGGGGTGTTTAGATGCAAGCGGCTAAAGTAAAAGAGGCTAAAATTTAGTCACTTTAGAGGCTAAAAATCCAAACAGTAAGGCTAAAAAGGGGCTAAAATTTTTTAATCCATTAGTCTTCAAAGAAGAGCTAAGAGGGGCTAAAATGCCCTCTTTCCACCCATCATAAATATTTTAGCCTTTTTTTAGTCTTTGGATCCAAACAGGAGGTGACTAAAATTTTAGCACATATTTTAGTCACTTTGGTTTAGCCCTTGGATCTAAACAGACCATTAATTGCTAGTGTGATCGAGTACGTGCTACGGATGGCTAATTTCTCTCTCGTATCAGATTCAGTAATAAGATTCATGTATGCAATTGCATACATATATACGTACGTGGTACATACGTACATACATGGATGGCTTCTTCTACTTATATTATATAGGTAGTAAATGACACCATTGACACTGCACGGTGTATAATCAGTATATATATGACACGTACGCATGCCACTTCACGGGTCATTAGTTACGGGCAATAAAGGTCAACAATGTAGTGACGATGTGATACTATACCTACCCTTTTTACGTCACTAATAACCCATTATTAATGTACTAATCGCTAAACCCATATTTATTAGCATAGTTCTACATCTATATTCATCGCTTATAGTTGACTATAAGTGATATGTGGAGGTACGTGTTATGTCCGATGTTAATGATTGACCATTAGTCTATTCATAGTGGTGGGTTTCGTAACATTGCTTTCTAGAAGTCCATATCAGATTTGCAACCGAATGAAATACCCTATCTCAATAGATAGTTTTATTTCATTGTTTTCTAGGCTAACCAATATAATTAAATGCAACTAGCTCTCATGAAATATCCTCTCTTTGATGAAACGATTTGACTCTCAGTGGGAGTTTCATTTCGTTTCATCTGTCTTGAAACGGGTTAGCACCATGTCATGGTGATGACACTACTTCCTTCTCTTCTTTTATTAATTGAATGTCATGTCAACAAAAAATATGATGTGACATGGTAATTAATACCACGAAACACCACATGAAACTCCCATTGTGAATAGCCTTAGTAACAGGCTAAGCATCTTAATTATTTGCCCATTAATAATGTTTGACCATTAGTGACCGACCATATATTTATGCCCACAACTTAACTAACAATGGGTCATTACAGATGGTCAATATATATATCCTCAGACAGCGTAAGTAAATATATCCATCAAAAAGTGAAAATTATATGTTGTACAGTCACTAATAGGAATTTTTAAAAATTATTATTTTTTAAAAAATCAAATTTGTATGACAGATTCAAAAAATTACAAAAAACAGCATCTGGTCGGCCGACTGGTGTCACGTGGTAGCCAGTCGGGTTAGGCACGGCGTGGCGCGGCGTGGGCACCAGTCGGCCGATATGGTTAGCCGACCGGATGCTATTTTTGCAATTTTTAATATTATTTTTTTAAAAAAACCGCTAATAGTGAAATGCCCATTTCTTGGCTGCATCATTAAGCAACATTACGATTTGGCAATCGTCTTCATCAATTGTCCTAGAAACATGTGACACACGTCACATATTTTCTTGTATTCAGTCAAGAGAGCATCATCATAGAACATGTCATATATTTAAACAAACACAAATATGCAGCAATGACTGTGTTTAATCAATTTTACAATGCTCAGTTGTGTTCATGGTCTAAGATAACAAATCTAATACCGATCAATCAGCATCCATAGAATGAAATTAAAATCCCCCTATTTCAATTTGACCAGAACATATATTGTACTCGATCGTAGCAAATCGACTAAGACTATACAATTAATTTCTAAATTAATTCCAACGTGAATGTTCCCTTAAAAACATCCAATGATAATGATGCTCTGATTCACATGGACGTGGAGGGATTGAGGCCCATTTAGGCCTTGCATGCTCAACTGGGGCTCCAATATTTTATCCATGAACTGATTTACATGTCAAGTAGTACAGGACATTGAACTCTTAGTTCTAGTGATCGATCCCACATTTACATGTGCAAAAAGAAGAACCAAAAAACATAAAAATTATTAGCACACATCACTGGATACTCCTTAGATATACTTCTTGGAAAACTTGCCCCATTGAGCTGTGGACTACACTGTGATACAACATGCACGTTTCTTTCAGACGCTTGTGTTATATATGGACATGCAACTCATTTCCATCTCCTCTAGGCCTGGTTTCTTCTACAGACGCCGTGTAGATCGACAATATAATGGACCCCATCGTCTTCAGTGATTGATCATGCATTCATGCCTATGGTGCTGACGGTGAAGGAGACGATGGTGGTTTGAGGCCCGGATACTGCATGCGATGGAATTTGCAAGCACAGGTTGAATCATAAGCATTGCATGGTTTAATTTGCACCTTTTGTTCATATGGCAATGAGGCTTGACAAGAAGAGTAGCTTACATTTGCATAAGGTGAGAGAGGCCTGCTTGGCGCTGCAGGAGGTGGCTCTGTGGTGGCTTCTGCTGCTACTGGGGCTGAGTTGACCGCTGCTGGGGATTCAGTCACTGTGCTCTCAGCCTTCAGCTCGATTTTAGCCTCTGCTGGTGCCACCGGCGACGGGGAGGATGGTGGTCTCAGATCCGGATACTGCATGGATGAATTGCAAGTGCAGAGCAATGAACAGTATTCACAAAAAAGAAAAGAATTCTGATCTGATTATCTGAATGAGGCAAATGGCAATGGTTATCAGGTGTACACCTACATTTGGATATGGTGAAAGAGGTGTCGGCGACGGCGTTGCAGGAGGTGCATCTGCGCTGGCTGCTTCTACTTCTACTGGTGCTGCCGGTGGTGCAGCAGTAGCTGTGGCAGCAGCTGGAGCAGCCACTGTTGCTACTGCTTGGCTCTTGGACTCACTAGAAGAAGGGAGCAGAGCCTGGCCGATTTCCTTCAGGTGGCAAGGAGGCACACATTTACCGAAAAACAATTTAACAAATATTTACTCGGGAAACAACATGAGCTTTTCCATGTTCAGAAGAAAGGCAGCAGAGTCCGGTAATGCAAATTGCAAATCTCGTCAGAAAAACCACGCAATGATGTTGAATGTTATATTCAATTTGCCTATATTACTTGACCATTTTCAGTTGAACCATATGGGCATTGCTCATGGTACCAAGTACCAATAAATCTATCCGACACAATACTATGGACAGTTGCAAACAAAGGATGGGATCCACACAAATCTAAGTTTCGACTGGTTAGTAAAAAACCGAAGGATGGACAAGTTTTATTGGTTATTTTCCCTTTTCTAAATATTTATGCCTACAAAAAAGATGCTTAGCCGTATCAAGCTAGGGCCTGATCTTGAAATCAAAACAATCTTGAACACGCATAGCTATACCAACCATCTAATTTGACATTTGTATGTAGGTCAAATATGCCTGTTAACTGCTAGGCATGCAATAAATTTGGGGTGAATAAATATGACTCGTCCATCCTGGCTGAACTCCCTAGAAGCGAATATGAAACTATAAACATATAGCAAATTAGCAGTATAGCACATTTGAAACAGAACATTTGAGAAGACAGACAGCTACCTTTATTTCATCAACAAGCTCCTTTGGAGCAATCTTTTTGTTAAAGAACTCGTCGATCTGTTTAAGGGTTTTCTTTCGGTCCTGTGAGCATCACAAATTAGTGTAAGAACTTGCCATTGAAAAAAGGCTTCAGTATAAAGGAACAAAGTTGCTTTAGATATCTCTGGATTCCATTGAGAAGAGAGAAAATTGTGAAATGCACCTCAGCATACAAGAGTTTGCTTGCAACTAGCTGGACAATGGCAGCTGACCCTAAGAACTGGAGCACAGTCTCTATCTGCAGCATATTACAACATTAGTAAAAATGCTAAAGCAATTCCTCAAAACGTTGAAAATCTCACAAGCTGAGTTACCTCTGTGTAGGCAAGTACACCCAAACCAGTAGCTGCAGCAAGCCCAATTGTGACAGGCAAACCATCTGCACCATCCTGGAAGTTTGCACCACATAGTCAGAATTCCATAGAAGCTCCATCAAACTTGGTGTTTAGATTCAAAAGGTCATTTTGATAACTCACCCCAAATAGATCGCTTAAACTGAATCCCTTCTTGGGAGCTGTCCAGGGAAGATTACTGCTCTGCAGTGGAACACTAGCCAATGGTGACATTTTGTTGGGTGCATAAAGATGTAATCTTGCAGCCAGAACGAGCCGTGTAAAGAGTAAATACCAGCCATCCTCGACGTCCCTCTGCACCATCCTTCACCGCAAAAGCAGCTTTATAACCATTCGACGTGACAAGTTCAGCAACCAGCTCGGAATTCCCATCTAACCTGGTTCCCATAATATCCATGTAAATAAATGTTCAGGAGGAGAAACAAATTGAATAGTTGATAGAAGAATTGAAGTAGACCATTGTAATGCTGCGGTGCTTAATTCAGAACATTGATGATATAATGCTAATATTAGTGGTATAACTTACTGAACATTAAACAAAGATAATTCAGAACATTGATGATATAATTCTAATATTAATGGTATAACTTACTGAACATTAAACAAAGATAATTCAGAACATTGATGATATAATGCTAATATTAGTGGTATAACTTACTGAACATTAAACAAAGATAATTCAGAACATTGATGATATAATGCTAATATTAGTAGTATAACTTACTGAACATTAAACAAAGATAATTCAGAACATTGATGATATAATGCTATTATTAGTGGTATAACTTACTGAACATTGAACAAAGATAATTAGGAATCTAACCACATTGCAGATAGAACCAAAGATTTGAGCTGCTCACTTGTCAAGGATGACTAATCTAGTGTTCTCGGGGTCCTTGAACCTCAGCGAGAGCTTCTTGAGGAAGCCGTTCTTGTCCTCGCCGTCGTAAGGCACGGCCACCGCCTTCTTCTTGGCCTCCCGGATGTCGGGCGCGCCGTTCTCCCTGGCGTCGGCGAGCGGCCTAATGTCGAGGAGCTGCGTGTCGGGCTCCTCGAGCACCGTCCGGTACGCGGCGCTCGCGGACACTACGCCGTACGGCTTGGAGGCGCCCCCTAACACCTGCGCGAGGACCAGCGGCAACGCCACCGCGGCGACCCCCGCGGCGGCCACGAGCGGGTTCTGCGTCACGAAGTCGACGAGCTCGCCGAGGCCGAGGTCCGGGAGCGCGAACTCCCCTCCGCTGCCGCCGCCCCCGGAGTCCGTCGACAGCCGCAGCGTCTCCTCGTAGGACAACGGCACAGCGAGCGCGGCGCCGCCATTCGCGAGCCCGAGCGCCGCGCCCGCGAGGCCGCCGCGGAGGACGTCACGGATCCTCGGCCGCCTCCGCGCTCCCGCGCGTCGCGCACCGGCGCGCGGCGACGGGGTGGCTGCGGTCAGCGGCGTTGGCGCGGCTGAGGAGACGATGACGGCCATGGCATAACGGTGCGGACGGTGTCGCGGTCGCGCGGGGAGGTCGGCACTCGGCAGAAGGTTGTGGCGCGGAGGCCGGTGGTGCGGCGGAGATGAGGAAGAGAGGAGAGCTGGAGGTGGGAGGCCAACGAGGGGGCGCCACGTGGGAAAAGAGATCAGACGTCGAGGCGGACGAGCCGAGCGAGCGGCTGCAATTGCGCGCGATGGGTCGCTTGTTTTTCTTCCCCTGGTGCTACTCGTCACTCGCGTAGTACGCGATGGCAACAGCGCGCGCGCGTACGTCGTCAGTACGCCGGCGTGTAGTACGTGTACGTTCTCTCCGGCGACCGCCGTCCGGTGGCTCGCCGTGACGCCGATCCGCCGGCGGCGGCGGGTGTCCTGACAGCGCTGGACTGAGCCAGTATGATGTTTGGGCCTAGTTCAGAGGCCCAACTTCTCAGTCGACGGGATAAATGAAATAAAATGAAATCTCATGAATTTTTGTTTTAAATAATACATTTTTTATTCAAAATTTTAAATTTGCTATACAGATTTCAGAATTTTTAAAAATAACATGTAATTGATCTACTGATTTAGTCCGATCAGCACACCAATCTAGGCCGATTCGACCTAAATCGGTATATCATCTATCGATCTAGCCCCAATCATAGATCGAACCTGAGATCCGCTGATCTAGGGTGGATTGGCGTTACATCAGCACATGGTTTGCTGATATATGGAGAATCGACAGATCTAACATGAAAAAAACAAAATCCTTTTGTAGCTCTTTATTTATTGGCAAAAATAAAAAATGTCAATACTAAGGAGAAAGAAACAAGAATAACATGTTCTCAAACATGTAGCATTCTATCCACAACGGTTGGTCATACAACCACGATTCATAATACCAACATAAGGCTATTTTTATAAATCATGAAATCTGCGTATCAAATTTGAAATTTTGAATACAAAGTATGTTATTCAAAAAATCAAATCTCACGGTGTCGATGGTTTATCTATGAATTTTGAGCTGAAAATTGTTTCTCCTCCAATGTAATGTAAAGCAAGATTGTTCACTTAATAGTGCGTAAAATGCTGAGGTCAAAACATGACTAATTGAGATGAAGGAATATTACTTAAGAAAATTTTAGAGTTCCAACCGTTCAGTTGGAGGTTCCAGTTTTTAAAGTTGAGATATTCATAGACTTTCAGCCGAAGGTTCAAAACATTTAAATTTCAACACTGAAAAAATCTTTTTAATTAATCGAAAATTATAGACACTACGTGTTAAAAATTCTAAGCAGATACATTATCCAAGTATCCAATCGAAATTTTGAAACTCGTATATAGTCGAAAGTTTAAACTTCAAATTTGAAACTGATTGTTTTAGTCGAATGAACTAAAAACCTAGCGGTGCCTTAGATCAAATAACATCAAATAGTTACATCACCCAATGGTAGATAACATCGTCTCCATATTAGAGTAACCAAAGAAAGACATGTCTCACTAGTCATCCTAATAATCTAGTAAATCTGAAAGGATCGAAACCCTAAGATCTTCTGACACCTCTAATTTAGTCCTACGATCTTTCAAAAAATTAAAGAAGAAGGTCGAGCTTGGGACGAAGCCGGTGCGTACTGTTTAGCCTAATTTCTCTAACTTTCTGTTTTCTTCCTTCTTTATTGATCTCCATCACCATGTACTTTATATACACTCTCGATTTTTAATCTAATATACCCACACTTCTCGCGCGTCTTTCTCAAAAAAAATGTTCAAACTCCCCATAAATTTGGACCGAAAGTAAATGCATTAATTCCCTTAATTTAGATATCCAGTCAATCTGCAGGAATACCCGAGATGGAAGGAAGTAAATGGAATTATTGCCTTCCATTTCTTTCTCTCTCTCTCTTTTTTTTAAAGAAGCAATTGCCTTCCATTTCTTTCTCTCTCTTTTTTTTTTTGAAAGAAGCAATTGCCTTCCATTTCGATTAGCAACAAATCTTGCATAAAGGGAGCACCCTCTCCTCGGCGCTGAGCCGCCCACCAACCAACACAAGATCACACGAGTCAACCAGTGAGACAGTGAGCAGCATCTACAATGGCGAGAAGCGTTTGTGCCGCCGTCCTTGGGCTGGCCGTGGCCGTGTGCTGCACGGCGACACTCGCCACCGCCGCGGAGTGGACCGTCGGCGACGCCAAGGGCTGGAGCTTCGGCGTCGCCGGCTGGGAGAACGGCAAGCCCTTCTCGGCCGGCGATGTGCTCGGTGAGAAACACCGCCAGTGAACTTATTACCATGCATTCGATCAGTAACTGATCAGAAAGATTAGATTTTTGCCGGTCGGACTACACATTGGAGCGTTCAAATATGTTGGATCGATCTCGACATGTGTCATGTGCAATGCAGATTTCAAGTATGACGCGCAGATGCACAACGTGGTGCAGGTGGACCAAGCCGGGTACAACGCGTGCGCGGCCGGCGCTGGCTCCAAGACCTTCTCCTCCGGCGACGACAAGATCGCCCTCGCCGCCGGCAAGTCCTTCTTCATCTGCAGCTTCCCCGGCCACTGTGCAGCAGGCATGAAGATCGCCGTGACCGCAAAATGAGACAGACGTTGATCGATCCGTCCATACGTATGGTGGCCGTCTGTCCGAAAATAATTTGCCGTCGTTTCGAAAAGAGTATACATCCGGAATTAAAGACGGAGGAATTGAATTATTTGTAATATAATCCCAATATCTGTTGTCTCGATGGAACAATGTAAAAATGATTGGTTTTCTTCCAATTAAAAAAGGAGCAACATATTAACAACAATACCACCAGTTTGTAAACCACTTTTACTTGAAGTATTCAATATGTTCCAAAATTGCCCTATTGTAACAGCTCACGTCTGACAAGTGGGTCCCACCTATCAGAGGTCGTCGTTCTCTTCGCGCATGTGCCCGCCGGCCGCCGGCCGAGTCAAGAACCCTAGCTCCTCCTCCTTCCAACGATTTCGCACGATTCGTCGGGCCCATTCCAAATTGAGAGTGGATTTGAACCCCCTGTGATGCCTTACCTAATTGCCCTCTCCTTTCCTTTCAAAATCGACGCGGCATTGACCCCGGTGACCCCTCCCCGTTTATCTTCTTTTCTTCGGCAAGCCCGCTCTGCTGCCTTCTGAGCCCGCGAACCCCTTCCAAACCCCCGCTCGAGCTCGGGACAATCCTAGCATTGACCACCGCGTCGTGTTTGCCTCCGTCGACCGACACCGGCTCCAGTCAAGCCTCGTCGGCATTCAGGACCTCACCATGCATCACCAACCATTCGGCAAGCTTGGACGTGTCGTCGTCTACGTCGGCATCGCCTTCGCGCTGCTTGGAGACCGCCGCAGGCCGCATCCCGTCGTCGCTAGCGATCGCGGAAGTGGTGGTCAGGACCCCCAAGCTCTCATCTTTCGTTTAGTTCCTTTGCCGCTCGCGCCGCCGACGAACCGACCGCCGGCGACCATCGCTCCCTGTATCGCTCGCCACCGGTGTCGAAAGTGGACGACGTGTTGCCATGTCAGCACCATGTCGATGCCACCTCACCGATCCTGGTCGATGTGTCCGCACACATGGTGCCCCGTGGCTACAGTATTGGGATCGTTCCAGGCCATCCGATCTAGCCTGGTCTAGATCTAGCCGTCAGTCCCTGTGGACCACATGTCCACATCGGTGAACTTGGTCCTTGGTGGGCCTCTCGTTGACACACATGCCCCACATGTCAGTCGCGTTAACCCGGAGAGCGGACGCAATAGCCCCCTTTCCAGTTCTAAAACGATTATAAATTGCGCAATAAATAGTTTTAAATCGGTTTAAAACTTATAAAATTCATAACCAATTCATAATACCTCCAAATTAAGCGGTTAAATTTTAAAAAATCATATAAAATTATAGGGAACATTTTGTAATGTTCGAGTGTGTAATTTCCTTTTTTTTCTGACTGTGCATGCCGTTTCGAAATTACTAAAAGATAAAGCATGCATGGTTATTTATTCCTTAACTTTAAAATGAACCAAGCACGGCTCTTTATTTATTGGTGACTTTTAAAACGAAAGATGGTAATTATTATATACTACCTCTATTAATTTTTAAATAACACAGTTGTTTTTTATCTTAATATTTGACCACTAATATTATTCAAAAGTAGTTTTGAAATATGATTTATTTAATTTATTATAATTTTTTATTATTAAAAATACTTTAAGCATAACTTATATTTTGTTTTATCTTGATCGTGTAATTTGCATTTACCACTCTAAGCTTGGAAGTAAGCAAATGCCCTGTTTCATCCTCAGAAAGTCGCAGTAGTTTCCATTTATTTGGGAATTAAGCGTAAAAGTTACTTCTTAATTTACCACTCTAAACTATACGTGGCCAGATGGGCGGCCGGCACTAGCACGGCCCTAGCACGGTTAGGCACGACCCGAATAGACACTACATCTTATTCGTGTCATGGCGTGCCGGCCCGGCGTGCCGAGTTTGCAGCCCAGGCACGACACTAAGTCTAATAAATAGTGTCGTGCCGGCACTATGGCACTATCGGCCAAATGGGCTAGTGCCGACACAGGCACTAAGATTACAAAAATTCAGACTAGCATAACAATTCATTACACAATTCACAATCTGACTATCTGAGACAATTTCAAACTTCAAAATTCAAAATTTATAACAAAATTTTGAAAAAAATACAATTTTCAGATCAATTCACATGAGAATTGAAGATCACAACAGAATTTAAAGTTTCACAGTATTATTAACAACTCAAAAAACTTGCAAAACGGAAATCAAACAAACAAAATTTTAAACAAGTTTGAGCTGGTGCAATGGCTGCCTCATTAAAAACCTATCTAGGTAAAACTCACACCTCGTGAGAAACCCTAGATAGGAAAAAAGAGTGCAGCCCAGCTCAATCAATTATTTCACATCAGTATCAAAGTTTACAACCAGTCTGAGGCTCCCAGCCAATAGCCCAAAGTTATCACAAACACACATTACAAGTTTACAACTCATCAGACATCACTATCAGCATCAAGATAGAGATTATCAAATTTAAATTGAAGTTCCTTCAATGCCTTGTCATCCACCAATGTTTGAATCATCTTTTCAGAGGCTTCCCAATCCTTGACACATGATAGAATCTCTACCATTTCAGGAGTTAAACGTCGTCGTCGCTCTTCTATGACTCTACCACAAAGACTAAATGCAGATTCAGATGAAATAGTAGAAACATGCACAGATAGAACATCTCTAGCTAAGATGGAAAGAACTGGAAAGGACAGTTTATGATCCTGCCACCAGTTCAAACAGTTGAAATTATCATCATATTGTTGATTGACTAGATCACTATCCAAATAGTGTGAAAGTTCAGTTCCTATACCAGTACCAGGAACAGGATTGCTTGCAGCATGCAAAAGTGATGTGACAGAGGTTCTTGTGGACATAGTGGAAGGGGTGGAAGAGGAGAAAGGCATACCAGAACCAAAACCAGAATCTGGATCATCATCCAAAATAAAATCCCAGGCAGTGAATTTCTTACCAGTACTTTCTGCCCGTGATGGTCTCTGCAATCTTATAGCACCAAACTTGTTATCATATGTGTTATAAAGTGTATGGAGATATGCTCTGACCTCAGTTAAATATGCAGAATAATTAGTACCAGTAAGAGAAGATAACAACCTAAGCATACTATAGAAATGTTTCAATTTAGCTCTAGGATCTAATATGAATGCAATGGAATAAAGTAATGGTATGTCCCTCCAGTACTTTAGAAATTTGTCTTTCATAGAGATAACTACATTTCTAAGCATTCTATCATTTTCATAAGTCTGTAGGTGTTTAGCAAACTTAATAGGGGCAAATTTTTTCATGCCATTATAATTTTCACAGTTTTAAAATATGCCATCGGTGTGTCACTGACAGATGGGACCTACCACAGTCACTGACAGTGGCATTTTTCAAAATTCAGAAAATTGTAATGGCATTTTTTCAATTTTCCCAACTTAATAAGATGATGCAACATAAGGGTGGAGGTAGAGTAGTAAACACCAGACATAACAACAGTTGAATCATGGAATAACTCAAGAAATGATATAATTTTTTAGCCACATACCAATGAGATTCTGTGAGAAGTAGAGGTTCACCTTCGTTTCTAGGATAGTTAGTCTCAATGAAGACACTAAAGATGGACTTGTAAGGGACCAGATGTTTAAGCATCAAATAGGTAGAGTTCCACCTCACCTCCATGTCCAAACCAAACTTTGTAGGACGTACACCAGTAGCAATACAATAAGGGTTAATTTTTTCTGTGCCATTACGATTTTTACAGTTTGCCAAAATGCCATCGTTGTGTCACTGCCAGATGGGGGCCGCCACAGTCACTGACAGTGGCATGTAGGCAATTTCTGAAAATTATAATGGCACGTGAGTAATTTTCCCATACAATAACGCTTATATGCACCAATGCGTTGATTAGATGAGTTAAGAAATGAAATTGCAGTCCTAAATGATTCAAGGTAAGGCTTCAGCCTCTTCAAGCCTGATTTAACAATCAGATTAGTAATGTGACAAGCACATCGTTGATGTAACATGATACCACCAATATAACCAGACAAATGCGGTGTGAGCTTATGCATAGCAGTAGTATTAGAAGAAGCATTGTCTAAAGTAACAACAAACACTTTGTTTTCTAAAACATAATCTTTTATCACAGCCAGCACAAGATCAGTAATGTTCTCACCAGTGTGAGATTCATCAATAAGCCTAAAGCCAATTATCCTTTTCTCTAATTGCCAAGCAGAGTTAACATAATGGGCAACCATAGAAAGGTAATCCTCCTTAGCATTACCAGACCATATATCAGATGTGAGTGAAACAGATGTAACACTAGAGTTAAAAGACCCGATAAGCTTACCACGTGAATCAGTAAAGTATTTTTTAAGATCTCTAGTGGTGGTTTGCCTAGATACAGGAACAAATCTGCGGCCGCCTAAGAGCTCCTCCCTCTCCAAACCCAAGTCTACCACATCATCCTCGGTTCCACCCAACAAACGAAGTTCATCGTTGATGGAGGGCCCATCCACTTCGTCAGCCATCACTAGCCCTCTGGTTCCTCAACGGATTCCTATAAAATGTAGATACAATTCTTACTATTAGTACAATATTAACAGAACAATCAAAGCATGTGATTCTAACTATTAGTCTATTACCTTAAATCCGAAGCACCAGAGCTGCTAGTGAGGTCAACAAAGAAATGATGGAGCCTTTAGGAGATGATGAGCAAACTTGGACAGAAGGGACAAATACTACAAAAAAACAACACAGACCTAGAAAAGAACATCTACAGGATCACATTAAGTAACATGAACTGCAAGAAGTAACAGAAGTATACACACAGAACACATCAAGAAGTAACAGAAATGACAGATCTAGAACATACAGGAGCCCATCAATAAGTAACACAAGTATATACATGTACATGAACTGCAAGAAGTAACAGAAGTATACACACAGAACACATCAAGAAGTAACAGAACTACAGAAGTATAATAATGTACATGAACTGCAAAAAGTAACAGAAGTATACACAGAACACATCAAGAACAAGAAGTAACAGAACTACAGAAGTATATTAATGTACATGAACTGCAAGAAGTAACAGAAGTATAGACACAGAACACATCAAGAAGTAACAGAACTACAGAAGTATAATAATGTACATGAATTGCAAAAAGTAACAGAAGTATACACAGAACACATCAAGAACAAGAAGTAACAGAACTACAAAAGTATATTAATGTAATGAACTGCAAGAAGTAACAGAAGTATACACACAGAACACATCAAGAAGTAACAGAACTACAGAAGTATAATAATGTACATGAACTGCAAAAAGTAACAGAAGTATACACAGAACACATCAAGAACAAGAAGTAACAGAACTACAGAAGTATATTAATGTACATGAACTGCAAGAAGTAACAGAAGTATAGACACAGAACACATCAAGAAGTGACAGAACTACAGAAGTATAATAATGTACATGAACTGCAAAAAGTAACAGAAGTATACACAGAACACATCAAGAACAAGAAGTAACAGAACTACATAAGTATATTAATGTACATGAACTGCAAGAAGTAACAGAAGTATACACACAGAACACATCAAGAAGTAACAGAACTACAGAAGTATAATAATGTACATGAACTGCAAAAAGTAACAGAAGTATACACAGAACACATCAAGAACAAGAAGTAACAGAAGATACACACAGAACACATCAAGAAGTAACAGAAATGACAGATCTATAACATACAGGAGCACTCGTGCTAGCTAGCTATGGTACATCACCAACAGTTCTAGAAAAAGAACATGCACAGTGCACACCAGATATGAATAGGCACATTAACATACACAAGAAAAGTAGAAAACTTAATAAGATGACAGATCTAGAACATACAGGGCCGGCCCTGAGGGGGGCCGGCAGTGCGGCCGCCCCGGGCCCCCGAGCCCGAAGGGCCCCTATACATATATACATGTGAAGGATATAGTAAAAAAATAAAATAGTATTTAGACTATAAAAAACATTTAGTGGTGTAATGGTTAAGTTAATGTCATTTAAATATAAGGTTTTGGGTTCAATCCCTAGTGGTTTTGAATAATTTAATGATTTTTCCTTTTATTTTTTGTTATTCATCTGTTTGAGAAACAAAAACTATTCTAATAAAAAATTAATAATTATTTGTGTTATTACAAAAATAATTTATGACATAAATTTAATAATTATTTACTCAATTAGAAAAAAAAATATTTCTACCAAATTGCATATAGAGATTTTAATATGATAAACCCATTGGTAAAATCTTAGGTCTACCAATGTATATGTAAATAGTTCAAGGATTTTTTTCCTTTTCTTGTTTTCGTCCGTTTGAGGAACAAAACTATTCTAGTAAAAAACAATAATTATTTATCCAATTATAAATAATAAAAGTACGGTAGAAATTTAATAATTATTTACTAAATTGGAAAAATATTTTTACCGAATTACATATAGAGATTTTGATGCTGATATACCTATTGGTAAAATCTTAGGTCTACCAATGTATATGTACGTACACGTGTACGATACACCCAGGGTCGGCCCTGAGGGGGGCCGGCAGTGCGGCCGCCCCGGGCCCCCGAGCCCAAGGGCCCCTATACATATATACATGTGAAGGATATAGTAAAAAAATAAAATAGTATTTAGACTATAAAAAACATTTAGTGGTGTAATGGTTAAGTTAATGTCATTTAAATATAAGGTTTTGGGTTCAATCCCTAGTGGTTTTGAATAATTTAATGATTTTTCCTTTTATTTTTTGTTATTCATCTGTTTGAGAAACAAAAACTATTCTAATAAAAAATTAATAATTATTTGTGTTATTAGAAAAATAATTTATGACATAAATTTAATAATTATTTACTCAATTAGAAAAAAAATATTTCTACCAAATTGCATATAGAGATTTTAATTTGATAAACCCTTTGGTAAAATCTTAGGTCTACCAATGTATATGTAAATAGTTCAAGGATTTTTTTCCTTTTCTTGTTTTCGTCCGTTTGAGGAACAAAACTATTCTAGTAAAAAACAATAATTATTTATCCAATTATAAATAATAAAAGTACGGTAGAAATTTAATAATTATTTACTAAATTGGAAAAATATTTTTACCGAATTACATATAGAGATTTTGATGTTGATATACCTATTGGTAAAATCTTAGGTCTACCAATGTATATGTACGTACACGTGTACGATACACCCCTCTTTTCATAGACTCGCATCGGTCAGCATCTTGGAGATCTTTTATTTTAAGGTAATCTAATATATACATATTGTTTTATATGAATATTATTTCTAATATATTTTAATTGTGTATTACTTAAATTTTCTATATATACATATTATGTTAGCAATATTCATATATATGGTTAGCAATATCCGTGTAATCTACATGATCTCAGTTGTTAGTTTTCTGCATATATACACCAATCCTTTTATGATTACTGCCTACTGGGCATGGTTTTCATGAACCAATATATTAGCTATGGCGTATATATGTAATATAACTACAACTCAACCAATCTATTACGTAATCATCCAAAAAATCTTATGCTTTTATATTAAAATATTATATTATCGTTATATACAAGGGCCCATAAAATTTATTTTGCCCCGGGCCCCCAAAATCTCAGGACCGGCCCTGAGAACATACAATACATGAGCACTAGTGTTAGACTGTTAGTACCTAGCTGCTGCCGCACTAGCCGGAGCCCGGAGGAGAGGACGACCACCACGGCACGTCGGCACCACCGCAGATCGAACAACAGTGCAAAAGATAGCGAGAGCCGAGAGGGAGCATAGGAAGGGAGCGGGTAAGAGCCTTAGAGCGGTACCGGAGAGGCGGAGAGGCGGAGACGGAGAGGATGACGAGGCGGCGAGTGGCGACCGTCGAGTCGTCGACGCTGTTAGCAGAATTCCGTTAGCAGCATCCGGGTCTCACGCCATTGCGCGCCTGCCTGCAGCTTCTGCGCACGGCCGTTGCATTCCCGCCAGGATTAGCGCTGCATTAGTTTTGCATGCGCCGTTCATGCAGCCTCGTCGCGCAGTAGCTCCGCGCCCTGCGCTCCTCCGCTCGCACTGCTTAGCCTCATGTATAAATGTTACCCGTGAATGCAATAATATACCAAGAGTCTAATCCTCCTTCATGGTATCAGATTGCGCGCGTTCATCTTCCTGACGCCTGCGCTCATCTCCTTCCGCTGCCCCCTCTCCAATGGACGACCGCAACCCTCTCTTCGAAATGGAGCCATCGTTCCACGACTCCTCCTCTCTCGCTGCTTCGCTCATGGGCGATGCCGTCCCTCCACCAGTCCCTACCCCAATTCCTCCACCCACTGCCTCCTCTCTTCAGCAAATCAACATCAAATCCCACATACCCCTCACTCTGGATCTCGCCAATCCAAACTATCCGGAGTGGCGCTGTTTCTTCGACTCGGTCGCCGGCAAGTTTGGGTTGCGCCCTCATCTCGATGAGCCCCCTACTCCAAGCCAACGCGTCGACCCTGCCTGGGTCATGCTCGACCAATGCGTCCTCAACTGGCTCTACAACACCGTCACCCGCGACATTCTGCAGATCGTCCGTGCTCCTGGCGCAACAGCGCACTCTGTTTGGACGGCGATCCACGACCTCTTCCGGGATCATCACCTTCACCGGGCCGTCTACCTCGAAGCTGAGTACCGCAGCCTCACTCAAGGCGACCTCACCATCACGGAGTATTGTGCCAAGCTCAAGCAGCTCGCCGATGCACTGCATGATGTCGGTCAGCCTGTGTCGGAGTCCTCACAGGTCCTCAATATGCTTCGCGGCCTCAACGGCAAGTACCGCCACGCGATCTCCGTCATCACGACCAAGCAACCACCGCACACGTTCCTGTCCGCCCGCTCCCATCTGCTGCTCGAAGAACTCTACGACACCCAGTACTCCAAAATGGCGGCCAACCAAGCTCTGCTGGTCTCCTCCGGCAACAGGCCACCAGCCCCAAGTGTCAACACCTTCACTGCCCCTTCTGGTGGCCAACCTGCCCCGAGCGGACCTGGCGCACCGGTTGGCCAGCCATCTTCGGGCGGAAATCGCGGCCGCCGTCGCGGCCGCGGCCGGGGGTTCAACTCTGCCGGCTCCCCCTCTCCTACTGCCGGACTTCCAACGCCACGTCCAAGCACCCCGCCGTGGACAGCCGCCCTCAATCCCTGGACTGGCATGGTGCAGGCCTGGCCAATGCCGTTCAGGGCCCCCGGCGCCGGTGTGCTTGGTCCTCGTCCTGGCACCCCGCCACAACAGGCCTTCTACGCCGGTGCACCTCCACACGCCGCCGGTACCAACTGGGAGCCGAACGCCCTTCTTGCTGCCTTGGCCACTGCAGGAGTCCCTCCGGCACCTTCGCCCAACCCTGACTGGTTCCTCGATACTGGAGCTTCCTCCCACATGAGCTCGGCCATTGGTAATCTTCACTCTCCTCGCACACTCTCCCCTTCACCTTCTGTTACAGTCGGCGATGGTAATGTTCTCCCAGTCACTCACTCTGCTTCCTCCTCTATCTCCACCCAGTCAAAACCTTTGCTTCTGCATAATGTTCTTGTTACTCCATCGCTTATTAAGAACCTCATTTCTGTTCGTGCTCTAACCCGTGACAACAATGTATCTGTGGAATTTGATCCTGCTGGCTTTTCTGTAAAGGACCTCCACAACCGCCAGGTGATCCTCCGATGTGATAGCAGCGGGGATCTATACCCACTGAAACCGGCGCCCCATCAAGCCCTTCACGCATCATCCGCCATTGATCTCTGGCATCAGCGGCTTGGACATCCGGGTCGTCACCAGCTTGCCGATGCTCTCCGCGGCTACCAGTTTGCTTGTCATAAATCGGTTGATCACCTTTGTCACGCTTGCCAACTTGGGAAGCACGTACGCCAGCCGTTCTCCTCTTCCTCCTCAATAACATATTTCCCTTTCCAAGTATTGCATTCTGATGTATGGACATCTCCTACTCCTAGCATTTCTGGCTTTAATTTCTATCTTGTGATTCTTGATGATTATTCACATTTTGTATGGACATTTCCTCTACGAAATAAATCAGAAGTTGCATCTACCTTTATTTCCTTCTGTTCTTATGTCTACACACAATTTCGCTTGCCCATTCTTGCACTTCAAACTGACAACGGACGGGAATTCGATAATCTCTGTCTTCGCACACACTTCCGGCGCCATGGCATTGCCCTTCGCCTCTCTTGTCCATACACATCCGCCCAAAACGGGAAAGCCGAACGTACCCTCCGGACTCTGAACGACAGTATGCGCACCATGCTCCTTCATGCCCATGCACCGCCGGCGTTCTGGGCGGAGGCCCTAGCTACGGCAACCTACCTTATGAATAGACGTCCATGTCGCACCACCAGCCCTCTTACTCCCCATGAGCTCCTCCTCGGCTTTGCTCCCTCCTACGACCATCTCCGCGTATTCGGCTGCTTATGCTATCCGAACCAATCAGCAACAATGGAGAACAAGCTGTGCCCACGATCTGTGGCATGTGCATTTCTGGGCTATTCCTCTGATCACAAGGGGTACAGGTGTTATGATCTATCGTCTCGACGAGTGCTTACTTCCCGCCACGTGGTCTTCAATGAGAACAGCTTCCCTCTCGGCAACCCACCTTCCTGCATGGACGCCTCCACGCTTGATGCCGAACCCGTCGATACCGACAGCCCTCTGCTTCTACCAACGCCATCGTCATCCACGCCGAAGCCCACTGCGACAGGCCACGCTCCGTCCACTCCTTCCGCACCAGCTTCGACCACCGCCCGGTCTGCCCCGCCGTCTTCACCATCCTGCGTCAGGCCAACGGCAAGCTGCCCAGATCAAGCCTCCACGACGCCAACGTCCACTGCGTCGCCCTTGTCTGGACCATCTTCACCAGGCTCGGCTCCAATCAATACAGCTCCGCCCCGCCACCAAATGACCACCAGGAGCATGTCCGGCATCATCAAGCCTAATCCGAAGTATGCCTTGGCTGCATCAGGTGCACAGGATATCTCGCCACTGCCATCTTCTGTCCGAGTTGCGCTTCGCGACCCCCACTGGCGAGCGGCTATGCAGTCAGAGTACGACGCCCTGCAAGCAAATCACACATGGCGCCTCATCCCACGTCCTCCCGGAAGCAACGTCGTCACTGGCAAATGGGTGTTCAAGCACAAGCTCCATCCCGACGGTACATTGGATCGATACAAGGCTAGATGGGTCGTCCGTGGCTTCACTCAACGTCCCGGCGTCGATTTTGGTGAAACTTTCACTCCGGTCGTCAAGCCTCAGACCATTCGAACAGTTCTTGCTCTTGTCGCCGGACGACGGTGGCCTGTTCGGCAACTCGACGTCTCCAACGCCTTCTTACACGGCCACCTGGACGAGCGCGTCTTGAGCCAACAACCCGTCGGCTTTGTTGACGCCAATCAACCGGACGCGGTCTGCCTTCTTTCGCGATCCCTCTACGGACTTCGTCAAGCTCCTCGCGCTTGGTTCGCCCGCATTACAGGCTACCTCCGCAACATCGGCTTCACAGCGTCTCGCTCCGATTCGTCGCTCTTCATTCTTCGCCAAGGAGAACATACGGCATACCTGTTGTTGTATGTCGACGACATGGTCCTCTGCGCTTCGTCTAACCACATCATGCAGGGCATCATCTCCCGTCTTCGCACTGAGTTCGCCGTCAAGGATATGGGGCCACTACGCTTCTTTCTCGGCGTCGACGTGCAACAGTCCGATCACGGATATTTTTTATCGCAGGCCAAGTATGCTGAGGACTTACTTGATCGCGCCGGCATGTTATCCTGTAAACCAGCATCAACACCAATTGACGTCAAGGGAAAGCTTTCCTCTACGGCTGGCTCTGCAGTTCAAGACCCAAGCGAGTATCGCAGTATAGCCGGCGGGCTCCAGTACCTGACCATCACTCGACCGGACATTGCGTACGCTGTACAACAAGCTTGTCTCCATATGCATGATCCGCGTGAGTGTCACTTATCTCTCATCAAACGGATTCTCCGCTATGTAAGAGGTACCACAGCCTACGGCCTTCATCTGCGAGCAGTGACTACACCGACAATCACAGCATATTCTGACGCTGATTGGGCCGGCTGCCCCGACACAAGGCGCTCTACATCCGGCTACTGCGTCTTCCTCGGCGACGCACTTGTCTCTTGGTCATCCAAGCGCCAGCCGACGGTCTCTCGTTCAAGCGCCGAGGCCGAATATCGGGCTGTCGCAAATGCCACCGCCGAGTGCATGTGGCTACGACAACTCCTCACCGAGCTCCACTGTGTTGTGCCAAGTGCGACAGTGGCCTACTGCGACAACGTCTCCGCCGTGTACATGTCGAAGAACCCCGTTCATCATCGCCGGACAAAACACATCGAGCTGGACATTCACTTCGTTCGGGACCGTGTTGCTATCGGTGATCTGCGAGTTCTACATGTTCCGACAGGACAACAAATTGCAGATGTCATGACAAAAGGGCTGCCCACTTCACAATTCACAGAATTCCGCAACAGCCTCTACGTCGGCCAAACCGATGTACAGACTGCGGGGGGGTGTTAGCAGAATTCCGTTAGCAGCATCCGGGTCTCACGCCATTGCGCGCCTGCCTGCAGCTTCTGCGCACGGCCGTTGCATTCCCGCCAGGATTAGCGCTGCATTAGTTTTGCATGCGCCGTTCATGCAGCCTCGTCGCGCAGTAGCTCCGCGCCCTGCGCTCCTCCGCTCGCACTGCTTAGCCTCATGTATAAATGTTACCCGTGAATGCAATAATATACCAAGAGTCTAATCCTCCTTCAGACGCTCACCAAGTCACCAGTCGTCAGCCGGAGACGGAGAGGATGACCGAGGAGGCAAGGAGCGTTGGAGGCCTGTCGGCCTGGAGCGGAGGAGTCGAGGAGACTAAGCGGCGAGCCGACGAGGGAAGCGAGGGGGCGAGCGCGAGAACCGAGAAGCGGTGGAGGAAGCGAGGGGGAGCCGAGGAGCCGGGGGAAATGAATTAGGGTTCACAACCCTGGGCTGACCGCGGCTTTTATACTAGGGCCCGACACGAATCCGACGGCTAAGAATGCTTCTACAAGATCGAACGGTTGGGGTTAAAGAGGTGTCGGGCCAGATCCGACACTATCCAAATATCGTGCCGGGCCGGCACTAGCACTAAGCCCATAGTGCCGGGCCGTGCTAGTGCCGAGCTTTTTCGTGCCGAGCCTAGTGCCGCCCACCAGGCACGGCCCATCTGGCCACCTTTACTGTAAACTAGGAAGTAAGCATGCACTGAATTTAATATATAATTTATCTTCGAGTAGAATTAGTAACGGGGAGAGGGGAATGGCGCCTATAAAAGGAGCAGCACCTACACCTCGCCGAGCCAACACACCATTCGTCTACACATCAACCGCCCGGCCGGCCGTGTTGTGTTCTTCGCTGCGATCGAGCAGATCGATCTCAGTACGTAGCGTACGTCAATGGCAACGGCAAGGAGAAGCAGCCTCTGCAACGCCGCTGTACTCCTTGGGCTGGTGGTGCTGGCGGTCTGCTGCACCGAGGTCCTCGTCGCCGGCGCCACGCAGTGGACCGTCGGCGACAGCAGGGGCTGGACCTTCAACGTCGCCGGCTGGGAGAACGGCAAGGCCTTCGCCGCCGGAGACGTGCTCGGTAACAACTCACTCGTATAGTAGTAGAAACCTCGGTATTACCATCATGTCGGTGATGAGACTTGTAATAATCTAGTGGGAGAGCACCATTGTTGCAGTGTTCAACTACGGCAAGTCGGCGCACAACGTGGTGCATGTGGACAAGGCTGGGTACGACGCGTGCAGCGCCGGCGCCGGCGCCAGGAGCTTCTCCTCCGGCAACGACAGGATCACCCACTCCCGCGGCAAGGCCTTCTTCATCTGCAGTTTCGCCGGGCACTGTGCGAGTGGCATGAAGATCGCCGTGACCGTGAAATAGATGTTTAATATTGTTCATCAATCCATAGACCAGCGATGATGTAATAAAAACAGAATAATGTATATCTTTACGTATATCTTTTATACTTAAGAACAACAATTAAAAAAAATCAATATATCTGCAATTCTATCTATCTACAATTCTACATATCTCTCAATCTATCTATTAGTACATACTCTATCGTTGCATATGTCTTTTATACTTAAGAACAACAATTAAAAAAATCAATATATCTGCAATTCTATCTATCCATCTATCTATCTATTTATAATTCTACATATCTCTGTATCTATCTATTAATGCATACTCTATTCTTGCATATATTTTTTATACTTAAAAACAACAATTAAAAAATAAATATATCTGCAAATTCTATCTATCTATCTATCTATAATTCTACATGTCTCTATATTTATCTATTAATACATACTCTATTATTGCATATATCTTTTATACTTAAAAACAACAATTAAAAAATAAATATATCTGAAAATTATATATATCTATCTATAATTATGCATATCTCTTAATCTATTTATTAGTACATACTCTATCCTTATGTATGTCTTTTATACTTAAGAACAACAATAAAAAAATCAATATATCTACAATTCTATCTATCTACAATTCTACATATCCCTCTATCTATCTATTAGTACATACTCTATCCTTGCATATGTCTTTTATACTTAAGAACAAAAATTAAAAAATCAATATATCTGCAATTCTATCTATCTATTAGTACATACTCTATCCTTACTAAGAACAACAATTAAAAAAATCAATATATCTACAATTCTACATATCTTTCTATCTATCTATTAGTACATACTCTATCCTTGCATATGTCTTTTATACTTAAAAACAACAATTAAAAATCAATTTAAATGATTGTGTATTATCCCTCATTATTATACTTTTAAAAATGTGTGTTGGTTAAGAGAAGTACCATTTATTTGATTGTAGCAAACAAAGAATAAAATATTTACAAAATATAAAAAAATCTAAAATGTATTATATTTATAAAACAGTTAACAACACTAAAATGAATTATATAACAAACTGGGGGGAGTATATGTCATATCTATTATGTATTAAAGATATGTTAAAGGTGCTTTGGATCCTTTCAAGGAGGCATCTTTGATGTCTCACAAAACTATTGAAAATCGTACAAAATGTCATTGTATCCTTAAAATCCATTAAACTTCTTTCAAAACACTATGAAGTCGTCATAGTTTGAAATTTGGGAAAATTACTCACATACCATCATAATTTTTAAGAATTGTCTACATGCCACTGTCAGTGACTGTGGCAGCCCACATTTATCAGTGACACACTAATGGTATATTGAAAAACCGTGAAAATTATAATGATACAGAAAAAATTAACCCTTTAAATTTCCATATTTTCTCCTAATTTTCCACCAGCCGGGCCATAAGGCATGCGGGCCTTCTGGCTGGCCCGACACGGCGCAGCCGTAGATATTTTCTTATCATTACATTTTCAACTTTTTTATAAATATATAGCGGAAATAAATGTTATATAAATGTGAAATAAGATATTGTACCATTGTTTAAATAATTAGACCCTCCATTAACTTTTGAATGACGCGGTTGACTTTTAACTCAATGTTTGATCATTCGTCTTATTCAAAAACCTTTTTAAAATATAAATTGTTTTGTTATAATTTGTTTTATTACTAAAAATACTCAAAGTATAACTTATAGTTTTTTATATTTGTAAATTTTTTAGATAAGACGAATGGTCAAACAAACGTTAAGATAAAATTCAATTGCCGTCATTTCTCTACTATATTAAAACGGACAGTGGTTGTCCGTCCGCTCCCGTCACCACTCACCCACGCATGCACACATCCCATAAAAAACCGGCCAAAATATGTGCCTTATAAAAACCGCCCGAACCCAGCCCCACGTGTAACAGCCCGCACGCAATTGCCTACGCTCCTGCGCAAGCCGTTCGCCAAAGCTCCGCGCTGCATGCACACGCAAGAAGGAAAACAAAAAAAACCAGCGACTACATGCACGAGAAAGAAGGAAAACAAAAAAGAAAAAAAAAGAAAAAATAAGAAAAAAATATATACTTTTGCATTTTAGTTTTAAATTTCTTTATTTTACATTTAAATTTGTATATACTTTTGCATTTTAGTTTTAAATTTCTTTATTTTATATTTTTACACGGATATACGAATTTTGTGACTTGTAAAAATTAACGTTTGGATTATTATTATTATTGGTCAAAGCAGGCACCATCTGGTAACCCGTTTGTTGTGACCAACTAGTTGACTAACGCTGTAATGCCACGTCAACCCAAGCGGCCTGTTCGCAGCTGCGTACAAATACCACCTCTCCCTGTTCCGCTCCGGCCATCGCATTCCCCTCCCAAGTCCAGACGTCCGCCTCCATGGCCCGCTTGGCAGTCGCCGCCATCCTCCTCCTCGTCATCGCTAACGGTGGCGAACTCAACGCGGAGCCGGCCGCCTCAATAAACCCATCCGAAGTTACCGGCGTCCCCGACGCCTACGGCGCCTACTACGAGGCGGAGGCGGTCCAGAGCAACAGCTTGCCAGGGAGCTCCGCGAAGGTGCAGGAGTCCCCGGTCGACGTGGACCACAAGGGCTTCATCAGCCTCCTGGCCCACAAGCACCACCGCCACCACCACTGCCGTCACGGGCACCGCCACGGCCTCCTCCGGCAGGACCAGGACGTGTACCGCTTCTACCGCCCCAGAGATGGATTCCATGCCCAGGAGAAGCAGCTGACCGAAGTTCCCACTGAGCTGGCTCGCGGCGAGGAGCACAGGGAGGAGGTGGTGCTCCCCGTCGCGGAGCCAGACCCGGACTCGCGCCGGGATACCGCCGTCCCCGCGGGGGAGGTCCAGCTGCCCGCTTTCCATGGCGAGCAGGAAGACGACGAAGAGATGGGGAGGGCATGGAGGAGGTTCCGCCGTTTCCGCCACCACCACCACCGTCACCATCATCACCAGGACGAGCAGGAGGAAGACGACGAGCACGAGCAGGCCGAGCAAGGTTCGCCCGTGAAGAAGTTCCGTTTCCACCACCACGACGACCACGACGGCGACGAGGCAGAGTCGGCAACGCCGATGCGTAGCAAGCGCTTCCCCCACGACGAGGACGACGAGTTAGAGGAGGAGATGGCGAGGCGCTGGATCAGGAAGGC
Organism: Zizania palustris; assembly: GCA_019279435.1. Classification (NCBI taxonomy): domain Eukaryota; kingdom Viridiplantae; phylum Streptophyta; class Magnoliopsida; order Poales; family Poaceae; genus Zizania; species Zizania palustris. Next base: position 32,160,215 of record JAAALK010000287.1, on the reverse strand, counting down.
GCTCACGCGGAGCAGTCTCCACCACCACGGTCGCCGCTTCCACCACCACCTCCACTTCATCCACCGTTCGGAGGACGCCGCCGGCGACGACGAGGAGAAGGGCGGGGTGGTGATGAGGTGGCTCAAGGACCTCGTGAACCGTTTCTAGGTCTCGGCAGCCTAGTTCTTCTCACGACCATCTACTTGCGTCGAGTTCATTCATGGCTACGTACACTGCCGTATATTTCTACGTTTCTATACGGCGCTACTGTCGGTCTAATCCGTATATGTCTACTTCCATTTCGTCTAGTGTGGTGTCTCAGTGACGTTATACGCATGCAAATACTCCTAAGTTAATTACATTTCCCTAATTAATTTGTGTGCTCTTATTATGATCTGGATATATAACAAATTAAATAAATTCCTCTCCTAGCTCTAGCATGTACACATACTCGATCAGATGAACACGCTTCGAGTCAACGATGTACCACGTCCACGTGTGGCTGTGAAATCGATGCATTGTTTATATATCCATCCACCGCCCGGGCTAATTAACCTTTCATTAATTAGGTTCGACGTTGATATGATATGCGTGGCCGACACGCATCTTTGCGTTTGACAATATTGCAACTAACTGACACCGATTAGTGTAGCATTTCTGCATTTGATTGCAACTGCTGCTATATTTTGAGACGCATATATCAGTCGAGATCAATGGAGAAACAGCAAAACCAGAAAAGCTTGACGCGGTTATTGTAATTCATTTTATATATATATATATTAACTATATTAAAGCGGGACTTACTCGTCCGTCCGCTGGCTCCCTTCCCGCAGCGCTCTCACTTCCCATAAAAAACCAATCAAAACTTATACCCTAAAAAAACCGGTGCAACCACCCAAAAAAACCGGTGCAACCGGTCAAACCGCAGGTGCGCTCAAGGTGCCCCGCCTCCTGTGCATGCATGCGCAGGTTTCATTGCGTGAGAAGAAAAGAGGAAAAGAAAAAAAGAATAAGAATAAAAAAGAAAATAAAAAACTAGAAAAAGAAAATTGTATTTATATTTCAGTCTTTTAATTTATGTATTTTGCGCGGAAATAAAAAACTATTATAAAATAAGATTTTGTTGCAAAGCACAGGCCTCTGACTAGTATATATATATATACGGGAACGCTATTCTACACTATGGGTGTAAATGCTATTCTACACCGATCATCCCAATCGTGCCCACCCTCCACCCAATCCCAACGTAACCCCTCCATTCCACGTCGGTGTAGAATAGCATTCTACACCCGTGGTGTAGAATAGCATTTGTATATATATATATATATACAAATGTCATTTTACACCATAGGCGTAGAAATAGCTATTCTACTGAAAATCTACTATTAAAAAAAAGTACTCAATTGCTATTTTACTGAGAAAATCTACTATTAAAAGTAGTCGGTATATAGAATAACACTCCCGTATATATTATATATATATATATATATTATAATAAGTTGGTTTATAACAATATAGAAAAAAATGTTAGTTATCGTGAAAAGATATGAGTTAGCTGGTACCAAATCTCATTAGAACTCCAATGTTAAGCATGTTTAGACTTATTAACTATATTAAAGCGGGGACTTACTCGTCCGTCCGCTGGCTCCCTTCCCGCAGCGCTCTCACTTCCCATAAAAAACCAATCAAAACTTATACCCTAAAAAAACCGGTGCAACCACCCAAAAAAAACGGTGCAACCGCCCGGTCAAACCGCAGGTGCGCTCAAGGTGCCCCGCCTCCTGTGCATGCATGCGCAGGTTTCATTGCGTGAGAAGAAAAGAGGAAAAGAAAAAAAGAATAAGAATAAAAAAGAAAATAAAAAACTAGAAAAAGAAAATTGTATTTATATTTCAGTCTTTTAATTTATGTATTTTGCGCGGAAATAAAAAACTATTATAAAATAAGATTTTGTTGCAAAGCACAGGCCTCTGACTAGTATATATATATATATACGGGAACGCTATTCTACACTATGGGTGTAAATGCTATTCTACACCGATCATCCCAATCGTGCCCACCCTCCACCCAATCCCAACGTAAACCCTCCATTCCACGTCGGTGTAGAATAGCATTCTACACCCGTGGTGTAGAATAGCATTTGTATATATATATATATATACAAATGTCATTTTACACCATAGGCGTAGAAATAGCTATTCTACTGAAAATCTACTATTAAAAAAAGTACTCAATTGCTATTTTACTGAGAAAATCTACTATTAAAAGTAGTCGGTATATAGAATAACACTCCCGTATATTATATATATATATATTATAATAAGTTGGTTTATAACAATATAGAAAAAAATGTTAGTTATCGTGAAAAGATATGAGTTAGCTGGTACCAAATCTCATTAGAACTCCAATGTTAAGCATGTTTAGACTAAAATAGTATCACTTTAATTAAAGTCAGACATTTGTGACCTTCTTAAAAAAATTGTTAGTTATTTAACGACCTAAATTATTATTATGTATGAATGACATAAATTATAATTATAATACCGTTAAAATTATGTTCAAGTGGGAAGGGCTAACAACATTTGGGTATATATAGAATGATGACATATAATTTACCCTAAAATGCAGTGAGTATTTTAGTATCTTTTAATATATGTATTACAGATTATATTAATATAACCTAATATTTGTACTTTCCACTAATAATCTAAATTATTATAATCACGATTTGAAATTAACGAGACATAATTCGCAGCCAGGTAAGTTTTATTTTTATTTTATTATTATCTTTCCCCCTCTTTTATGTTTTATCGTATAGACACTGTTGGATATACATGGGTTTGTCCCATTTTAATTTATTCAATAATACGTTAAATGCAAATGCCCACAATAATGCTACGGTGCACTAAAACTTTTAGTCCCATATTGAATGTTCACATGTCTTTGCTCAACTTAAATAGATGAACTGATTGTGTGTCTATTGAGAAGTTGAGACAGGCTAAGGGCGTACGCGGCGACGGTAATGGAACCGTGTTTTTCCACTGTGTCGCGCCACCCTAAAATACTGCGATGACTGTTGGCCTTCCGTCTCCCCATTCATGAGAGAGCTTAATTGCGGAGACCGTTGGCCTTCCGTCTCCCCATTCATGAGGTGACCGTTGGCCTTTCATCTCCCCATTCATGAGCAAGCTTAATTGTGGAGACCGTTGGCCTTCCGTCTTCCTCTGCATGAGAGCTATATAAAGGGGGCAGTAGCTGGACAGAACGTTTCATCCTTCCTTCTTCTTCCTTGCGTCGTTGCCTCAAACCAGCCCCGTCCCAACCTTTTGCGCGCACAGAGAGTTGGGAGAGCAGGCCTCCGAAGCCACGCCCGTGATCGAGACACCTGCCGGGTGTGCGGGCGATCAGGTTTCTGGGGAGCGTCTTCGCGACTGCTCGCTCCATCCTGGTGGTCGTGGTTGCTGCACATGCCATCGTCTTCCTCCCGGTGCCCGTTCGTGGGACTGCACTGCGAACAACGTCCTGCATCAAGCCCTGATCGACTACATCAAGCAACACGTTATGACGACTAACGTGAATGGAGAAACCGGTGCTTTGAGCATGGGTCCCTCCGCTGGGTACATCCTAGCAACCTTTGTGCTCTATTTCTTTAACTATATCATCTTGTGTGTGATGATAAATATGTCTCAAGCTACTGTTATTTATGTCGTCATAATAATCGCATGCTATTTATGGATTAAATTTAACATGAAAATGCCTAAATTCCTAACAATCCAAAAACCTGATATTAGACATTTTTCTGTTAGTGGTTTTGCTGCTGCGTTGAAGCCGAATGCTTTTGACGGTACATGCTATAAGAGATGGCACAATAAGATGGTCTTATGGTTGACGGCTATGAACTGCTTTCACGTGGCACAAGGCAAGCCTGGGGATTTGGCCCCAGGCAGTTCTGAGGAAGAGACATTTGATGCGTCTCCTCAAGGACAAGCCTTTAAGGTTGCTGATAACCTTTTCAGAGGTGCCGTGATCAGTGCAATTGCTGAAAAATACCAGGACTCTTACCTAACCTTCAAAACTGGCAAAGAGTTATGGGATGCGCTTGAGGCAAAGTTCGGTGTTTCTGATGCTGGTAGTGAGCTGTATGTGATGGAGCAGTTCTACGACTACAAGATGGCTGAAAACCGTCCTGTAGTCGAACAAGCTCATGAGATACAGGCTCTAGCAAAAGAACTCGAACAGTTTCCCTGTGTGCTACCCGACAAGTTTGTGGCCGGCGGTATTATCGCCAAGTTGCCACCTTCTTGGAGGGATTTTGCTACCTCTCTAAAGCACAAGAGACAAGAGTTCACCGTGGCTGAACTCATTGGTACTCTTGATGTTGAGGAGAAGGCGAGGGCAAAGGACACACGCGGGAAAGGAATTGAGTCTTCTAGTGCCAATATGGTGCAGAAGAAAAATTCCAATAATGCATCTCGTAACAACAAGAAGAAGAACAAGCAAGAGAACGTAAAGCCTAAACAAACATCCACATTTAAGAAGAAAAAGGGAAACAAAGAAGGTAGATGCTTTGTTTGCGGGAGCACTGAGCACTGGGCGAGTGCGTGCCCAGACCGCAAATTTAAGCATGAGAAGAAATCAGCTAACATGGTGATATGTGAGACCGGTGAAGGAACACCAGGGTATGGTAATTATTTACCTACTGTTCTTTCAGTTTGTCATTCGCCTGAATGGTGGATTGACACCGGTGCTAATATTCATGTGTGTGCTGATATTTCTTTGTTTTCTTCTTATCAGGTCGGCGGGACTGGATCCTTGCTGATGGGAAACAGATCATCTGCGCGTGTTCTTGGTGTTGGTACGGTCATTCTGAAGTTTACTTCGGGAAAGACGATGCCATTGAAGAACGTGCAGCATGTCCCCTCCATCAAAAAGAATCTAGTTAGCGGATCTCAAGTGTGTCGAGATGGTTATAAACTCATGTTTGAATCCAATAAGTGTGTACTTTCGAAGTATGGTACATTTGTTGGTAAAGGTTATGACTGCGGAGGCTTGTTCCGTTTATCGTTGCATGATGTGTGTAATAATAATGTGAACAATGTTATTTCGAATGAGTCGAATATTTGGCATTCACGACTATGTCATGTTAACTTTGGTGTTCTATCGCGGTTAGCAAAGTTAAATTTAATCCCAAAATTTGATTTAGTCAAAACTTCTAAGTGTCATGTGTGTGTGCAATCTAAGCAACCTCGCAAGCCTCACAAGGCCGCGGAGGCGAGGAACTTGGCACCGCTGGATTTAATTCATTCTGATTTATGTGAGATGAACGGAATATTGACTAAAGGTGGCAAACGTTATTTTATCACATTTATAGATGACTCCACTAGATTTTGTTATGTGTATTTGTTAAAATCAAAAGATGAAGCGTTGTATTATTTTAAAACTTATAAAGCTGAAGTTGAGAACCAACTTGAGAGGAAAATTAAACGGTTACGGTCTGATCGCGGTGGAGAGTATTTTCCAAGAGAATTTTCTGATTTTTGTGCAGAACACGGGATTATTCATGAGAGGACACCGCCATATTCCCCACAATCCAATGGGATTGCCGAAAGAAAGAACCGTACTCTAACTGATTTGGTTAATGCCATGTTAGAGACTTCGGGTCTATCTAAGGAATGGTGGGGTGAGGCGATTTTGACTGCATGTCATGTCCTGAATAAAGTTCCCACAAAAGACAAAGAAATTACACCATTCGAGGAATGGGAAAAGAAAAAGTTAAATCTCTCATATTTGCGTACTTGGGGTTGTTTGGCCAAAGTGAATGTGCCAATTAACAAAAAGCGCAAATTAGGACCTAAAACTGTTGATTGTATTTTCCTTGGTTATGCTTTCCACAGCGTTGGATATAGGTTTTTAATCATAAATTCTGGGGTACCAGACATGCTAGTTGGCACAATCATGGAATCCAGAGACGCTACATTTTTTGAGAGTGATTTTCCTATGAAAATTACACATGACACATCTAGCACTGAACCTGAAATACCCCATGAGCATTTTATTCCGATAGAACACATTGAGGAACCTCATATGAATAATTATGACGAGGATGACAGTATAACAACTCGAAAGAGTAAGAGACAAAGGATTGCAAAATCTTTTGGTGATGATTATATTGTGTACCTTGTGGATGACACACCAAGAACTATTGAAGAGGCATATTCTTCTCCTGATGCTGACTTGTGGAAGGAAGCAATAAGGAGTGAGATGGATTCTATTATGTCTAATAGTACTTGGGAAGTCGTTAAACGTCCCTATGGGTGCAAACCCATTGGAAGTAAATGGGTGTTCAAGAAAAAGCTTAGGCCTGATGGTACGATTGAGAGGTACAAGGCAAGGCTTGTGATTAAAGGCTATTCACAGAGGGAAGGTGAAGATTTCTTTGATACATATTCACCGGTGGCTAGATTGACCACGATTCGGGTGTTACTTTCCTTGGCTGCCTCTCATGGTCTTCTCGTCCATCAGATGGACGTTAAAACAGCTTTCCTGAATGGAGAGTTAGATGAGGAGATCTACATGGAGCAGCCTGCGGGGTTTGTAGCAAATGGTCAAGAAGGCATGGTGTGTAAATTATTGAAATCATTATACGGTCTTAAACAAGCACCCAAGCAATGGCATGAAAAGTTTGATAAAACTTTGACATCTGTCGGTTTTGTTGTGAACGAAGCAGATAAATGTGTTTATTATCGGTATGGTGGGGGCGAGGGAGTTATCTTGTGTCTTTATGTTGACGACATACTGATTTTTGGCACTAGCTTTGACATGATCAAGGAAGTGAAGGACTTTTTGTCCAATAATTTTGAGATGAAAGATTTGGGAGAAGCTGATGTTATTCTTAACATTAAGCTATTGAGAGAAGGCAATGGTGGGATCACACTTGTGCAGTCCCATTATGTGGAAAAGGTTTTGAGTCGCTTTGGGTTTAGCGAATGTGAACCTGCTCCTACGCCTTATGATCCTAGCAAGAAATTGAGGAAAAATCGGAGAATAGCTAAGGATCAATTAAAATATTCCCAAATAATTGGTTCGCTCATGTATTTGGCTAGCGCTACGAGGCCTGACATCTCGTTTGCTGTGAGCAAACTCAGCCGGTTTGTGTCAAATCCGGGAGATGATCATTGGCGTGCTCTTGAGAGAGTATTGTGCTATCTAAAAGGGACAATGAGCTTTGGCATTCACTATACCGGGTACCCGAGGGTATTGGAGGGTTATTGTGATGCAAACTGGATATCTGATGCTGATGAGATATATGCCACAAGTGGATATGTATTCTCACTAGGTGGTGGTGTTGTTTCCTGGAAGTCTTGCAAGCAGACCATTTTAACGAGGTCAACTATGGAAGCAGAACTCACAGCGTTGGACACCGCCTCGGTTGAGGCTGAGTGGCTTCGTGAACTCCTTATGGATTTACCGGTGGTTGAAAAACCCGTGCCGGCTATTTCTATGAACTATGATAATCAGACCGTGATTATTAAGGTGAACAGTTCTAAGGATAACATGAAGTCGACTAGGCACATAAAGAGGCGTTTGAAATCTGTCAGAAAAATGAGAAACTCCGGAGTGATAGCGTTGGACTATGTCCATACGTCTAAAAATCTGGCAGATCAATTTACTAAGGGACTATCACGCAATGTGATAGATATTGCATCGAGTGAGATGGGCTTGAGACCCACTTGAAGTCTATCATGGTGGTAACCTATTCTTTGTGATCGGAGATCCCGTGAATTAGAATGGTGAAACAAGCTAGTGGTAGACTGAGAGGAAAGACCCTTAACAAGGTCCATTTCAGATGTATTTCTTTCCTAGCTGTATGGCAGGTTGGTGTTTTCACCTTAATGTGTTCCAAGTGGCTTGTTGAAGCAAAGATGTTGTCCTACAGAACATTTTTTGAGGAACACACCTATATGAGTTCAACTGCTAGTCACAGTTTATGAGATTTGGGTAATCTCTAGATACTCATAAAAGGCCATGGAGTGTGACTTATATGCTCCAACCAGAGGGGATGCGTTTGGCAACCTAGTATCAGTAAATGACTTGGATGAAACTTATTACACACAAAACTGTCAATTCAAGGCATAGTCCATTGTACAGTTGTGAATAAGTGTAGTTTTTGCTCTAGGTGGATGTTCAACTTAACAGTCTCCACCGAAACACTGGTATATTAAACGCTTGAAAGACGAGAGCATTTCTGTGGCTTCGCATTGGTGGGGATTGTTGGATATACATGGGTTTGTCCCATTTTGATTTATTCAATAATACGTTAAATGCAAAGGCCCACAATAATGCTACGGTGCACTAAAACTTTTAGTCCCATATTGAATGTTCACATGTCTTTGCTCAACTTAAATAGATGGACTGATTGTGTGTCTATTGAGAAGTTGAGACAGGCTAAGGGCGTACGCGGCGACGGTAATGGAACCGTGTTTTTCCACTGTGTCGCGCCACCTTAAAATACTGCGATGACTGTTGGCCTTCCGTCTCCCCATTCATGAGAGAGCTTAATTGCGGAGACCGTTGGCCTTCCGTCTCCCCATTCATGAGGTGACCGTTGGCCTTTCATCTCCCCATTCATGAGCAAGCTTAATTGTGGAGACCGTTGGCTTTCCGTCTTCCTCTGCATGAGAGCTATATAAAGGGGGCAGTAGCTGGACAGAACGTTTCATCCTTCCTTCTTCTTCCTTGCGTCGTTGCCTCAAACCAGCCCCGTCCCAACCTTTTGCGCGCACAGAGAGTTGGGAGAGCAGGCCTCCGAAGCCACGCCCGTGATCGAGACACCTGCCGGGTGTGCGGGCGATCAGGTTTTTGGGGAGCGTCTTCGCGACTGCTCGCTCCATCCTGGTGGTCGTGGTTGCTGCACATGCCATCGTCTTCCTCCCGGTGCCCGTTCGTGGGACTGCACTGCGAACAATGTCCTGCATCAAGCCCTGATCGACTACATCAAGCAACACGTTATGACGACTAACGTGAATGGAGAAACCGGTGCTTTGAGCATGGGTCCCTCCGCTGGGTACATCCTAGCAACCTTTGTGCTCTATTTCTTTAACTATATCATCTTGTGTGTGATGATAAATATGTCTCAAGCTACTGTTATTTATGTCGTCATAATAATCGCATGCTATTTATGGATTAAATTTAACATGAAAATGCCTAAATTCCTAACAGACACAACTTGTCCCATTTTTAATGTTGCCAAAATAAATAAAAAGATTCGTACTGCGTCATTGCGTATGTAATCGGATTCGACGAGGTAACCACCATGTACTGTTATTAACTTATTATACTATTATTTTTACATGTTTATTAAAACATTATAGTTAATACCGAAATTTATAAATACCCGTAATTAATTAATTGGATCCGATCCGATCAGATCAGAGTGAGAGCTGTCAAACGGGCCCGGCCCGGCCCGGTTTCAGTTTGGCTTCGTGTCCGCAGGCGCTGCTGACCTGGCAGCAAACCGCTCCAAATTGGGGCCCACCTGCGAACGCAGCTTGTCCCGTCCCGACGAGCCGGGGGCCCACCTATGCCCGCCGCCGCCGAGCTCCTCGCCGTCGGCCTCCCTACTCACCACCGCCGCCTGGGGCCCGACCAAATCCTGTCCCCCTCCCCAGCAGCTACTTTGCCCGCGGCCGCCGCGCCGACGCAGGGAAGAGCACAAGAGCAAGGGGGCGCGGAGGAGGAGGTCGCGTCCATGAGGAGATGGCTCCGGGACCTCGCGGACCGGTTCTAGGCTAGCGCTGCGTCTGCGATCTCGAGCTCATGCTACCATCTCCTGCGTACGGTACGACGGCTGAATGAAACGTACTATGCATGAACAGTGGATTAGCTTCGTTGATTTGGATACGGTGAATCATAAGAACTGAAGAACTAACTGGGGAATAGATTTGTTAATCATCACCACTCAGCGGAAACGATTTTAATTTAGTTTCAAAGATTAGGGCTATGGATCAATACATTATCCCTATTTCCTCTACTGCTTATTTTACTCTTCAATTTAAAGCTTCTTTTCATGCTTGCAATATCAAAAGCTGGCTTTGCTATTTAGCTCCGCTTCATCCCATGGTCAAGTATCCTTACTTTAGGTGACAGTCATTTGTTCAATTGTTTCACAAGGCAAAGACAATGCAGCAATGAACATTACCAGAATGTGAAGTATCTTCTGTGTGCCAGTGACTGGTACACAGTGTGATTGCACTTGCAGAGAGCTTCATTCCCCACACATATGAGCTGCCTCCAATGCCCTGGAACTACTGTTCCATGAGCAGCCAACATAGGAATTAAACATGAGTTGACAGTAAAGGTTCGTGTTTAGGTTTTCATCTGATCACACAAGCTGAGATTTATTATTCGGATTAGGAACCTATTTGCACTCAGATTAAAAACAACATCTAAACCCTTCTCTAGGAACAAGACATCTAACACTCCCTGATTGATTAGCAGAGGCCTAAAACATTCCTCAACATAAAACAAAGCTAAAAGCAAGCACAACTTTTCTAATCAAACAGTATACAACTAGGCACTAATAGCTGCAGAACCCTGAAGAAAGGCTGGTAGTGAGCTCTGCACATGGCCCTGGCTGCACTCCAACTGCTGCTCCATGCACATCCCTGCACTTCCAGGATGCATTCCTCCACCCAAACAGCTTCACATTGGAGAGGCATATCCTTGTGAAAGGTGAGTTCCTGATCCCCTCAAGTGAGCCAGGCTGCTGGACATTGATACCCCAGACATTCTTGATGCTGACTGCATCCACAGTGGGCAGGGCCAGCTGATTGAAGTGCTCGTCAGGGTGGTCACCGACATCGCCGGCGATGCGCAGCCCGTTGCGCATGTTGTTCATGCGTACATTGTTGATGGTGACGTTCCTGATGTAGCCACCCCTCCCCACGTTGGTCTTGATCTGGATGCCGTAGCCACTGTTGAAGATGTTGCAGTCCTCAACCAGGACGTTGCTGACCCCGCCTGACGCCTCGCTGCCAATGGCGATGCCACTAAAGGGGGATGAGCCTCTGACACGTCTGATGGTGATGCCTGAGCTTGGGCGCCCGTAGGCGATCCCATACTCGTCCCAGCCACTCTTGATGGCGATGAGGTCATCGCCGGTTGATATGTAGGAGTCCTCAATGCATACGTTAGTGCTAGAATCTGTAGGAGAATTCAGGCTTATTAGCATGTTCTGTTTACTCTTGTGCAGGCATGGACAAAGCAAACAGATCAATGGAGATGGAGATAACAGGTTTGTTTGGCTGCCAAAAGTTTACAGGTGCAATGCATACCTGGATCGACTCCATCGGTGTTTGGTGAATCATGTGGTGCCAAGATGATCATGTTGGTTATGACCACATTGCTGGATGTAGAGAACGAATTGGATCAGTAATTCAGTACAAATGGCCTTTTGAAACTGAACATTGACAAGAACTTTGTAGCGGTGACACAAAGTCCCTTATTTCTGGTCAATACTCAATATTCCATAATGAATTATACTGAAATTTTTGTATCTCAACTATTTTGCGTTCCAAATTTGCGCTGGAAGATATTGAGTAGTGACATTTTGCAGGAACAAAATGATTCGTTTTCAAGCATGTGCTTACTCGCAATAGACAGGGTGGATATTCCAGAAAGGTGAATTTTTTAGAACAATGTTGGAGATGTGAATGCCACTTGAATGCATTAATTCCAGAAGGTTGGGCCTGGTATGCTGAAGAGTCCTTCCCCTCCACATGTTCCACCACACATCACCTTGGCCATCGATGACTCCCTTGTCACCTAAGTACAAAAACAATCTGAGATTTCATGAATTCTTTTGCAGTAACAGTCAGAGAACAGTGGATTCAGTTTCCTGGTGGGAGGTAGCCAGGTAGGTTGGAAAAAAAGATTAAAAGAAAGTTTCAATTTCCTAGTGAGAATAATCCTGACTCGTTGAGCAACAATTGTGACTTAAATTGTGTTTTAACTTCAGCAAATGGGTATAAGCTCTACTGAGGGGATGCAGAATCAAGTCAGATCACTGTTACATTTCCAGACATGCATGCACATCTACTGCATATGGATTTTGGAACAGCACCAAGATTTAACTTCTTCTGACGAATGGACGGTGATACACATTACTCAACAAGGTATGTTTAGATTCTACATCTATTAGTAATGGCCTAAACATTAAAATAACAAACTTCTGACAAACCACTATGAAACAGTACATACTTTAACTCTAGGTGGGCCAATTTCTCATCTAAAGTCGCGTTAACTAGGTTTGTTATCTTTTCGTTTCATTTATTTATTACCCCGATTATGTTAGATGCGTGTAAGCAACAAAATAGCATTTCTTCGGTCACTCACTCCCATGCTGGATGTCATTTACCTAAAGTCGCGTTAACTAGGTTTGTAGTTGTACTAATGTTTTCTCAGTGTGCGACAAACTTCATTTTGCTGGATGTCTTTTTCAGTCTTCTCTGACGATGAGACCAAAAGAGTTCCCTCGAGACCATCACAACTTCACAAGCAAACAGTAGATAAACCTCACAACAAGCAGCTTGGAGCTTCACCTGTAATCACGACGTCGCGGAGGCCGTCGCCGTGGATGAAGCTGGCGTACCTCGCGCCGGGCAGCTCCCTCCCCCTGCCGTACGACGGCAGCGGCTCCACCAGCGGCCAGCTCCTCGTGTCCTGCACCCCAAGATGGCAAGAACTTGTAAACTTTCATATAGTGAATTCAATTCACAGCAAGAGGAGAGGGAAAAAAACATGGGCGGCGTCGAGGTGAGACCTGTGCGGCCTTGAGCACGGCACCCCTGGCGAGGAAGAGCGTCATGTGGCTGGTGAGGTTGAAGCTGCCGGTGAGCCACGTCCCCGCCGGCACGAGCAGCGTGGTCCCGCCGCGCCGCCGCTGGTGCTGGATGCGGTACACGGCCTTGCGGAACGCCCAGGTGTTGAGCGTCCGGCCGTCCCCCACGCCGCCGAACTGGGTGATGGACACCACCTCCGGCCGGGACCTCGCCGGCACCGCACCGGCGCACGTCACAGTCACGACGGCGTCACATTTCACCAGCACGGCTGCTGCTACCAGCACGGCGACCACGACGGCAGCATGCAACGTCGCGGCCATCAGAAAAAGCCAAGATATCGAATTGTTGCAGCTAAGGAGAGGCCAAGCAGAGGGCTCCAAGAAGAGCTTTTTCCCCGGTGTGTGTGACTGATCCCTATAAGAGAAGGTGACCAAATCCTGAGCTTGCGAATGCTGGAGAGAGGTTGAAGAGTGAAGAGGAAGGCAAGCTCCAAGTGCAAGAATCCAAAGGTGGTGTGAGGAGAGAGCCAAGCAGATAGTCCAGAGGATGGGATGGGGTGGCTCAGCTTTGGAGCAAACCTGTGACTCTCTGAGTGAGTGAAGAGGAGGAAGGGGAGAATGTCTTGTGAAGAGGGCCAATTTTGGCCTTCACTGCATATTTATTATTCACATCTTGCATGCTGATGTACTACATATATACTATAATGCTGCTGCTCCATTTTGCAGTTTTCAACTCAAGAGTGTTGGAATTGAAAATCAATTTTCTCCCATGCATGCTGTTGATAAGGTAATCTCGCTATTTTTTTCCCAATGGCAGGAGCTCTGCCAATTAATGCAAGGAAATTTGTTGTTCAACATGGCAGGCAGGAAGACATACACTTGATCTGCTAGATTTGGACCAAGGTTGTTTTTGCTGCCTTTTTATCCTTTTTTTTTCTCTCTTCTGTCATTGCATCAATGCTGTCATTGTGGTACATACTTAAAGGAATTTTTGCTCTTACGCCACAAAAGAATTTTTGCTCTTATGCCACAAAAAAGTTAAGTGGTGTTTACTTTTTTGCCACGTCCTTTTGATTTGACAACTGGATCTAAAAGCCACATGTTATGAATTCATATGGGACAAAAGGGCAAATTCTACCAACTTATGTGTGACATGAATGCAATTCTCTCATACTTAAAAGAGTCACATGTCATACACTCATATGGAGCAAAAGAACAAATTCTACCAACTAGAGTGGCGGTCACCGGCGCGGCAGCGTCTGGAACCACTGTAGTGGTGGGCGTCTAATAGTCCGCCACTACAATGTTTTTGCCCAATGCCACTACAGTGGCGGTTTGTAGTAGTGAGAGAGAGGGTATTTCATTAGAGCTAGTTGCATTTAATTACACTGGTTAGCCTAGGAAATAGTGAAATGAAACTCTCCAATAAAAGATGATATTTTATTCAGTTGTAAAGCTGGCGTGGTATTCTAGAAGCTATGAAACTCACCATTGTGAATAGTCTAAAGATATTAGGGCATGTACAATGGTAGTTTTAAAGTTGTCTATAAAGATGAACATTTTGTAAAAAACCACTTATTTCGCAGCAATAAATGATGAGAGAGATGCAAGCCGTCTCTTGGTGAAGAGACAACAAGAGCTCATGCTCCAATGCATATTTAAGGATCTATGAGTCATGGTTACATACAAGAATTAAATATTTTGTAGACAATTAAAAAGACAACTATTGTCTATGGGTTGTACTAGTTGACTATTTAGCTGTCTGTGTTGTAAATTTTAAGAATCTACAGACGACGGTTGTCTATACTGTTGTACATGCCCTAAGTAAGTAAGTCTATCGTCAAATCAAGTGTTTATTGATGTCATCTTGGAATTGGGAGTTCACGGATCCGGAGCGGAGAGGTGGAATCTTGTGCGTGCAATGCAGTGCGGTTCATCGTACGTGTCAACCATTAATGGACGACGAGTGGCCAAACTCTAATACAAAATGGAGTAAGTGTATTTTTATAAACACACATGCGCGGTTTTATGGAGTGTTTCGTGATATTCAATTAATAAAAAAGAAAAAAAGTAGTGTCATCACCATGACATGGTGTTATCCTGTTTTCAAGACGGATGAAATGAAATGAAACAACTATTGAGAGCTAAATCGTTTTATCAGAGAGAGGGTATTTCATGATAACTAATTGCATTTAATTATACTGGTTAGCTTAGAAAATGACTATGATTTTTTGTATAGAAATATTTATAACATAAGTTTCTATATAGATCAGTTTTCACATGCACGGCGACCAGCAGAGAGCCCAGATTTGCGTGTTTGGTGCCTTCTTGTGACCGCTTGCTGCTTTGCACAGTCACCAATGCAACGCATGCATGCATCGCCTGTACAGTACGTGGTGACGACGACAGTGCATGCCGTCATTGCCGGCCGTGCGTGGTTTAATTTACGTTGGTATTTGTTGCTCCTAGTTCTGTACTCCCTCCGCTCAATAACAAACTATTTTGAATATGATTTCAGATATTAAGAAACAATTAATTAGTTTGCATTTTTTATGTTTGCTCCTATTAAATATAGCGCGAGAGTAAATATAACACGAAAAACGAGAAATAAGCCAGAAATAAGCAGTACTACATCGGGGGTATAGTTGTCCAAAATATACAATAAAATACAAAAGACTTATTTTAGCCAATCTTGATACAAGCCTAAACGACTTGTTTTGTGTACCTGAGGGAGTATAGAAAGTATAGGTAACCTTGGTGTTAGGCATAATAAGCGAAGAAATTATAATTTAGTCTCTTTTACTTCCTAAATTGTCAAATAGGGTGACTTTTAAATTTTAGTCCCTAAACTTTAGCCATTTAGTCACCATGAAATTACTAAACGAGACTAAAATAGATTATTGACATGATCTACCTCTCATTAACGTCTTTCGGGGTGAGAAAAATGACAGCAATAATCATTGATTATGGGTATTTTGGTACTTGTTCAACTGTTTTATTGAGTTTTAGTTATTATAACTAAACAAAAATGGACTAAAGTTTAGTATGTGAATAGAAGGGGACTAAAGTTTAATTTAGCCCCTAAACGAACCAAACAAGACGTGTTTGGATAGACTAAATTCTCGATCTATTCTAGTATATCCTATTCTATGAAGTAGAACATAACAGTAGATACATGTTATTTGACAGATTTATTTTAGATTTGTATATATAAGATACATACATTTTAAAATATAAATTGTAGAATAATAGTCTTATAGCTACTAAAATCAACTAGACTATCTATCCGGTGTTCAATATGACGATGCGTATGCAAGTATATATGCAACATAACTAGCAAGCTAGTTTAGGGCATGTTTGTTTCAGCTTTTAGCAGCTAGAGATTCTTAGTAGCTAGCTAGTCTGAGTAGCTGGTGCCTTTCGGCTTCTAGGATTCTAGTTCATTTCCAGATTTCGCAGCTATTAATTCTCACGATCTAAGTCCAGAATCTAGACCGTTTGTTTCCATATCAGATTCTAAAAGTAACTACACCTATCAAAAGCTATCAGAAACTGAAACAAACAGACCTACTTCGTGCATGCACGCTTGGTGTTTCCGTTGATGGCCATCACAATTCACATGTGATGACCTTTGTTGCGTGCCGTTGGTAGGGTATTCCCAAAGGAGGTTGGACACAAATAGGACGTGGTCCATTATTTGCATATATATATATATATATATATATATGTGTGTGCATCAGCTGGGGGTATTGTGGTCCACGCGTACGTGCATGGCTTCCGTTCCACTCGAATGCCATGCGCACAACATATATTTGGTGTTCACTCCGAATATTTTTTTATTTTTGGATTTCAACTAATGTTTAAAATATAAGCATTATATTGGGGCAATATAATAATGCCTACATTTGCTACAACGTACCTGGGCCGTCTGCAAATTGTAGCCGACCGGATCATAGTTTTGTGTATATGTTCGGTGGCGGAGCTAGAGAAAAACCGAATGGTGCACCACTTCACGGGGTACACCGTATTAAACTCAAGGGATGCACAAGAGTGAAAAATTACTAATAATAACTGAAAAAATTGGAAGGGGGTCACGGGAACCCTCCTAACAAAGTGGCTCCACCCCAGTATATGGTAGAACTAAATTTTCCTACAAATTGTCAAAAATTAGTCCCGTATTGACAAATATTGATGAAGCACTAAGAGCTATTGTGTGAAGTTGCACTGAAATGTGCATATCATAAGAAGGTTGTTAAGTTAATCACATCTAATATAATGCGGTTTAAGCACGTGCGTGAAGATAATTTTATATGTGTTGCACATAATAAATTGAAATATATGAAGAGCTAAATAATAGAGCATATAAACCCAAAGTTCTGTTATACTCATAAATAGCAGAAAATATTGCATAAAATGAAGGTAGTGTGTATTTATTCACTAAGTCTCTCCCTACTTTTATTTTTTAAAATATATTTAGTGGAATTGGAATAGTTAGACTTAGTGTTGCCACTCATAAATTAGGCCTTAGAGTGAACGAAATGTACCTGTTTGGTTTTTAGTCCAAAAATTTAGTCCCGTCGCATCAGATGTTTGGATTCTATTTTGGAGTATTAAATGTAGACTATTTATAAAACTGTTGAGACGAAAACGCGCCCTCACACTTGGGTCAGTTCGACAATCCAAAAGTGTGCGGATACATAGGGATAAACCTAAGCGTGACGCGGCGTCGACGTCACGTTCCGACGGATCCTTAACGTTTGTAACAGTAACAGAGTTACTAGGTAATCAAACAAATATTAAGAAATAAAGTTCGGTTAGCCGATGTGTAAGAAAATAACTAAAAGTAATAAAATCTAATCAAATCGGTCAGAACAAGGTCGTATCTGATCTGCAATAAAACGACGACTGGACCAAAGGTATATTCCCGGTCAGCCCGGTGATGCGAAGTATTGCCGAAGGGGGGGCCTCGACGTTCTGTTGCGAAGGGGTCATCGAAGGAGGCTTCGGTGTTCTGGTGCAAAGCGGTCTCCGGGCGGTCGGACCGACGGAGGGTACACGGTCAGACCGACGACGAAGCCTCAGTTAGACCAGGGCTTCAACGCCGTGGGGTCTAGTGCGGAGTAGTTTACTGCGGAGGGGTCTCGCCGAAGAGGGCTTCAGCGTGACGACGAAGAGTGCTCCGACGCGGAGTGGTTCACTGCGGAGAGGTTCTCGCCGAAGAGGGCTTCGGCGTGATGGCAACAGCCTAACGGTCCGGCAGCAGTGTGCTCCGGTGTGAAGACCGTGCTGACAACAGCCTAACGGCCCGTCACGGCAACGCCCGGTCAGACTGTTGAAGCCCTATCGGTCGGACCGACAGGCTTTGGTTTGACCGCCTAAGGGCTCTGGCGACCTTGAAGATGAACAACAATCACCCCCAAACTTCTTGGCGATGATTTTGAAGATGTTTCTCCTGTAAAATAGTAAAAGATCAAGTGCAATTCGGCCTAGAGGCCGAACGTCCAAGGGTAGTAGGAGAAAACCGAAAAGATGATAAAAATGTGTTTCGTGGATTAAACGGAAGATTCACGGGCGAATCAACAAGGATTACCATGATTTTGACGCGGCGACGGAAGGCTTTCAACGCAAACCCACGAAGATGGACGTTACTTAGCTAATCTTAGGGCAATGAAGTAGATTGAAAAGTAAAAGAATGATTCAAAGCGAGGGCTTTGCGTTGATATGAAAGCGGGTTTCTCTTGAATCGGCCTCACCCCTCTATTTATAGGGGCTGGTCTCACCTAATCTAAGTAGGATTCGGCCAAATGGTTAAGATTTGGATAAGAGATCAAAAACAACCGAACTATACTAATATGATTCCAATTCTGCCGGCCGGAGTGGGCCTCCACGGGCCTCGCCGAAGCCTACAGGCCGTCGAAGGGGCCCACTGGGCCGAAGCCTGCCCGCGAAGCAAGCTTTCGAAGGTCCTGTCGAAGCCCAACGCAAGGCGGGCCTTCGACACTTCAGGGCTTCGTCCTGTGCCGGAGATGGCATATTTTCGGCTCAAATTACTAAAATTGATTTTTCAACAATTTTGACCATTAATGCCAAATTCGAGTGTCAACAAAAACCCATTCATAATAAGTGGATTATTCACGAGACGAATCTAATGAGCTTAATTACGTCATGATTTTACAATGTGATGCTACAATAAACATTTGCTAATCATGCATTACTTAGGCTTAATAAATCATCTCGCGAATAATCCTCTAATTCTGTAATTATTTTTATAATTAGTTCACGTTTAACCTTTCGAACTGATCTACGTTTGAAGCTTTCTGTTGGATGTTTGGGCTGCCTTACACTACGCGGGCCGTGCTTGTAACACGACCCATTTAGCAATCAGCCCAGCTCTTTACATACTCGGCTTTAATTTGGATCGCATCTTCATCGGATGCAGTGGTACCTGGACCATACACAGCCGGCCTTCTGTCTCCGACGGCGGTGACAGTGTTAGCATGCACCAGCGCGGGCGGCGGCCGGGTCTCTCTCATGGTGGCATGCAAGCAAGAGGCAACCCGGTCCGTAAGGTGGAGGGAGGCTTCTACTTCTGCAGCCTGTCCGTGCATGCGTTTAATCTGTGTCAGCTTTGCAATGGTAATTAAGCGCACCTTACTTAGCTACTCGATCCCATTTGCAATGGTTGACACTTGACAGGATCGGAGGTAGGAGCTCCGGGCGAAAGCTTTACACGTACCAGTCTCGACTAGTGCCAGAAGCGACATCTTACTTATACAATGGGGGAAGGATTAATCTAATCTGATTATGTTCCATTATATTAGCAGCTGGGCTCCAAATCTAGCTACCTGGCACGGCACATCCATCCATCTGTATATATATCTTTGTCGTTAATCCCCAGCAGCGCGAGCATGCAGCCAACCAACGAACCACAACGCTCCAAGGCCGGGAACACCTACGCCTCACCGACCGCGATGCTCAACAGTGCCTGCCTGCTTGCAGAGCGGCGCGCGCGGTGAAAAACGTCGGCCACCTGCAGGCGGGCACCGTCGACGCGCGCGGCGCGCGCCGGTGAGAAATGGGTGGACGCGAGATCGACGAGGAGATATAGCTAGCTGTGGGGACAGCTAGGCGGCCGGCCGGCCGCGAGATCATTTATAGATAGCATATTGGATCGGCCGGACGGGGGCCGGAGGAATTGAAGGCGCGACGCGACGCGGCGGGGAAGGGTAGCTAGCTGGAGAAGGAATCCGACGGGATGAGGGGGCTCTGCTGGCCATTGGTTCCGCCAACATCCACCTCATCCGTTGCTCTCTCAAGTCTCACCAATCTAAAAGTACACACGTACGGATATCAATACATGACTCACACTGTATTTAATTTGGCAAATTTCACGAGAAATATTGTGGATCTTTTATTTATTTTGATTTAATGGTAGATGATCATCCTTTATTTTTTATAATTATTTTTAACCAATATAAATCTAGTGCCACTTTTTTTAGGAATTTTCCAATTATTAGCACTGATTTTTCTAAATCATGCAGATTTTTAGGATTCTGGCAAAAGACGGTTAGTATAAACCGGTCAATTTCATTAAAAATTGAAATATAAATTTGAAAAAAATGAAAAAAATCTTATAAATTATTTTAAATACTAGGTGCTTTATGATGATTTATAGCGAAATTTATTTTCAAAAATATTACAAATTCAGATGATTAGTATAAACCGATGTATTTCATTCAAAATTGAAATATAAATTTGGAAAAATGAAAAAACTTTAATTTTTTTTAAGTACTAGGTGATTTATGATTATTTATGGTGAAATTTATTTTCAACAATATTAAAATTTCATATTATTAGTATCAACTGATAAGTTTAATTCAAAATTGAAATATAAATTTGAAAAAAAATATTTAAATACTAGCTAGGTGATTTATGATTATTTATGGTGAAATTTATTTTCAAAAATATTAAAATTTCAGATGATTAGTACAAACCGATAAGTTTCGTTCAAAATTAAGATATATAACTTTGAAAAAATGAAAAAATCTGTACAATAGAATCCCGTTTTTTCTGTGATTTGTTGTAGGTGTGGGACAAGTACTCGTCGCCCCAGCCGATTACCAACTCTTTTTATTTTTATTGAATTTTAATTATAATTATAATTAATGGTTCAGATTAATTTGGAGTATTACCTCTTAATAGGTAATAGGAAGGAGTACCGTAACATAGTCATTTAATTATATATAACGATGAGTAATTACTCTATTACATAATAATTATAACAATATATATATATACAAATGTTATTTTACACCACAAGTATAGAATAACTATTCTATTGAGAAATCTAATACTGAGAAAAAAGTAGTATCTTATTGAAAAAATCTACATATGTGGTATATAATCTCACTTCACTCGATCGCTCTCAAGGATGACATTAATTATTATATTAGTGTGCCTGAAGCATTGATGCTCGATCTGAATTGAATATGGTTAACGTGTTCTCTAGGTTTATATGCATGGCCAAATAGGATTCGCAATAATTCGGAGTTTTTTGTTGGCACAATCAAGGAGCATTTTTTGTGGTGAGCGTTAGGGCCGTCAAAAAAAAGCTCGCTCGAGCCTCTCTAGCCATGGAGCTCCGCTTAGCTCAAGCTCGAGCTCGCTCAAGCTTCTAATGGATCGATAGATCATTAGAGCATCTCTGAAAAATATCTTAAATTTTATTCCTTAAAATTTGATATAAGAATCATCTTATTCATGTTAATCCCTAAAAACTAATTTGATTTCCAACAGTTTTTCTATCCTTATTTTTAAATAAGGAATCAGAGATTAATCCTATATTTAGGATAGATAACAAGAGATTTAGAAAATGGTTTAGGACGGTGATTTATTTAGGGGTGTTGTTGGAGTCTAATTTTTCATCAAAATCTTAAATTTTAAATTTAGAAACCAATATAAGAGTTCTCTTGTACATGCTCTAGTTACGCTCATCCTCGCGAGCTTTGTAGATCTCAGACTAAATAGATCTCGAGTGTGATAGTGAATTTAGTCCCTTTTTATTTTAGCTTGATATCATATTGTCAGGTAGATTGTAGGTAGAGATTATATTTGTGTTGTAAAAAAATGCAATGATCTGAAATAAAGTGGATAATATTTATAAAAATAAAATGTGTAATCTAGTCTTTATAAAGTGATAAGCTAAAAAAGTTAGGTTTTACCGGTTTGTTAAATTAGTTACATAACATAATAGTATAATCAGTTGATTTTTTGTTTATATTTTTAAACAATAAACTAAATTATTATAATCTTAAACTAAAACAAACAAAACTTTTTTTACTTTAGTTAACTATATATTACTATCCATACATATATATGATGAAATAATACGTACAGATCTATCATATTTTCTAATTTATTATTTCGATATATGATATCATTATTGTTTTATATAATAGCTGGTACACCCATTATTTCTTAAAAAGTAATACTTAATATTAACCTAGACTATTGATTTTAGTTATGATTAAAAATAAATTAAAATTAAAAATACTCAGCGACCAACGGATAATTGGAAAGTGTGTGCGAAAAATTTAAAGTTAGCGTATAAAATTGGAAAGTATACACAGAAAAATCAAGGATCACTTATTACCATTTGGAACATAATAAATCACTATATTTAATCCTAATTATTGGATCAAAATAAATGAATAACTCATAATATTTCTGGTGTACTGTAAACATATACGTACATGATTTGTTACTAACAAGGAGCCGAGCCTGCCGACAAGCTTGACTCGACTCGAGCTCTGAGCTCTATCACATCATGAAAATTTAGTAAGTATGAAATTACGTTGGAAATGAAAATGAAATTTTAGAAAAAGAATTGAATAAAACTCCTTTGACTGACCTGTAGGCACTGCACCATTCAACCTGAAGCTCATCACAATCCTGTTGTCCCATTCCATCCTGCAGGAAGTCATTCAGTTCAGGTTGATGAGGGCTAGTACTAGAGCTGTGTAGAAGCTGAATTTTAGCTTAGCTAGCGAGCTGCAGAAGCAGCTATATATCCCTAACCCTAAGCACCTTATCCCCTCTCACCCTCGAGCTAGCTAGCTACCTCTCTCTCCACCACTGCCTCTCTCGCTCGCTATATCTCCTTGCCTATCTATCTCTACCAGCTCATCTCTGCTCTATCTCCCGTATCATCAATGCTACAGCAGCTGCTGCTCCAGAGTCTGAACTGGTTCTAGTGCAAGTGGTGTGTCAGCTGGTTACCTAGCTCATCTGCAGCTCGGGGCCGCCCGGCCATGGCGCCCAAGGCAGGGAAGGCCAAGCCGCACAAGGCCAAGGGAGACAAGAAGAAGAAGGAAGAGAAAGGTGCAGTGCTTGCTTGCTGGCATCTAATTAACTGGCTACTACATACGTACTGCTGCTGGTTCTTCTGAATTCGCGTCGAATTCATCTGTTCGAATTGGTTTCCAAAGTTTAGCTTTCTTCATATATCATCGAAGAAGCAAGTAGCTAGCTGTAGATCGAAGAAGAAGCGAGGATTATAATATTGCTTGCTCGATTCTGACGGTTTGATGGTTTGATTGACAGTTTTGCCCACCGTGCTCGACGTCACCGTTGAGACGCCGGACTACACGCCGCTGACGCTCAAGGTGAGAGACGACGGCCGGCCGGCCGGCCGGCCGGACGGACGGACGGACGAACGCACGAGCACGAGCGCGCGCGCGCGCCTTATCTTTTGTTCCTTCTCGCTTGCATATATGGATTTTTACGGAAACCCCCCTGGATTTCTCGCATATATAAAAAAATATGGACCACCTTTTCCCGTGGATTAATAATTATTATTATTACTAATTTCATTTTTATTTTCTTCTATTTTTTTCTTTCCTTCGATTTTCTTCTCCTTTTATTTTGAAACCCCTGCTTTTTTCTCTACAGCTAATTAAGCTTAAGCTGATTGTAAACTGTAACATGTGATATATAGCTACTTGGTAACCAAGATGGATTTGGAAGAGCAACTTAACACAAATTTGTCAAAATTTGTTTCTCTTCGGAAAAGAATCACTTGATCACCATCATCGAAATGCAGATGATGAAATTCTTTCAACACAAGCGATTAATGTTCATATCTTTCCTAAGAAAGATTGGAAAGGATATATATATATATGTGTGTGTGTGTGCGCTAATTTGTAGTGGCAATCGTTGTACTGATCAGTGACTAATTACTAATTAACTAGTGCCTAAGAGTTGTAGAACTCACGGCTATTCTGTGTTCAGGGCATATCAACGGACAGGATACTCGACGTCCGGAAGCTCCTGGCCGTCCACGTGGACACATGCCACGTCACCAACTACTCCCTGTCTCACGAGGTAGATTTCATTTTAAAAGTTTTATATAATTTATTTTACCATTTACTTAAAAAAACAGTATTGATTTCTGGGTTCCAAATAAGGTTATACAAAATGCCTGGAGATTCGTGCTACTGACAGGCTGTACTTGTGTATGCGCGCGATGCAGGTACGTGGGGCCCAGCTGAAGGACACGGTGGAGATCGCCTCCCTTAAGCCGTGCCACGTCACCGTCGTCGAGGGTAAGAAGCGCAAATGCCGTATTCGTCGAGGGCCAAAGCGCAAAACACGCGCTCACCGTTTCGTCTCTTCCTCCTCCCATGGCGCAGAGAGCTACACGGAGGAGCTCGCCGTCGCGCACGTGCGGCGCCTCCTCGACATCGTCGCCTGCACCACCGCGTTCGGGTCCAGGAAGCAGCCGGACCAGAAGCCCGCGTCGCCCGATGCCTCCGCGCCCGCGCCCGAAGCCGACAAGGCTGCCAAGACCGGGTCGCCCGGCGCCGTCGGCGGCGAGGAGCCCATGTACCCGCCGCCGAAGCTGGGACAGTTCTACGAGTTCTTCTCGTTCTCCCACCTCTCCCCGCCTCTACATTGTGAGCGCTAGTGTCGCCCTTTTGATTATTATTAATTTTTTTTGTGTGTGTGTTGGGGGGGGGGGGGGGGGGGGGGGGTAAGCTCATTCTCGTAGGTTCAGGTGATGTTTGGGTGTTTTTGGTACAACTTTTTATGAAATGAAAATGTGATTTGCTGCAGACATTAGGAGGTCGATGCGCCCATTCGTTGATGACAAGAGAGAGGACGACCTCTTCCAGATTGATGTAAGCTTGCTAAGGAAATTCAGCACGAATGTTAATATTTTTATTGATTCCATGGCATTACAGTTGCCAGATAAGACTTGGCCGTAGTTTCTGCAAAAGCTCATGGTAATTTAACTGTATATTCTCAGTAGTATATATATATATATGAAAATCATAATTAATTTATCATATCACGTTCATAATCATCAATGTGGTCAGTGTCATAAAAGATGCGGTATGACAGTTTTCGGCAATTTGGTGTTGGTATGCAGGTAAGGGTTTGTAGTGGGAAGCCTGTGACCATTGTGGCCTCCAAAGCTGGATTCTATCCGGCAGGGAAGCGGGCACTCATCAGCCACTCCCTTGTTGGGCTGTTGCAGCAGACGAGCAGGCCATTTGATGGAGTATGTGTGACCTTGGAGCTCGTGTGATTTGATTATTAATGAATGGCACTCATTGTTATGGTAACATGTTTGCAATTTTGCAGGCTTACAAGGCTCTCATGAAGGTTTTTGTTGAGCACAATAAGGTCAGGTCTTGCTAATGCCTGATTTCTTAATTATTTTCAGGCATGCTTGGATATATCTTTGTTTAAAAGTTTCCATTCCAAAACTAAACTTCATGTTAGATAATTTTTTCTAGGTTTATTGGTCAGTACATTTGAGGAGATCAATATACCCGATTTTCCACACAAACCATGGAGTTCATTGAAGTGGAAAGAAACTAATGTTATTTTTTATGTACCTATATTTTTACTTTTATAGGGCACACAGTTTGCATTTATAATCAAAAATACACAATTGCAGTTGATAGATTTATAATTCAAATTTTATTGACATTAAATTCTTTGCAGTTTGGAAATCTTCCTTATGGATTTCGATCAAACACCTGGGTGGTTCCCCCAGCTATTGCTGATTTGCCGTCAGTGTTCCCACCTCTTCCAACAGAAGATGAAACTTGGGGTAGCAATGGTGGTGGTCAGGGAAGAGATGGAAAACATGACCATAGACCATGGGCAAAAGAATTTGCCATATTGGCTGCAATGCCTTGCAAAACAGCCGAAGAGAGGCAAATCCGAGATAGGAAGGCTTTCCTACTCCACAGTTTGTTTGTTGATGTTGCTGTTCTTAAATCTGTTGCAGCTATTCAGCAAACATTCCTTGATAAGAGGTCAAGTGAAACATTGAATGACGCCACAAATCCAGCTTTGCTTACCCAACAAATTGGAGATATGAAAATAACAGTCACAAAGGACAAAGCGGATGCAAGTTCTAAGTTAGATGTCAAGTTGGATGGAAGTCAGGCTCCAGGAATGCCGTCTGATGAACTTGCTAAGAGAAACCTGTTGAAGGGCATCACTGCTGACGAGAGTGCAACTGTGCATGTAAGACTTGTCACTTTGATACAGGTTGTTGAAGTTTATTTTTATCCATTTTCCTGTTTATTGTTGAAGTAGTACTATTTGTTTACAGGATACTGCTACTCTTGGCGTGGTTGTTGTGAAGCATTGTGGATATACAGCTGTTGTTCAAGTTCCTGTAGATGCTCAACTGACAACTGTTTCCCTACTGCAACATGACATTGACATTGAAGATCAGCCTGAGGGAGGTAGCAATGCACTTAATGTCAATAGGTTAGTATTTGGAAATTGGACAGGATGTACAGATATTTTCTTATGCTAACTTGATAATTCTTAACCCTGAGTTCACCCATACTGGTCACAAGAAATTTACTTCACCTCTGTTCATCTTGGTCCATTTCTTTCTTTCTTTTTTTTACTGTTGTTCCATTATATTGGTTGGATAAAACCTATAGTAAGTTACTAACCACATTGTCCTTTTTCAGCTTAAGGATGCTGCTTCATAAATCATCTGCTGTATCATCTGGAGGAGTTCAGCGGTTGCAGAGTTCTAATCCTCTAGATAGCGAACATGTAACAGATTTTGTCCGTAAGATAATGACACATAGTCTGCAGAAGCTTGAAGGTGAGTCTCCACGAGAAACAAGACCGATAAGATGGGAACTTGGAGCTTGCTGGGTACAGCACCTACAAACTTCTGAGAAGGCTGACATCAAGATAAGTGAGGAGGCTAAGGATGTTCCTACAGTGAAGGGTCTTGGGAAACAATTTGGTCAACTGAAGGAGATCAAGAAAAAGACAGATGACAGTAGTGGAAAAAGTGCATCTGCAAAAGAAAATACTTTGCCAAATACAAATGATGCACAAACAGCCAACCCTGCCAGCACAAAGGAGGATAAGGAGGCAATTCTGCAGAGGTGGCTTCCAGAAGCAGCTTTCCAAAGAGTAAAGGAATCTGAAACTGGACTTCATTCTAAGGTTATTCCCTCATCATTTCTGTTTGGATATTTCTCAAATGTTGTCATGAGAAATTACCTCAATTTTACTGGGTCCCTTCTCCAAACATCAGCACATAACAATAGCATATATACAAGCTGATTGATGACCTTGATGTGCATCAACTGTTATTCTAGCTGGTTTATAGCACATTAGTTCATAGCATAATCTATCACATTAGACCATATCATTTATGGTGGAAAATTAGTCCATCTGGTGATATCTTGTGTTACCTCAGGAACTAGCTTGGTATGTTACTGTAGGTTGGCAGGGTATATGTCTCTTAGATGTTGCTCCTCTCATTCTTCACTGCACATTATTATTTATGATTCTACGCTTTTCTACGCAGTCACCTGATGAATTGATTGAGATGGCGCACAAATATTACGATGATACTGCTCTGCCAAAATTGGTAACATATTGTACTCATGGCAGCAATCACAAACATGTGTTCTTTGTGAGATAATGAGGCATTGATTTTTTATTGCCTTTATGTATTATCAGGTAGCAGATTTCGGTTCACTTGAGCTTTCTCCAGTTGATGGAAGGACATTGACAGATTTTATGCACACTAGGGGACTCCAGATGCGCTCACTGGGACAAGTGGTATATACTTCATAGTTGGGTCGAGTTCTAGAATTTTTTTGAATAATTAAAAAGAATTTTCACTCATTTGAAAAGAATAATATATACAGATCATTATGACAACTGAAGTAATAGTTTATTTTGGTGTGTTTCAGGTTGATCTTGCTGATAAGCTCCCACATATACAATCCCTGTGTGTACATGAGATGGTAGTTCGAGCATTTAAGCACATACTCCGGGCTGTTATTGCAGCTGTTGATGATATAAATGACATGGCTGAGTCAGTTGCATCATGTTTGAATATCTTGCTGGGACCATTTCCAGAAGAAAATAATGATGAGAAGTGCTATGAGGATAATAATCTCAGGCAAAGATGGTTGGAGGTCTTTCTAGCAAAGAGATTTGGTTCAACATGGAAAGATGAATATCGCCTTGATCTAAGAAAATACGCCATTCTCCGTGGTATTTGCCATAAGGTAATAATTCTCATGTTGTTACTATTGCTTCTTTTCTCCTCAACATTGAACATTATAGATTACATCTGTTTACTTTAAGAACCATGATTTGAATGATAAATCCTGCAATTTAGGTAGGACTAGAGCTAGTTACCAAAGATTATGACATGGA
Organism: Zizania palustris; assembly: GCA_019279435.1. Classification (NCBI taxonomy): domain Eukaryota; kingdom Viridiplantae; phylum Streptophyta; class Magnoliopsida; order Poales; family Poaceae; genus Zizania; species Zizania palustris. The sequence goes on along the minus strand of JAAALK010000287.1, from coordinate 32,131,671 downwards.
TATGCCACATCCACTCAAAAGGTCAGATATAATCAGCATTGTTCCTATCTACAAGGTAAACTTTATCTTTGGATTTTGTAATTGAGTGAGAAGTGCAAAGAATTTCTGGTTAATGGTTATTAACATTTTTAACCATTATGTTTTTACTCCAGCATGTTGCGTGCTCGTCAGCTGATGGTCGGACACTATTGGAGTCATCCAAGACTTTCCTGGACAAAGGAAAACTTGAGGATGCTGTTAACTATGGCACAAAAGTACAAAGTCTTGGTCTTACTGTTACATGACACATCATGATGGTTTCTTGCACACTACTTCATCCCAATGATTTTTATGGTGATGCAGGCTCTTGCAAAACTTGTTGCTGTTTGCGGTCCTTATCACAGAATGACAGCAGGAGCATACAGCCTTTTGGCAGTAGTGCTTTATCATACTGGTGACTTCAACCAGGTATTTTATTTTTGGGACTTTGCTGGCAATTCTTTTTTCATTGCCTTGTAAACTGTGATTTCTTAATTCAAATTATGCAAGAAATATCTTCTGGGCAAATATGTTAATTGCTCATGGAGTTGCTTTGTGGTTTTAGCAAAATTTTGGATACAGTAGATGGAATAACGTAGAATTATTTATCAACAATTAAATTGATCTACCGTGTAGACTGTAAGCTTCTTCAATGTAATGCAATGCAACAGTGTTACTCATCCATGTGACACAAAGTACGGGAGTGATATGCACTTGTTGGGTGGTTAACTCTTGTATTTTTTGGGCAAAGGTTAACTTGTATATGCAGAGTGTTATGATTATATCCTATCCAGTGTTGTGAATGCTGTCTTTACTAATGTTGATGCTCTTTCTTACCAGGCAACTATCTATCAACAGAAGGCTTTGGATATTAATGAGAGGGAACTTGGACTTGATCATCCAGATACAATGAAAAGCTATGGAGATCTTGCTGTTTTCTATTATCGCCTGCAACATACAGAATTGGCATTAAAGTAAGTGCTTGTTATTTACTAAAGCTATATGCTTAGTGATGACATGTAGTTTGTTTTTAGGAGTTACCTATTAAGTCTATTCTATTTACTCACTTTTGAGGACTCCACCATATTTATGTTTTCTATGTCAGGTATGTGAATCGTGCCCTATATCTTTTGCACCTGACGTGTGGCCCCTCTCATCCTAATACTGCGGCAACTTACATTAATGTGGCGATGATGGAAGAAGGGCTTGGTAATGTTCATGTTGCACTCCGTTACCTTCATGAGGCTCTAAAATGCAACAAACGGTTGCTTGGTGCTGATCACATACAGGTTTGCAGCCACATTTCATTTTGACTTGAAATTGTGTTCTGGTGTGTATGTACTCTAATTCATGCTCACATCAATATGTGCACACTCACTTTGCTGGATATTATGACAATCATTCCCTCATGATCCAAACAGAACTTGACGCTGAAAGTTCATCTTATACATCTCAATGTTTTCTTGACAGACTGCTGCTAGTTACCATGCTATTGCTATTGCTCTGTCTTTAATGGAAGCATACTCTTTGAGTGTCCAACATGAAAAAACCACTTTACGGATACTTCAAGCAAAACTTGGGTCAGAAGATCTTCGTACACAGGTAAGCAAACAAAAACTGATTACTGGTGACACATTCACCCATTTAGCCATCAATTTCAATTATTAATGTTTTCCATTCCCACCGCAACAAGGAAATCTGATAACTATGTTTTCCATAGGATGCTGCTGCTTGGCTGGAATACTTTGAGTCCAAGGCACTAGAGCAGCAGGAAGCAGCACGTAATGGTACTCCAAAGCCTGATGCTTCAATAGCAAGCAGAGGCCATCTGAGGTATATTACATGACTGCTTGTTTTTGTTACATCTGTTTTGGAAAATTGTTTTCTGCTTGTGCTTAGGTATTGATATTATATTGTTCTTTTATCAGTGTATCAGATCTTCTGGATTATATCAATCCAGATGATGAACTCAAGGCTAAGGAAATGCAAAAGAGACAAGCCCGTTCAAAGGTATTTTTATTGTTAAGACCTTCCACTGGTACTATATGATATATTTTTTCTTTCTCCAACGGTTATTCTCATACATGCACATTATGAATTATAGATCAAAGGTCGAACCGGGCAAAATCCATCTGAAGCAATCGATGATGAAGATCAAAGGAGCCCACCACCTAACAATGGTCATGCATTCATTATCGAAAAAAACAATGACCCTTCATTAACCGAGAAGGAAAGCTCTGAAGTCAAAGACAATGGAACATCTGGTCAGCATGTGAAGTTGAAAGATGAAATAACAAGTAACACCATAAGCCGTGTACCTCAAGATGATTTTACTGAAGAGTACACATCAGATGAAGGGTGGCAAGAAGCTGTTCCAAAGGGACGATCCACTGGGAACCGCAAAACTGGTGCAAGTGCAAGGAGGCCAAATCTTGCAAAGATCAATACCAATGCACTAAACAATCCTGATAATGGAAGATACAAAGGAAGAGCTCCATCTAACTTCTCTTCTCCCCGAGTTTCTCCTAATGAGGCTGTAACTGCAAAGAAACTTGTGAAGAGTTCAAGCTTCAATTCCAAACCAGGCAGCACTGCTATCTCATCAAACAGTGGTGAGAATTCTTCCAGTCCCAACTCATTGTCAGCAAGTCCTACCACTACCCCTGCAGCTGCCAAGGCGGTCCTGTCTTCAGCACCAATTGCCAGTCAAACTGTAAGGAAGACACTATCATACAAGGAAGTGGCAATAGCTGCACCAGGAACTCTTGTCAAAGCATTGAATGATGCACATATGGAGGAAAAAGATACAACTGATGCAAGTGCAGATATTGACAGTGTTAAGGCCCCAAAGGAAAGCAACGAGCACCTTTCTAATGAGAAAGATGGAGGAGCTATGCAAGTATCACCAAAGGGCAATACTTCACAAGTATCAAAGGCAACTGTTGAAGGAAAATCTTCAAATTCTGATAACGAGCAAACCAATGATTTGGTAGGATCAAATCAATCAGAAACAGAACCTGAAAAGACCTCTGATCCAATAGAAATGGCTGTAGCAAAGACAAATAGTGATCTTATAAGCTCAGATGTATCATCTTCATCTCAATCATTACCAACACCAACTGAAGCTAGCATCCCAAACAAACTGGCATCGATGGTGACTGAGGCAAATGATTCTTCCTCCAATGATGATGAGAGAGATGCAGGTGACGATGCTCAAGAACAGCTATCTAGTGGAGGTGAAAATGAGAAATCTTCACCATCTGAAAGTGAAAAGAATGATTCGCCAGGTGCCAAAGAGACATCCAGTAAACTTTCTGCTGCTGCTGCTCCATTCAATCCATCCACTGTTCCAGCTTTTGGGTCAATGGCCATTCCAGGTTTTAGAGACCATGGAGGACTGTTGCCATCTCCAGCCAATGTACCCCCAATATTGTCCATCCCTTTGCGTAAGCACCCTCACCAATCTGCAACTGCAAGAGTCCCTTATGGTCCACGACTGGCTGGAGGCTACAACAGATCAGGTCACTGGGGCCCTCGTAACAAGCCTGCCTTGCCAAGTGGTGAAGTCCTTACAGAAGCAAACACATTTGCCCCAAGGGTGATGAACCCTAACGCAGCCGAGTTTTTGCCAGGTCAATCTCAGAGTCCAAATGGCCAACCATCATCTCCAGATGGATCTCTAGAATCACCAGGTGACACTGAAGCTTCGCCGCATATTGTTCCATCCCCATCAGATAGTATTGTAGAATCACCCACAGATGCATCCCTACATGTTCCTGAAATTAGCCAGACCGGTCCTGAAGGAAATGATACATCTAGCAGAAATGATGTTGAGAGTGGGAGTGAAAAACAGAACACAGATGGCAAGAATCATGTGGAAACTAAAGGCAGTGAAGTGGAGCCTGAGCAAATGGTAGCTTCTGAAGGTGCTGAAGATGTTGCAACTACCGTGGAAGATGCTTCAGGATTGGATGTAAAGCCAAAGTCCTGGGCAGACTACAGTGATGGAGAAGTTGAGGCTGTTGAGGTTGCAAGCTGAGTAAAGATAACATCCTCAGTGCTCACTGAAAATTTTACTTCTTATACAGATGAGCCTTTTTCTTCTGGACACTGCTAAGACTGCTGTTTTGGGTAGTGAAATAGTTCCTTTCCTGATCCATCTCATGGTATGTAGAATCCACATGCTCCTGCACTTCTACCGGCCTTCAAAAGTTAAGCAATTGCAGGAACTATGAAGGTCTTCCTGAGAGTCATCGTTGTGCCCCTTTTTAAAGCTTGCTTTGCATTGCTCTTGCTCCAATGAAACATGGGAAGAGCACGTGAGAGATTGGTGGTTAACATACCATAGTCCATAGTCCCCATTTTTGCCTATTTATTTTATCTGTCATTATGTACAGAACCTTATTTTTGACTTACCACCTGTGTACTTTTTTTTTACTTTGGATTTTGCTAAGACCTGTTTGGATACTTGGTAATTTTTTATACCAGCAAACCTTTTCCACTTGTCTAGACTCTATAGACTATGACTGACGACTTTTTCTTTCCTAGTTCACTAGCTTTTTTTGAGAGAGAAATCAGCAGTCAGTGATTTCTCTCTCAAGAAAAGCTAGTGCTAGTTCATTAGCTTTAGATCCTCTAAATTTTATTTTAAGGGTATGTTTGTTTTAGTCAGGGATTTTTAGTAGTTAGTGGGTCTAAATATCTGTCTGGTGAGAATCTAAAGAAGTTTGTGTTTTTCACCTTTTAAATTTTAATTTATTTATAGATTCTACGATTACTTATTCTCACAATATGGGTCTAGAATTTTAGAAACAGTAGTTGTTAGAAGCTGAAACAAATAAGCTCTAAATTTTATATAGAAACTATATTAAACTATATCTTTAGTTTAGCCTTCTTATTTTTTTCAAACAAGTTTTTCAAAATGAAATCAGAGGAGTACGTGTTAATTAACGGCCGTGTGACCATAGTGAATTAACGTCAAAGTTTGCTGCGCATAAAGGAAGCTCCTCCCTCTCTTATTAGAGGTTGATAGCAGTTGACCTTGTTGCATATATACAGAGATATCCATCCAATAGGCTTCTTTTCTCGTTTTCCTTCACACTGAGATAGATGACCATTAAACAGCATTACCACCACTAAACAACAAAAGAGATTAGACGTTAAACCAAAGAACGCAGATGTAGTGAGCTGTGTGGAACCCTCTCCTTGACATCGACCATTTCCCAACTTCACGAGGAGTTCATCAATGCCAAGAATTGACAGGTTTTGCATTTCTAACCAGTCATCCTTATGACTTCCCTTATCTACCATGACAAAATCAACTTAAGGCTGGATCTGGAGAAGTAAATTTACACAAGAGTAGCAAATTAAACTAATAACTAATTACAGAGAGCCGTTCAAGCCTTAGAATCGGCTGGCACTTTAGGGCCTCGAGGTTCTAATAATTCTTTCACTTCACCTCTACAAAATACACGAGCTTTTTCCCCCTTGTGACATGCAACGGTGGTAAAGAACAGCAATAGAGGCTCAATGAGGAGAAACACATTTTTTTTAATCTTTTGGTTTAGACATAGCACAGCAGTAGTACTCCCTCACAAGTCTCTCATGAACCAAGCAAGAAGAAGAACCCAAGGGCTCCATTAGAGAATAGAATAGCAACACAAGTGCTGTTAAAATCTTGGGAGAATCACCGGTCGAGGGGCTCAGTTTGATCCTTGACGACCAGGCGTTCAGACACCTCTGCCAGCGACTTGAGGTTGCATTTCAGCAGGGCCTCCACGAAGTAGCACGTCTCGTCCGTGGTGTTACCCTCAGGGACGTCGACGACGAACGACTCGATCACCAGCGTCCCAGGCCGGCCGTCGATGACCTCCGGGTGGACTGTCAGGATCGAGGAGTAATTCTGGAAAACGAAAACAAAAGCAAAACGACAACCAGATCAATTCAGTCAGCTCACAGGTCAGTGTCTTTCAACTAACACAAAAGAGGCACACATAACCTCTCCCTTGGATTCGTACAAGTGTCTTCCATTTTCCATATGCAGTGCATGTGACTAAGGCCGTCTGTGCCACCAAGCCCACCATAGCTGAGCAAAGCATACGTATAATGGACCATCACAGAACGAGTGACAGATACTCATGCAACGAACTTGGCAGGTAAGGTCAAAGGATGGCCAGTCAGGACCATGCTGTTATAGTCCGGACAACCAAGGCCATACAAGACGCCATGCATGTAACAAACAAGCAGTGCTGCTTTTGTGATTAGACGACAAGAAGTTTGTTGAAAATAAGACAATGGCACCAGGAAATTCAGGCTGAGCAGACCAGCAGAAAATACCTCCCCCCCACTCCCCACCCCCAGGCATCAGAGCACCACTAGTCTACTAATAAATGATGGATTATGCCGATCATTATATTATAGCACTAGTCTAATAGTTATTAACAATGATGGGTTAATCTCATCATTATATGCGTATGTGGATGCATGTTTCTTATTGTCAATACAGCAGGGCATAAGCAAAACAGATGCCAGAGTACACCTGTCTATTGTTTGAGTGTACTCTGTTTGCTAGCCCAGGAACATTGTATCCAGCAAAACCTTTTCTTTTTGGAAGGGAATCAATCCGTCATGTGCATACAGTTTTACTATTGAATGCACAAACATAGCAAAATGGATTAATACAATTTTTTCTTTCTTCTTTATGGCATTCCATGGCAGATCATGCAGCATAAATTATAGCACCAATTTCAGATAAGGTTCTAGTACTCAATGGTTAAACAGTGCAGTTTTGTCATAAAAAATGAAGTAGCAAAATACATGAACCAGTTAGCTAATAAAATCTGTGTAGCCATCTAAAGTTCAGTAAGAAGTTAATATGCGAGTTTTGATTACAAATTGGAAAGCAAAGATGATTGCTGCTTCCTTTAGCTACCAAAGAAGTTGTTATCTATATCTATACTACTTTAAAATAAACTAGCGGTGGTGAGTCTCCCAACCCCACCACTCTTTTCCACAACAAACTAAAACTCTACGGTTTCAGTTTCGCTCATTTCTATTTGCATGGTGTTTTTTTAATATTATAATTTTGTTTCCTGTTGTTGCAATGCATGGGGCACTCAGCTAGTCCTAAATAAAAGAAGTTGCAAAATGCACAATATTCACATGTATGCTATCAGTTCTCGATATGTCCCAACATCCACAGCAGAGCATCAAATTAAAACAGGAGATTTACTGTCGATCAAGAACAAAATATACCTTCAGTCTATGATCACCACCAACGAACCTGACACTGAGTATGTGCTCATTGTCATCTAACAGCTCCAACCTCTCAGTGCTTCTTGTGGCAGGCAGCCCAGACTTAACGTTGACCTCCCTTACGCTACCGATCTCAATGTTCCCTTTCATTTCACACCGGCTCACAAAGGGCTTGAAGAGCTGTGGCTGATCAAATCGCCTCACTAGAGACCAAACCTGCATGATTGTTGTCACAAATTGAATTAACTGAGTTTGGTTGACTAAAAAACTAAATTGGATTAGACCACACACAGGCAAAAAAAATTCTAGAACTTAACTAGCTTTCAATAAACAGGACCGTTGATATTAAATGCCCTACATAAAGACTCCAACTGTGCTAGATCATTCAGGCTGTCCTATCAATAAACAGTTGAAAAACAGACAGAAATTTACGGATGCGACCAGCAGGGATGGTGCAAAAGTTTATTAAGGACAGATTGAAGAATATGACAGCTTTTTAATCAGAGACACAATTCTAAATGTAAAAGAGTGTAGACTCTAAGAGTGCCATGATCTGTACAGAAATATGTTTGGACTTGGAATGAGCATATGCTGATCACTTTGTCCGGCAACTGATTCAAAACGGTAATTTTATATCATTTGATTAACTATTTGTGTCACAGGCAATCAGGCATCACATGATTCTGCAATAACAAAAAAAAGATAGCTAAATTTCAACTGATCTTATGAAAACCACTGAATATATATCCAAAGGAGTGGGTTCCAACTCAAGCTTATCTCCACCGGCTATTTGTCTTAGTTGGAGAATAAAGGTACAGCCTAAGGAAGGTTAATAAAGTAGAAACCAATGCATGAACATCCAGAAATTCAAAACTAATTGAACAAAAAAGTAGACTATGCCGAGATCTCGAGGTGGGGGAAGCATCTTCCCACGTGAGATGGGACTACAAAAAGGTGAATTAAAAATCCGTGTATCTTTGTGGCTATCATTGCGACCAATCATCCGTTCATCAGTCTATCATTCTCCTTGCCAAGCAAATTCATGAACCAACAAACGAGCACGCCAAATCCAAGAACGGCTCAAGAAAACCACACGATTCTTGAAAGAACTCAGAAATCTTTCCGCAAACACGACTTTGACCCCCAACAAATCGGAAGAAAAATTATGGAGACACGAGAAAAAAACAGAGCAAAAAAAAAGCCTCCAAATTAAGCTTTTGATATGCCCAGTTGAAGACCGGGCCAAACGGGTTGACGACTTGCTACAAAGTCGGCATCTTTCCTAATAAGAAGAGGCAAATCAAAACTAAACAAATCAAGAAATGACCAGGAAAAACTCCGACGGATCACCGGCAGGCGGCAGCCAAAAAACAGGGCAGCCAGAGCCCGGAGGAGGAGGAGGAAGAAGACATGGAGTCCCCCACGGCATCGGGGAAAAGGCAGAGGCGGATGGCTCACCAGGTGGACGGGCGCCTTGATGTGCTTGGCGACGGCGGAGGAGCACTGGTGGGAGCAGGGCTCGTGGCGGTGGAACAGCCGCACGTACTCCGTCTCCGCGGCGCGCAGGTCGCACCCCTCGTCTGCCAGGCGCCACCGCCGCCCTGCCGAATCAGCTCCTCCTCCGCCGCCGCCGGCCGCCTCCACCATCCCCGCCGCCGCCAGACGCCCAATCGATCAGCAACCACCTGAGCTGCCACTCGAGCCGCCGCGAGCTCGGCAATAATGGCAACAACAAGAAGACGACGACAAGCAAGCGGCAAGAGGCAGAAGACGTGAGGAGAGGAGAGGAGAGGAGAAGAGAAGAGAGGAGTGGGGCTCTCGTGCCTCGACTCGACGACGACCTCTCGACGCCAGTGAGGCCGAAGCCTCGGGTGTGGCCGTGTGGTACATGTTATTCGATTTGACATTTTGCACATAGAACCCTGTGAGATTCTGAAAATTACAAATAGGTCCTTATATTTCTCTCCTATCCTTTTCACCTCACCTCACTGACATTATCATTAGCTTGTTACATCTGAAAATTGATGGATGAGACGATCGCGTTATTATCTTGGTGCTTTTGTTGCTTGTTTTGTTTGGACGATAGGTGCAATAATGTCCCACAATATGTAATAAATTTGGAATCAAAGTAGGAGAAAAGAATAAGCATAGTGCTAGGATGGTCGAGAGATTTAGGGGGTGTTTGGTTTGGGGTTGCTAAAGTTTAGGAACTAAACTTTAGTCTCTAAATTACCAAACATGAGGACTAAAAGGGGCTAAAGTTTAGGGACTAAACTTTAGCCCTTTAGTCCCAAAAACATTGTTAAAAGGAACTAAAAGTACTACTTACCTCTCAGCCCTCACTCTCTTTTAATCTTTTAGTCCTTAGAACCAAACAGTAAGGGACTAAAGTTTAGTCCTATAAAAAAAGAAGACTAAAGTTTAGTTTAGTCTCTAAAGAAACCAAACAGGCCCATGGTAGACTATAGTGAGTGGGATGTATTTGTATAGTACTAATAAAACTAGAAAATTAAATGAAAATGCCAAATTAATGTTGTTAGGCTCGACCAAAGCTAGTCAAAGGCAAATGGGCATAAATTGAATAACATATAAGATTTATAGTGACAAAACATAAAAACATATATGTAGATTTCAATAAACTACATTTATAATCCAAATATCCAATCGACCCTATCAGGAGCTGAACTTTTTCAGAAGTCGCATCACATATTTTTTTCATGAGATTGTATTCGTATGTTTTTAAGATTTTACTATTCGTATATGTTTTTATACTTGAGGAGTGTAAAGTACACCAACACAAGCAACACAAGCTTGGTTTAAATGATCAAGACACTAGACGTCTAGACATACTGACATACACAAAACCATTAAAAAACATACTTTTTCATGCAGGCAAAAAAATAGTTTCAATCAATTTATGCATGCAAAATGTCGCAGGCCAAATTAATTAATTAAATAGATCGAGTCTTTGGTAATTAAATTAATCAACTAAATATTTTTAATCCACATACTCAATAATTAAAATCAAATAAAACTCTTGGGAGTGGTGGGCCCAACACAATGCCATTATATATATATATATATATATATATATATATATATATATATATATATATCGCTACGCCCTTTGCCGTGTGCTATATTTACGCAATAAACCTTCCTTTTGGCGCGTAGCAAAGGAACACTACGTCCAACTGAGCGATGACGTGGCCAAGCCTAATTGGCTGGGGCGTACCGATGTGGGCCCTCTTAGCATTCGTAATTTTCTACGCACGACAAAAATGGCAGGTGTGATCTGAAAGCACTCCATACAAATTTAAATTAAACACATGTTAATATAGTGATAATGATGTCTTTTCCCCTAGAAAAAGACAGACTCCCTCAATTTTTGGAGCCAGGTGTAAATTCAATCAAATCTTTCTAGAGGGTAGGAATTGGTTCTTCTGAAATGTAACTAGAAATGAGCTGAGATGTTGTAATAAGTACACTCTCTGACACACAAAAAATACTGAAATGACAAATTTGACAAAAGATATTTCTTACTAATAAGAAAATAGTATTTCAAAGGTGTATTAAAGAAAATAAAACTTTGTTTTTACCTCTTATATATCCTAGATTCGGAAATCAGGTCACCCATACACGAACAGATAGATCGAGCTAGTGGTTTACTTTACATTTGAGTTATCAGAAATGTACCTGATTTTGAGCTCGATCCACTGCAGCACTGAGGATTGAGGAATTGATGAGGATGCCGTGTGACAGGTGCAAGCGTTGGTGCTCCAGCACGACAGGGCCAAATCCAATAGGCCGGTTTGGGCGGCACCCAGCCACCCAGCATCTTCATCTTTTCCTCCCCTTTTACTAACTCAGCCAGATCGACGGAGCAGTGAGCGACCAAATTAACATGAGCTGGACAGGAGCAAGAGAGCAGACTAACGGATATTGCTTACAGAAATGCAGAGTTCAAAACCAATTGAAGATGCCTAGTGTTGGTTTGTTGCAGACGAAGCACTTCTTATTCTTCGAGTGATGCTGAAGACAAAAACAGATACAGATCGTCAGAACCTTTCTTGCCGCATGAGACGTAACAAATGAGCATGGAACTGAACCATATTCAACATCTCAATGAAATAATACAACTTGCACAGACACAAACAAACAGTAGCAATACAGGGAGGTGTTGCACGAAAAACTAGTATAGCCCTGCAATGATCACTCTGAAGCACAAAGAATTATCATCGTAACAAAATTCATGTATCTAATACTAAAAAACAACGATTTGCACCAGATACTTGAATATGTTAAGTTCTCAAAAAATCAGTGCTTTAACAAGGTGTAATACTATCCTATTTTCATTTTCAGTGTTTTTTAGGATAACCAGCAGGAGAGTCTCTTACTGAGGTTATGTATTGCACTTAAACAAAAGTTATAACAGATTACATAGAGGAGAAAGAGAGAGGGGGGAGGAAGGGAGAAGGTACAGGTAAAAGATTACAGGTAGTTTAACCAAATGGCAAGGGCAGCTTTTAGAGTAGGTTTGAAACGGTGGCTCTGGAGCAGAAGATCAGACTTAAACAGAGCAAACCAAGCCCAGCTTGAGGGGGATTGTTGATCGAAGATGCAATTATTTTCAGTGTTATGTTCTAATCTAGATTTTTTAAAAAAATTAGTATTTTTAAAAAAAATCAAATTCGTACGTCGGATTCAAAAAATTGCAAAAATAGTATCCGGTCGGGGTCGGCCGACTGGAGCCACGCGACAGACAGTCGGTCGTCCATCGGCCGACTGGCGCCCGGAACGCACCGCGGCGCACCACGCCACGCGCGCCTGCACCTGTGCCTGTGCCCTGGCCCACTCCCGCGCCCCAGCCAGCTCCCACGCCGCGCCGTGCCCCCTCGCCTCCCTTAGGCCCAATATTGATTCCCTTTACTTTGATTACAGCCCAGACCAAACAAATGCAGATAACGTTTTTCCTTTGCGCTGTGATATGTTACGTGCTAAAAATGACCTAACCAAACGGCTTCCTAGATTTTTGTACAGCTGTGTTCATAAAACCAATGGTTTTCTCTAATTTATTCACCCTTGTTTCTAGGGATGGCAGTCGGGTATCACGGGCACGGGTATTACATACCCATACCCGTACCCGCGAAAAATACCCGTACCCGTACCTGTACCCGTTACCCGCGACGGGTAAAAACCCGTGCCTATACCCGATACCCGCGGGTACCGTATACCCACGGGTATACCCGTTTACCCGTGAACAAAAAAACAGCAATATGAATTTTGATTTCAGCACAGTTTCAGCATAGTTTCAGCAATATTTCAGCACAATTTAAGCAATATTTCAGCACAATTTCAGCAATATTTCAGCATTTAAGCAAAGTCATGAAACATCAAACACATTAAAGTTCAACATCACCACAATGAGTCCATAATACATGACATTATAGTTCAAAGTCCAAACATCATGAAAAACACATCCAACAAGCCATAAATTATTCTGATTCATCATTTAGTATAGAAGATGATCCATCTTTAAACTCCTCTTCAACATCTTGAAGACATGACCAAAAGCTATCCGCCTCATCTTCACCTAGAACATCAAGAATAATATTTGTATAAGTAAATGAATATCACAAGAAAAAAATACAAAATACAATCTTGATCAAAGATATAGTTTCCTAATGATACTTGTCCTTCCTCACTTGTTCCAAATCTCAAATTACTATGTACTTTTCCCCCGTCCCTCTTTCTATAAATACAGACTTTTAAATGAGAATGCAAATGTTTAGTGCCATTTTTAGTATCACCTGAAAGTTGTTTGGAGCACCACATACACTTTGCTTTGTCAACTCCTTTTACTTTCACTCTCGTAAACTCATTCCAAACAGTAGATGTGAGCTTCCTCTTTGATCCACAATTTCCGGTTACAATTTCCTCATCTTCAAGATCAATAGTATTTTCTTCATTTCGGGGTTGAGTTTCCTCTACAGATGCAGGGGCTGAAGCTTGTTGCGAAGCTTGTTCTGGTTGGCTACTACTCCCTGGAGTTGACATGGCTCTATACTTATAGACAACAAAAATTCTATTCAATAAACATTTTTTTGACATATGCACATTTAAAAAATATCATGATCTGGGCCATACTGTGGATTGGACTAATCTCATGCTATGGATTGGACTAATCTCATGCAGTCATGCTGAATCTTTCACGTAATCAAAACTATAGTTGTTGACTTGTTGTCACACGATACAATACAAAGCGGCAAAATGTATATACCTGAACCTGACAGAGTGACTGAATCTGTGATGCAGGGGCCAGGGATCGGCGACCGGCGGCGCGGGAGCGACGGCCAGCGGGCTTGGGCGCTCGGCGTCCGGCGGCGGGGTTCTCGGGGCTCGGAAGGCTCGGCGGCGGAAGGTCCGGCCTCCGGCGGCGGGGGCCTCGGCGTCCGGCGGCGGGGGCTCGGCGTCCGGCGGAAGGTCCGGCGGCGGGGGCCTCGGCGTCCGGCGGAAGGTCCGGCGGCGGGGGCCTCGGCGTCCGGCGGCGGGGCCTCAGCGTCCGGCGACGGGGGCTCGGCCGCTCGGGGGGCTCGGATGCGGGGGCTCGGCCGCTCGGGGGGCTCGGCGGCGGGGGCTCGTTCGCTCGGGGGGCTCGGGGGGCTCGGGGGGCTCTAATTTATTCACCCTTGTTAGTTGTTTCTGTGAGCATTTGTTAGATCATATACATGGCAATGGATATTTTTGGATCCTCTGCAAGCGAAATTCCACAGTTGCAGACAATTACAGATGATATGCATCGAGAAAACAGAATAAACTGCTGCATACCTTCAATGCACAATGCTCACAGAAATAATGCTCGCATTTCGTTATCACCGGATCCAGGCAAAGGGCAGTGCCTCTTCATCGTCGTCGCCATCCTCCTCTTCCCCTGCCTCACCGTCACTCCCATCCCCAGCACCGATCGCAATGCGGCGCTTGCGGGGCTTCTCGGCTTCCTCCCAGTCCTTCTCTAGGTGCCATCCAGATTTGTAGCCCCCTCTATCGTGCATGAACGAACTTGCAGGAATCGCCATAGCCACAGTACCCCGTCTCCTTGTAGTCCTTGCAGATGTCGAGCTGATAGTCGAACCGCGCGGAGAGCCGGATGTGCGCCGACGCGCGGAGCGGGCCGTGCGACTCGCCAGCCTTCTCCGAGGACACTGTGTGCTCCCGGCGGAACCCGGCCTTGTAGTCCGTGTAGCCGTGGATCCCCTTGTACACCTCCCGGTCCTCCCCGGAGACGGAGGCGGAGGCCGGAGCGCAGGGTTTCCTCTTGAGGGACTCCTCGGCCCGCTTGAGCTGGCGCGCGCGTCGCGGTCGAACTCCGTCTCAATCAGTCAGTCTCGAGCGTCGCCGTGGCGCGGCTGTCGTCGGACGTCTGGATCGTCCGCGACGACTCGTACTGGAACCAGCGGGGCTCGGACGAGTTGTCCGCGGATGAGAAGAAGAGCTATGTGGTGGAGGATGAGGAGGACGGCGGCCTCTTGGAGCGCGCGACGGCGGCATGGCGCCGGAGTCGTCGTCCGAGCCCGCGGGCGCAGTTGGGCGCTTCCGGATGTTCTTCGGAGGTTTCCTGATTCCTCACGAAGCTTTCAAAATAGGGCCAAATTTTTCCATGCCATTACAATTTTCACGGTTTTGAAATATACCATCGGCATGTCACTGACAGATGAAACCTACCACAGTCACTGACAGTGGCATTTTTCAAATTACAGAAAATTTTAATGGCATTTTTACAAATTTCCCTTTATGTAAGTGGGCCAAAACTTTGCCCGTTTTCATCTTCGCAGACCGAATTTCGCCCAAATTCAGACATATTTAACATGTGTAAAAGACCTAAATTAGGCCCATTTTTTGTTAGTGGTGAGCCTATATTCCGGACGTGGAACATTTCACTTTCCAGTATTCTAAATAATACACGCTTGGCTTATGTTTTTTCGAAAAATATTCTTCAACATTGCCTCCAGAACTTTTTCCAAGCTAATTGTTAGCTTTATAATGTGTAATATTTAATAAATTCATGCATTAATTTACTCTACACCAGTAACACCACACTTCGGCCAAAGGACAACATGACATTCGATAGATTTATTAGGATCCATCAAATTAAAAATGTCCGTTTCACTCGGAAATTAAATTTCCAGTGATTCTCCACAAGGAAAAGAATCAACGGAGCATCTTTAGCAGCAGCTACAGGAGCAACATCTCCGGACCCCCCAACTTGGGCTGGATTTTGCATTGGATTGCTGGATAATGTAGCCTGAAGTGGAGAAAAACCTTCAACCCGCTGCTGTCGTCCATCTTGCTAACCAGATTCATCATGGTGAAATTGCACCACAATGCATGTAATGTTGTCGGCACTGCCTCGAGAATAAGCAATCTCCGTCAGTTTCCTGGCCGCCGACTCAGGCAGCTCTTCTGTTTTCGCAAGGCAAACGGCTTCCTTTTTGAGAAAAGAATTGCCACCAGGTTAGTGAGAGAATTATATAGTTAGCTGACGATCCTTGTAAACACAAAGAGGTGAGCATGTGGCATATTGCAGCAGAGAATTCAACGATCATTAAAAACGTTAACCACAGATCAGACAGAGAAGATGATAAGGTGATGGTTTGTTCCAAGTCACATGTGCAATAGCAGTTTGATTGAGAATTTCTTTCCGGGTGAGAGATATTGTTCTTGGTGTTAGAATTACCTCGTTTTCCACAACATCCCAAAGCCCATCGCTAGCAAGAATGAGGCATTCCAAATCTCCATTGACATGTTCTTCCTGTAATTTCTTACGAGAATATATCAAGCTTCACAAACAATGAAACAAACTATATGTTCATGTTCAGAATTATGCAGGATTCATATAATGATAAACGTTGAGCAGGAGCTGCAAACACCTCCAATTCTGTCTTCTATATAGACTAGGCTAAGCCCAATAGAGAAAATGCCTTTAGCTAGCCTTGGTTAAACTAGGTAAAAAATAGGTCATGAAATCATAGCATGGCTTAGCTGCAATAAGATACCTGAATTTCAGGCTCTGCCACCACAAATTGCTTCAGTAGACGATTGCCAAATGCACGGGACATTGCCAGTACACCACCTACCCTCCAAGTACCTGGGAAAATACCACATCAGGTGGAATGTTTCTTTACAATTATAACAGTAAAGCACTTCTATCAATAAAAATAAGCAGAGATTTACAGAGATCGCATGTCTTGAAGTAATTAAGTCTGCTACACTAAACAATCCAACACGTTCAAGCATTCCTGCCTTATCCACTTGAGCTAATAAAGGCAAACTTTGCCCAGTGCATCCAACAATGAAGAGCAAAGGCTTACCAGCCCAAATGACAACTCCTCCTGCATTTTCAATTCTCTTGCGCTCATCACTTCTGTTAGGTTTATGATCTTCTGAGAGTGCCAGAGCTTTTAAAAAAACAAAGAGGAGAATTTTGACGTGTTTATGGATGGGCAAGGAAGACAGGCAAATATAAACTGAATTAAAGACTAGAGAAATATTGAAGCATAACTCTCATGTGCATTTCTGTAGAATGAACGAAGGTTAGCCATGCAGGTAAATTTAATTCTTTCAAGAGATCAGTTGTTAATTTAGATTCCACCTTGATATCAGATCAAGAATGTCTTGAAAACAAGCAAACTTTGCCGTTCACATTAAATTATGGGGCAACAATTAATTATAACAGATGGGGGTTTATATGATACAATCATATATGTGTTCATCAAAAGGTGGGTAATTTTTCAAGTGCAAAAGTAGAAACATAGGTACCATGCTTCCTTGATTACAGCATTAGTGATAGTGATTGAATGGCAAATTTATAAACATTATGCAGATATCAATGATTCGATGATAAAAATATGCAAGGACCACAAGTGTTTTCAATCATACTCATACTCCAACAACGTGATAGTAGGATATCCCTACATGGCATAGCATGCCATTCAAACAATGTAATATCCTTACAAAATCACTAATCAGTGTCAAAGACATTCAAGAGAAGACCTGTTCTTACAGTTGAAAATGGTGGTTAAATCCAATAAGTTGTTAAGATGAAAAACTACATCCAACAAGCAACAAGTATACTCCATACCTTTACCAGCTTTTGAAATAACAGCACGGGAATCACCAACATTTGCTACATATAGATGTCCACCCACCAAAACTGCAGTGGAAGCAGTTGAACCATCATCCCTTAAGGCATTGGATTCTGATTCTAAGAAATCTGCATCTGTTTTCTGGTATGTTTGACCTGTTTTTATGGGATGGAAGTTTTTGAAATTGAGAAGATAACCATTAGCAGCCTGAAAAAAAGTGAGCGGAGAATAGTACAGGTGAAAACCAAAGAGAAATTACTTATAGCAAGCTTTGTATCTGTCAGGAACTCAGGGTGCTTCATAAGGTTTCCGAACAGATTTTCCTTCAAATACTCAGCAGCACGTGATCCTCCATGACCTATTGTACCAGATCTTTAAAAGAAAAACATGGTGGGAAAGGAATCGCAAAAGTAGATAAGGAAAGTTTGGAAATCATACCATCGAATACACCAAATAGGCTAACAGCTTGCCCATCAATTTCAGTTAATTTTACATCATAGAAATCCTCCATTGTAGCTCTCTTCCCTCTAAAACTTGAATAGCCACATTTCAGTTTACCATCTTCTCTGTCACAGATTATTTGGACATTATGTTAACCAAAGCAGCATGTCAAATACTGAGTTCAAAGAGAACAAAGGATTCTTGTAAAGAGACAAAGTAAAGTCTGATACATTTGGTGTAGTTGGTACTAGTTTAACAGAAATGAGATGTATATTTAGTCACAATTGCATGTCATGACAAAACAGGTAAGTAGGCAAGGATAGACTTATAGAAATACGACATTTTACAATGAATTGGACCCATCACAGGATTTAATATTCTGATTAATGCGCAGTGTTCTAAAAGTTGGCATTTAGGCAGTTATTTGGCACTGGGTGCTGGGTGGCTGCCGACCTGCCGCTGTCTTTGCGGCTCTGCCCTCTGCTCTCGGCTCTGTCTGTTCTATACTTGGTTGTTCTCTTTTCTGAAATCCTGCATTGTTGCATGCTGTTCTTTTCTATTACTCCTACCAGCCCACCATCTCCAAAATTTTCATACTCATATACAAGCACATTGCCACAAAAATGTTTGTTCTCCATGCAAGCAATAAGCATTGGGTTGAGCATACGGTTACCACCTTTTAGAGCATTGCTATTCTATGATAAGCTTGCATGTATTAACTACTTTCACAAACTTGAACCCGTTGAAATAATAAAATGCAGAGCCAAATGCTAGTAACTCACTAATGCATCAATACCAATCAAAACATATGGTACATTTGCATCTTCAGATTGGGGCCTGGCAGGATGTGTTCATGCTTATTGGCTACCAGACAAGTCAATGCTCAGTGCAAGGCCCGCATTCAAATGCAATAGCATGTGCGGTTCCATTTCACACCAAAGACGAAACGATGCAACAACGACAGTTTACGTGAGTACATAGCTAAAAGCAGGAGGGGGAGGGGGGAGGGGGGAGGGGGGAGGGGGGCGTCCATTACCTCGCCCACCCGCCACTGGCGTACCCTCCGGCGCCACCGTCCTGCGCATGGGCGACGGCCCGAACCGCACGGCGCTGCAGCTGCACCTGCCCCGCGGCGGAGTCGGCGGAGTCGGCGGAGGAGGAGTCGAGCATCATCCTGGCGCCCGCGGCAGCCCGGAGCCCGCGCCACCCGTGCCGGACGAACGCGCGTGGCGTCACGCACGCATCCACGGCACCCCGGCCGCCGCCGCCGCACAGGACCCTGGGCCACCGGCGCCTGCCCGCCGCTGCCGCCGCACGCAGCACCAGAGCCCTCAGGCTACCGATGCATACCATCTCATGGCTGGCCAGCCCGCTCGCTCCCTCCCTCCCTCCCTCGATGCGGGCGCCTTAATAGCTTCGGATCTGGGCGAGGGGTGGTGGGCGGTGCGCCGGTGCGGAATGGCGGAAGGGGAGGAGGAAGGGAACGGACGGGCGTGGCAGAAGGCAGATTCTCCTGCCTCCTCGCCGCTACAAATGCCCCCGGTTTATCGGAATTTTCATGTTCCGTTCTGTGACGGCGACGGCCACAACATCCGTAGATTCAATAAAAACTCACACAAAATAAATATACAAAATGCATTCAAATATGTGTTAATGAGATATGATTCCAAATCAAATTCATGTACTACATAAAATCTAATAAAAAAATGTGTGAACTCAAACTCAAATTCAAATGATCATAGACCGGCCTAAATGATTAAGGGGGCGATAACATAGGTAAGGACGAGCAAGAGATTGTGATGGTTAGGAGACGATAGTTGTCACAAGTTGGGATCTTAGAGGGGTGGTACAAATAAAACAGTTGTGTGGGGATGATAGTGATAGAAAACTGTAAATTTGTAAAATATAACGACACGTAACTTTTATTTTATATTGACAAAAAATTATTGCATTTAAAAAGCTAGTTTTGTTTTGTTTAGTTTAGTTTTCTTTTTAGTTTTTAACCGAGATGGTGTAAGAGACGAACCAAACGCACTCTTCTTCATTCACTCGAAATAAAGTAACATGTTTTTTTAAAAAAAATTCTAGTGGATCTTAAGTGTAGTTTCACCTTGATAAAAGGATGCGATAAATAATCTAAGAATGTGTACTCTTGAATCTTGATACTTGTAGGTAATATCAATTGTCATATTTTATGTATAAAATTTGAACGAGCAATTAATTGAAATGTGCCTAAACTTTTTTGTGGTGGTCAAGATGTCCTAATACTCCCCTTAAGTAGATGAGAGGAGATGAACACCCACAAATCGAGACACATTTACATGATAAATATATTTTTTACAAATTTGATAGTTACAATAAAAACAATAATACTTACATACTTATGCATAAAACAACTCAAACTACTAATTAATACCAAAAGCTCGAGTATTTGAGGATAATTCCAACATATAGTGCGGTGGTATCTTGAATAAAAGAGTAAAACAATCGTCTCCTAACAGATAGTTTCTTAAAAAAAATTCATGCGATCATTTAACTTCTCTCTTCTTCATCTTCTAATCTCATCTTTTGTTTTTATTGATTCTCGTAAAGAATTGGTTTCTTACATAAGATATAATTTTTATGATTTTTTTGCTCCTTGTTAATTTACTTATCATATCAATTTTTTTACCTATATAACAGTTTATTTAATGCCATAAACTTTAGAATATTAGGTGAGAAATTGCTAAGGCCCCGTTTGGTTATAGCAACACATCGAATGTTTAGATATTATTTTGAAATATTAAATGTAGACTATTTACAAAACCTATTCATAATCGGTAAATTATTCGCGAGACAAATTCAATTAGCCTAATCATATCATGATTTGACAATGCGATATTACAGTAAACATTTGCTAATTATGAATTAACTAAGCTTAATAAATTTATCTCACGAATAAACATCCTATTATGTAATTATTTTTATAATTAATTCACGTTTAACACTTAAATTAAAATTAATGTTTAAAATCTGGTGTGATGCCTAAATTTATCGGTTGTTGGTAGCTCGTTTTCATGACAAACAGAAAAAATGTTATTTTTTGTCCGGACAGGATAGAGTAGAGTAGACAATTGAGTGGCCCGTTGTCTCGGTCTGGCCTGGTCGAGCTAGAGTCCACGGCCTTACCTGCGATCACCACTCGCCGCCTCCGTCTCCGCCTCCGCCTCCGCCTCCGCCTCCGCTCCCCTATTCCAGCCAGCTCTCTGACCGCTCCGGTAAGCACTAAGCAGTAAGCTTGCTCCTCCCTCTTCCGGCGGCGGCTCCTGCTCAGGCAGTCGTCGGCCCCGATCTACCTCCTACTATGTTCTCCGCGCGCTTCGTTCCGATCCGTTCCGGTTCTCCCGACGTGCCGCTGCCGTGATTCGGCGGGCGCGTGCGCGTGCGCCGTTCCTCTTGCTGGTTGTTTGTGGGGGGCGGGGGGAGTTCGCCGCAAATTTTGGTTCTATTATGTTCTGGGAGCTAGGTTCGCAGCTCCGGATTTGGGAATGATCCCCATCGCCACCGGCGGAATTGGTCTCCGTGAATCCGTGAGCTGATTAGGGTTCAGGTTCAGGACACCGGGTTCTCACGTCGTGGTTGCTCTCTGCCTTCGTTTCTACTGTCTGTTCATAGCAAGCCACAAGGCGTTACGTTTTGGGCAGTTTTGGAAGGCGAGCAGGAACTCCATTTTCGCCTCACTTGTAACCGAATTGTTTCTATTCACAGGAAAGGCCGATGTCACCGCTCGATCTGTTCTTATGTTCTTTATGATGTCGTTGCCTATTTTGGTGGATAACCTTTTCTTCTGCTGGCTGCTGCTGTCTCACTAAACCTGCAAAACTGTCATCTCACTTGCAACTGAACTTTCTTATTAAAACTACCTCTTTATCTACGTGTGTATGTGTTGTAACAATGATCACCTTGAATTTTCTCTCCTTATTATTTGGACAAGATAATTGTTGTCCAGTTTATTGTATTGTTATCTTTGCATGTTCGGGGATCTTAGTACCTTACTGATTTATGGTTGTTAATTATTAGAGAGTTGATTCTTCAATGCAACACTTGAAGATTTGATCCCTTTATTCCACCTTGCCGGCTTCGTTTTGCCTGCGGGTGCTTGGTGGAATCAATGGCATTCCGAGAGGAGAAATATGTGAGGTTAGCTTCTATCCTGAATTGCTAAGATGCCGCGATATAAGTAGCTGCCAAATGAAGCATGCACATTATTCTGAGTATTTTTGACCTGTTTTTTTATATGTCAGATTTCAGGACTGCAGATCAGAGCATTCTGTTGGTTCGGACAAGACAAATTTAGAAGGAAGGCATAATGTACTTGGCTCACTGATGGATAGAACTGTAGGAGCCTTCTCGTTCCTGGGGAACGCTTCACATTCTGAATCCCTAAACAAACTAGCTTCTGAGGACAAGAAGCCCAAAATGAGAATTCTTGATCCTCAAGAGCCATTCTTGCAGAGATGGAACAAGATATTTGTTATATCATGCCTCATTGCAGTTTCTGTGGACCCATTATTCTTCTATATTCCAGTGATTGATAGTGACAATACATGCTTGTATCTGGATAAAAAGTTGGAAATCGTAGCAAGTATCCTGCGGTTTTTTACAGATATATTCTATTTACTCCATATAACTTTTCAGTTCAGGACAGGCTTTATTGCTCCTTCTTCTAGAGTGTTTGGTCGAGGTGTCTTGGTTGAGGACACCTTTGAAATAGCAAAGCGGTATTTATCAACATATTTTCTGGTTGATTTCTTAGCTGTTCTCCCCCTCCCTCAGGTACTCCATATGCCATTTACTTTATTACCCTATTCGAATGAAATGTTTTAAACAATGAACTTCTTGTAATGCTGATGTTTGTTAGAATAATTCTGGTGATTTTGTTAGGGTTCATGAATGGCCATTGCATAATATGTAAATATGCATTCACTTTTGTACTACTTTTCTCATGTACGATTTTGAGGAAGGCATCATAATCAGTAAAATGCAGCTTCTAGCTATATTTTAAGAAACTTCTAGGAACCATTGGCCTTGAAAAAAATCATTACTTGGCTCTGCTGTATCCTGTCCTCCTGGTCACAAATACATAACCCTCTGGGTTTAAAAGCATTATTTGATAATTTTTCTTCAGGTGCAAAGGTGTCAAGGGCCTCAGGCCCCTGGGTAGCCGGACCTAGGCTGCGTAGTTCGTAGCCGCGGTCCGTTGTCTCCGGCGAGGTTTTACCCCTCAGCCGTAGGTTTTCTTGGAAGAGTAGAGAAAGGGAAATAGATTGATATTGAACTTGCTTGATTACATCTGACCCTGACTATGGCTTATATAGCCACCCAAAAGACTCTCATGCGGGCTAATCCCCTATTTTGTAGCAACCAATTAACTAATCTCAACTAATTATTCAAATCTCAACTAATTATTCAAATCTCAACTAATTATTCAAACCTCAACTAATTATTCAAATCCCAACTACTTATCCAAATCTTCTGGCGCCGGCCCTTTTGCTGCCCTGCGCACGTCGCGGGCCCGCCTACGCCTGCTGTAAGTGCGGCCCCACATGACATCTCTCCCCCCCTCGAGATCCAGCTCGTCCTCGAGCTGAAAGTCGGGGTACTTGTCGCGGAAGGAGTCCAAATCTTCCCATGTCGCCGATGCCGCGGTCTGGCCCTTCCAGTGGACAAGCACTTGACGGACGCCTCTAGCCATACGGGCGCGCACCACCTGTTCTGGTGCCGGGTCCACCGCACCATGATGGATGTTGGGCAGAGGTGGCGGAGCTGCTGGCGGTTCGCCCACCCATTTCTTCAATAGGCCAACATGAAAGACGTCATGGAGCTTGGCACGAGGAGGGAGCTCAAGACGAACAGCAACTTCGTTGATGAGTTCTTTGACGCGGTAGGGTCCGAAGAACCGCGGTTGCAGCTTGCCCTTGACCGCCGGCGACAGAGAGGCAACTGGGCGGTGTCGAAGGCGGAGCAGTACCCAGTCGCCCACTATGTAGGAGACTTGGCGGTGATTTATGTCGTAGTGGTGCTTTTGGACAGCTTGTGCTTGTTCCAGTCTGAACCGCACATCAGCCAAGAATTCTTCTCGTTCCTCCATCGTCTTGGCCACTGCTGCCACGCGAGTGTCGCCTGGTTCATAGGACCGGATGGACGGAGGATCCCGCCCATAGACCACTCGGAAGGGTGTCTCACGGAGGGACGACTGGTAGGCAGTGTTGTATGTGTACTCCGCCCACGGTAACCAACGGAGCCATTGGCGGGGACGATCACCTGTAAAACAGCGGAGGTACATGGTGATAACACGGTTAGCAGCTTCCGTCTGGCCGTCGGACTGCGGATGAAAAGCCGATGTCATGTTCATCTTGGTGCCCAGAAGGCGCATCAGTTCCTTCCAGAACGTTGAAGTGAATACGGGGTCCCGATCGGAGACCATGGACTGCGGCACCCCATGGAGACGTACAATGTCGGTGAAGAACGCCTGTGCCACGGATTCCGCGGAATACGGATGGGCGAGTGGGATGAAGTGGCAATATTTGCTGAAGCGGTCCACCACCGTGAGGATGACTGATTTGCCTCGGACTCGTGGTAGCGCCTCCACGAAATCAAGGCTAATGTCCGCCCAGACAGCTGTCGGAATGGGGAGCGGGAGGAGAAGTCCCGCCGGGTGTAGGTGCTCTGATTTGTACCTTTGGCATGTGGCGCAGCCGCGCACAAAGTCTTGAACGATGCGGCGCATGTCGGGGAAGTGAAAGTCTCGTCGGAGACGGTGTAAGGTGCGTTGCACCCCTTCATGGCCGTCCTCATGGACCGCTGCCAACAGCTCTTGCAAGAGTGGGGATGCCGGTGGAACGTACAACCTCCCGTCATAGGTCACCAAGTCGTCGATGAGAGCCCACGGTGTAGCCCGTGACCCCCTTGCCAACTCCTCATGGAGGGCGACCAGCGCTGGTTCGGTGGCCTGAATGTTTCGGAGACGTGTGATGAAGTCGAAGCGCGGTCCCGAGACGGCCATAACCGTGCTGCTTGTGGCTTCCTCTTCTGTGTCGCGGCGGGAGAGGGCATCCGCCACTGTGTTGAGGGCCCCGGGCTTGTATTCGACGGCGAAATCGAAGCCTAGGAGCTTGCCGACCCAATGATGTTGTGGAATTGTGGCGAGGCGCTGATCAAGCAGAAATTTAAGGCTGTAGTGGTCTGTCCGCACCGTGAAACGCCGTCCCCAAAGATACGGCCGCCAATGTCGAATGGCGTGCACCAGGCCGATGAGTTCTCGCTCGTACGCCGCGAGGGAGCGATGACGTGGAGCCACCGGTCGGCTGAAGTAGGCGATGGGATGCTTGTCTTGGATCAGCACTGCTCCGAAACCGTATGTCGACGCGTCGCACTCGACGATGAATGGCCGGGCGAAATCCGGTAGCGCCAAGACCGGTGCCGATGTAACCGCGGCTTTGAGGGCCTGAAAAGCTGTAGCCGCCTCGTCGTTCCAGGAGAACCCGTCCTTCTTGAGTAGCGCCGTAAGTGGAGCCGCAATGGAGCCGTAGTCCTGGACAAATTTGCGGTAGTAGCCCGCGAGGCCTAGGAATCCCCGCACTGCGCGAGCCGAACGGGGTTGTGGCCAGTCGCAGACCGCTTGTACCTTAGCGGAGTCCATGGCGACGCCCACGTCGGAGATGACATGTCCTAGGTAGGCAACAGAACGTTCACCAAAAGCGCATTTGGAGCGTTTGACGAAGAGCCGGTGCTGTTGTAGTATCGTGAAGATGGCCCGAAGGTGGCGTAGGTGATCAGCCCACGATGAACTGTAAATCAGAATGTCGTCAAAGAATACCAAGACGAAACGACGCAGAAAAGGTCGTAGTATGTCGTTCATCAGCGCTTGGAATGTTGCCGGGGCGTTGCACAAGCCAAATGGCATGACCAGGAACTCGTACAGGCCGTCATGTGTTCGGAACGCCGTCTTGGCGATGTCGTCGGCGCGCATGCGGACCTGATGATAGCCTGAGCGAAGATCGAGCTTGGTGAAGAATTTGGCACCGTGGAGCTCATCCAGCAACTCGTCGACGACCGGGATAGGAAAAGCGTCTTTGACGGTGATGGCGTTGAGGGCGCGATAGTCGACGCAGAACCGCCATGATCCGTCAGGTTTCTTGACGAGGAGGACCGGCGAGGAGAACGCCGAAGAACTTGGCCGGATGAGCCCTTGTTCCAGCATAGCGGCGCACTGGCTCTCCAGCTCGTCCTTGTGTCGTGCCGGGTAGCGATAGGGACGTACCGCGACCGGTGGCACGCCCGGAAGTAGCGTGATGCCATGATCCCGAGATCGGTGCGGCGGTAGGCCGTGAGGTTCGGCGAAGATGTCGGCGAAAGAGGCGAGCAGTTCATCCAGTAGAGTTGGCGTGGCCGAGATGGTGTGGACGGAGGACGTCGTGGTACTAGGCACTCCCTGCCAACAGATGGACTTGCCATGCCACTTGAAGGTCATGCTTCGTCCGCCAAAATCCCAAAGGATAGGGCCCAGCTTTGCCAGCCACTGGGTTCCCAAAACTATGTCGTAACCTGCAAGAGGCATAACAAACAAATCGTCGTGGAAACTGTCGCCGTGAATAGTGACCGCTGCTTGACGTATGACCCCCACGCACGCCACCCGCTCGCCATTTGCCACCGTAGCTGTGAGGCGGGGCCGGTGTTGGATGGGCAGGCCGGATCGTTGCGCCGCGGACTCGGAGATGAAATTGTGAGTAGACCCGGAGTCCAGGAGCGCGATGAAGGGGTTGTCGGCGAGTTTTACGTCGATCTGCATGGTGTCGGTGAACCGGACTCCCGCGATGGCATGCAGGGAGAAGGTAGGCGACTCCTCCGCCAGTTCATCCCCTATTGCCTCTTCGTCGTCGTCTTCCATGGCGCAGTCCAGGAGGAACAGCCGCTTACATACGCGGTTGTGCCCCCGGCCAAATTTCTCATCGCAGTTGTAGCATAGTCCGAGGCGGCGGCGCTCCTCTTGTTCTGCCAGGGTCAGTCGCTTGACCGGACGGCCCTCCACGGTGACCGTAGATGTGTCGGCCTTGGGTACTGGCGGTGCCGGTGGCGCTGGACGTGAGGTAGGAGCAGGCAGGAGGCCACGGCCGGCTGGGCGGGGTGGCGCCGTGGTGTACTGTTCTCGCAGCTCTAGTTGTCGTGCCAGGCTCATGGCAGCCGCGAGGGACTGCGGATTGAGGATCCGCACGTCGAAGCTGAGTGGTGGCTGAAGACCTCCTGTGAACAGCTGCACTCGTTGCTCCTCGTTGAGAGGTCCGGCGCGAGCCAGGAGCGCCTGAAAACGGTCCTGGTACTCCGCGACGGTGGAAGTGCGGCGGCATTCCGCGAGCTCGTATAGGGGAGCGGCACGCAGGGGCGGCCCGTAGCGCAGGTTGAGCAGTTCTTTGAACCGGTGCCACGGCGGGGTCCCTTCGTCCCTCTGGACTTGCATGTACCACAGTTGCGCCCCATCTTCAAGGTTGTATGACGCCATCCACACCTTTTCCTCCTCCATGATGCGCTGCTGATGAAAGTATGATTCGCAGCGATTGATGAAGATGAGGGGGTCGGACTTGCCGTCGTAACGGGGAAAATCCAACTTTTGAAACCGAGGCGGCCGATCGCTGTGGTGTTCGCCGGTTCCCGGGCGAGGCCCGTTGGAAGCGGAGGACGTGTGGTCGGAAGCCAGGGCCTGGATCGCCGCTGCATTGGCCTCGACGGCGGTTTGCAGGGACCGCATGTTGGCCGCGAGCATCTCCAAGGTGGTCCTGAGGTCGTCACCCATGGTGTTGGTGGCTGGCGGCGGTGGAGAGGAAGATCGCGCGGATGAGGATCGCCGGGATCGTGATACCAGGTTGTCAAGGGCCTCAGGCCCCTGGGTAGCCGGACCTAGGCTGCGTAGTTCGTAGCCGCGGTCCGTTGTCTCCGGCGAGGTTTTACCCCTCAGCCGTAGGTTTTCTTGGAAGAGTAGAGAAAGGGAAATAGATTGATATTGAACTTGCTTGATTACATCTGACCCTGACTATGGCTTATATAGCCACCCAAAAGACTCTCATGCGGGCTAATCCCCTATTTTGTAGCAACCAATTAACTAATCTCAACTAATTATTCAAATCTCAACTAATTATTCAAATCTCAACTAATTATTCAAACCTCAACTAATTATTCAAATCCCAACTACTTATCCAAATCTTCTGGCGCCGGCCCTTTTGCTGCCCTGCGCACGTCGCGGGCCCGCCTACGCCTGCTGTAAGTGCGGCCCCACATGACAAAAGGTGAAAGGTAGAACATATATTCCCATTATGTGATTGAATTGATGTATCATTTTTGAAGATATCTTTTCTCATAAAGTTGTAATGGTATTTTATTTTCGTTATCAGGTGTTTGTATTGGTAGTGCTACCCCGTCTGCAAGGTTCCTCAGTTATGAAGGCCAAAAATATATTAATGATTATAGTTATCTGTCAATATGTACCTCGGCTAATTCGAATAATACCACTCTACCTTCAAATCACCAGATCGGCTGGTATAATTACAGAGACAGCATGGGCTGGTGCTGCATTTAACCTTTTAATTTATATGCTCGCTAGTCATGTAAGTCTTCTACTCACTAATTAGAAACCTTGCTGATTTGAGTCATTTGATTTTTTTGGGGGCCTCATTTTCATTCTTGGTGTTATTCCAGTGGATATTGTTTGACAGTGGTTCTTTACTTGCGACTCATGAAAGATTCTACCTAAATGAACTTTAGTATTTAGTATTTGCCTATTTGGTCATACTTCAACAAAGATTAAAAATTAAGTCATGTGGTGACATTTTTCTCATAGACACATGTGTTGCATTGTGTCTTGGCCTCAGATCATGGGCTGGAGGGCCCGCCCCGCCTGTGAACAGTACCACAGGTACTGTAGCAGCAAGGGATCTGGTCAAAGAAGGCAAGATACCCAAGGAGATCATATAAGTATCAATTAAATAGATTTGATTACCAAGGAGATTAGATAAGTATCAATTAAATAGATTTGATTAGTAAGTAGATCAGATAAGTACCAATTAAATAGATTTGATTAGCTCTTAAGTTAGCAAGCCAGGATTTAGTTTGTTATTTCCATTGTTAGAGGGGCTGGTCCCATGTCTATATAAACAGGGCCCCAATAGGTGTTTAGGTGTTGAATATTCAGTTCAGGCTTTGCCTCTCTGTATCCCTTGCCTCCTTGTCGTGTCGCTGCAACGGCACCGCCGTGACGACGAGGTCCAGGGCCTCGACCATCTACCTCGTTTTCCTATCAATTAAGAAGATTAGTTCCTACCAATTTCGTGGAAATCCTTGCCGGTGACAACTTGGTATCAAAGCGCATTGGTTCTACTTCCACTGCCATGAGCTCACCAGCCAGCATCGAGTTAGGGACCGGAATTGAAGAAGCTTTGAAGGCAATCCTCGATCAACAATCATCAATTATGAAGTGTTTAGACGCCGTCGAAGAGAAGCTGCAGCCGATCCAACCCTTGGAAGAGAGGGTAGCCGCACTGTAAGTGATGTCTAGAACCCTAGACGTCACCCCTGCCGACCACCGGCAATTAGTAGGGCCTTCCGGCATGTAACCAGGGAGGGGGGTACCACCAAGCCAACAACGATGACGAGGATGACTCGGACCCACCTCCTCGCCACTAGGAGATAAGACGGCCTTGGCTACGACGCGTCCACCCTCGGTGGAGGCGGTGACACTATTGGCTTCCGTGGCTGGCGATGGCCTGAGCGAGCGCGGAGGCGGTGTCCTCGACGCGATTGGCGACGCGGGTACCAGCGGCATGGACAACTGCAATGCATGTAGTAGCGGCGGCCGAGCCGTGGGCGGCTGGAACGTGACGGCGGAAGCACTATCCTCAAGGGCGTGAGCATGCAGGAGGGCGCTCAAAGAAAAATAGATCTAGGAGGCGCGGGCGGCCTCGACAAGGCCAGGTCAGGCGACGACGGCTTAGTCGGCGACGTCAACATTGCCGCGGAGGCCAGCGCTACTTCCCTGACCGCGCAGAGCGCACCCTTGCGTGCACCCTTGCGCGCATGGATGGCGGCCTGGTCGGTGGTTAGGGGATTGACGTGGTATGCCTTGGCGGCACCAACAACCCAGCTTGAGGACGAGCTGGTTTTCAAGGGAGGAAGAGATGTCATGGCTTTAGATTATGGGCCAGAGGGCCTGACCCGTTTGTAAACAGTACCGTCGGTACCGTAGCAACAAGGAATCTGGCCAAAGAAGGCAAGATACCCAAGGAGATCTGATAAGTATCAATTAAATAGATTTGATTACCAAGGAGATCAAATAAGTATCAATTAAATAGATTTGATTAGCAAGTAGATCAAATAAATATCAATTAGATAGATTTGATTAGCTCTTAAGTTAGCAAGTTAGGATTTAGTTTGTTATTTCCATTGTTAGAGGGGCTGGTCCTGTGTCTATATAAACAGGGCCCCAATAGGTGTTTAGGTGTCGAATATTCAGTTCAGGCTTTGCCTCTATCCCTTGCCTCCTTGTCGTGTCGCTGCAACGGCGCCGCCGCGACGATGAGGTCCATGGCCTCGACCAACTACCTCGATTTCCTATCAATTAAGAAGATTAGTTCCTACCAATTTCGTGGAAATCATCCTTGCCGGTGACACATCGTCGAAACAAAGAAGAACATTTCAGTGTAATAGTACCATAATAGTATCCTGTCAACCATATTTTCAGTGTAACCATATACTCCATATCGTATTTCATAGCGGAAAGAACCAAGTGTTTGTCACAGTGAGGCATATCGTGCAATATTAGCTATCTTCGTATTCTGGTGAGATTTTGACAAAGAATTTTCCTCATAGTTCTGTTGAATCGACCATGAAAAAATGAAACGTCCATCAGTATAGGTACAGTTTTTCTACCCTGAACATGTGGATAAACTGATTATGTCTCGGATGAGCCTCTTAGCAATCAAAGGAACTGTTTGTACCACATTGGCACAAATAACTGTCTATGTATCATAACCTGTGTCATTTTTTTGCTTTTTCCTGAATTGGACATCCAGAATCCATGTCAGATTCCGACACTCATGTCAGATCCAAGCAGCATTTTCCATCTCCAAAATTTTCATGCTGAAACAAACACATGGACCTGAGTTGGGTTCAAACATGTGTCACTGTTCTGGTAACAGTGTAACACTGTGTGTAACTTAAGTTGGCCTAAGTTTAGTGCCACACTGTTACTGCTTGGGGTAGATACGTGAAATCTAGCATATGATGTGTCAGGGACTATAGCACAATCAATTTAACCCTTCTGGGTGAAGCCACAACCAAAAACCAAGTTGCTATGTGCATGAACAACCTGTTCATCATTGGGGTTAGAACTTGCACCTAGTGTTTATAGATGGCATCCGACATTACCCTTGCTGCACAGGTTTGTGATGTATATTGGAGACCATGTTTATGCCTGAAAAAAGAAAATGGAATGGAGGTGGTAGTTACTATAGTGTGCAAAACAGGTTTTTGATTGTGCACTTCCAAGCCAGTGAATCAACAATGCGAGACCTTGCCCTCATTGAAATTCCATGTCTGGGGGACTCAAACCCCACCAACATGGCTATGCTCAGTGATTGGTTTCTGAGGGAACAACTTCTGTCGCCACAAAAGTTCACTGGTCAACTGATGTCATTAAAAAAGGACTAGATTCGGTACATTCAGTTAATATTGCCTGCCCTGTCATAATATGGTTTTCTGAAGAACAAGCATGCCCCAGAATGTCTGGAAAAGCATTCAGTACCTTTAGAAACATAAAATAATAAAATAAAATGATACCTATCTCTGATATGCTATTCAGTTCTTCATCGGAGGCTAATCAGTTTGCACATATTTTGTTGTCTGTGGTCAAGATATTACTAACTGATGCTTTAAATGCTAGCAGATCCTCGGAGCTCTTTGGTACCTTCTTTCCATTCAACAAGAATACACCTGTTGGAAAGAAGCATGTAGTCACCAGGATGGCTGTGATTCTGGATCTTTATATTGTAGGATTAATACATCTGGGAATAACAATTTCTTACAAAATGCTTGCCCAACAAATGGAACCGACAGTCCAGACCCAATTTTTGGAATTTATCTTCCAGCTCTCCAAAATGTTTCACAATCAGCAAGTTTCTTTGAAAAACTATTCTATTGCTTTTGGTGGGGTCTGCAAAATCTAAGGTTTGTAAAAGCAACATTCATTTTATTTTCCTCTAAAGATAATGTTCTTATATAATGTTTTATTTATTGCAGTTCTCTTGGTCAAAACCTTAAGACAAGCACTGATACATGGGAGAATTTATTTGCTGTTTTTGTCTCGACATCAGGTCTAGTTTTATTTGCCCTCCTTATTGGTAATGTGCAGGTACAAAATTTAGCAACTGACGCATTTTTATTATGATTATTGTTGGATTAAGCAGATCTTTATTTATAAATGCAACATGTGTGAAACCTTTTTTTTTGGAAATGCAAAATAGTTCATATGTAGATGTGTTTTTCTGGCATACTAAAAACACACCTCATAATATTGATATCTAATTCTAATCTATTTACTTGATTTTAGTTGAATTAATTGGACAAGCATGAAATGACACTGTCTTTGAAGTTGTTTGATTCTTTCATTTATAGCACTCATATTATGATAACTTCTATGTAGTATGTACCAGATAAGTATCAAGATTCATCTCTGTTGAAACTTAGCTGCTTTAGTTCATTCTGAAGGCAATATTTTTCAAAGACGAAGTTTTACAAGATACCCCCACCCCACTCCCTTACAAACAAAAAAGAGTGCCATGTTTTACTTTTTTTCGGAGATAAACCTGTAACTCAAACATGTTAAACACATAGGCTATCCATACTAATTATCTTTCATTTCCCTCCTTAGAAATTTAAATGTCTCCTTTTTGTGGTGCTAAGTGCTTATATAACATGTAAGGACAACAATTCCATTATTTAAGGCATAGTGAGGATTCATGCTCATTATATAATCATTACCTAGCTAACAAAGATGTGTAAGTGGATCTATTTCTTCCTTTTCTTAACTTTCTGTTGTGTGGAGTTTTGTAGACCTATCTACAATCTGCTTCTATGCGTATAGAAGAGATGAGAATGAAACAGCGTGACACCGAGCAATGGATGTCACATCGATTGCTTCCTGATAACCTCAAGGAGCGAATATTGCGTCACGAACAATATAGGTGGCAAGAAACAAGAGGGGTTGATGAGGAGGGCCTTCTTATCAATCTTCCTAAGGATCTTAGGAGAGAGATAAAACGGCATCTTTGTCTGTCGCTTCTCACCAGGGTAATTTGAGTAATTTCTCATACCTTTACATATTGATACTATAATATGAAGAATCATAATCCTCACCATCATTTAGTGTATGTGAAAAAGGATGTTCTTGAGTCTCACGATCTCACATACCTCCATATTGAGATAGCACACATCTTGTAATGTCATATACATGGTATTAACACTAAGGCTAACTGCACGACGTGCTGAATCATATATTGGAACATTAGTTAGATTGTTAGAGAACAATTTTTGCATGTGCTTTTTTTAAGTTCTAGGTTACTTGCTTATTTCGAATGCATCTTTACTGGTGTCGTCCGATGTTAGTTCTGGTTCTGTTCTGTTCTGAATCTTGCCTTTGCTATTCTGGCCTTCTGGGTCATAGTGTAAGTCTGGCAGTTCCAAAACTCTGAACCAGAAATCCAGAATGGTAAATGCAATTAGATTCTCACTAAGTACTGTTTTGGACAGGCCCACATTTGGTGCTTTGGCATGTTTCTTTGTTGTGTTGATTTTGGTTGTGTGTATACCCCTTAAGTAGCATGTTCCTACCATTATACCATCCATTTTAATTTGCTGAAGGAAGACAATGGGAGATGCTAACCAGGTATTATGGGATAATGGACATTTGAGGGCAACTGTACTGATTGACAGAAAGAACAATTCCTGGAAGGCATGCTCATTTGCTAGCTTACCTCTTATTGGATATATCTTTTTCATGAATTGCTCAGCAAAGTCAACCACTCTTTGCTGTCCTTTAATGTATCAAAACAGACCTGGCAATAGAAAACCTAGGTCTTGAAAATTACAGGTTGTTATCCCATTATTCATTTCCTTCTCCATGTCAATGAAATGCCATATGAATTTTAGAAAAATTGTACTACCAGCTCTGAGTACTTGTCAATTCAACTCCAAACCAATCTACAACATGATCATCAACAATAGAGAGGTGTACTGGATATTTTTTTTAAAAAAACAATAGAGAGGTGCCATTACTGTTCAAATTGTTCTGGAAATCCTTCTGCAATCAAAGCGCAAGTTCTTCTAGCTATTAGTTCATGACCGGTTCACCTTTGTGCCTGCTCCTTTAGACAATGGTGCTGGTGGGTTTTGCATGTAAAATGGAACATATCCTACTCATAGACCACTGAACAGCATGTTGCGAAAGACAGACCTCATCACTCCATAATGCTGCTGCTTGGAAAATAAACCATCCTGACTTTCTATACAAAATTGGAAACACTGGAATCATATCACCTTCAACACTGGAGTCTTTGTAGAAGCATGGAGAGAGGAATTTTCTCTAGCTATGTTCATGACAATACAGTGCTTAAAGTTGGCATGCAGAAATGGTTTCAGGCCTCGTACTCACCATCTTTACGCTGAGTACTGATTGCAGAACTCCTCCCTACCATTTCTGTACTTAGAATAAAACTTTTGAAGGCCTAAATACCACATACTTTTTCAATGGAGGTCATTGATGTCTTAGTACATGAATTCATAGTTGAGTTGATAAGTACTTATTATCACTTAATTTAGTTAATTAACTCTCATTCTTTTTCTCACTGTTTGCAGGTTCCAATGTTTGAAAATATGGATAACCAGCTCTTGGATGCCATGTGTGATCGTCTGAAGCCCATGCTATACACAGAAGGCAGCTGCATCATTCGCGAAGGAGACCCAGTGAATGAAATGCTCTTCATCATGAGAGGAAATCTTGAGAGTATGACTACAAATGGTGGACAAACAGGCTTTTTCAACTCCAATGTTCTCAAAGGCGGAGATTTTTGTGGCGAAGAGCTTCTCACATGGGCTCTTGACCCTACTTCAGCTTCAAACCTTCCCAGCTCTACCAGGACGGTGAAGACGCTGTCTGAAGTTGAAGCTTTTGCATTAAGGGCTGATGACCTTAAGTTTGTAGCCACACAATTCAGGAGACTCCACAGCAAACAGCTCCAGCATACCTTTAGATTCTACTCACAACAATGGAGAACCTGGGCCGCTTGTTTTATACAGTCTGCTTGGCACAGATACTGCAGAAAGAAACTTGAGGATGCTTTGTTTGAGAAGGAGAAGAGGTTGCAAGCAGCAATTGTTTGTGATGGCTCTAGTTCGCTCAGTTTCGGTGCGGCTCTATATGCTTCACGCTTTGCTGGTAACATGATGCGGATCTTACGGAGAAATGCCACCCGAAAGGCCCGTTTGCAGGAAAGAGTTCCTGCAAGGTTACTACAGAAGCCCGCAGAACCCGACTTTTTTGCAGAAGAGCAGTAATTTGTTCACACCGTGCTACAGTCAGAAAGTCATGTTTCAGCTGGTACAGATCTTTTCTCGTGTCTCCGTTTCTGATCTATCATTATTCAGTGTATGATTGGATTCTGTATAGTGGTATACCATTTGGTTTCGACTCTGGTTCATATAACTCAATTCATTCTATCGTTGGATCTTTATCTGTACATGTGATACATATTACATGGAATGCATGCATTATGAGCATTCCACTCATACATTGTATTTGCTGTAAATGTAAACTAATCACAAGGATATTATATAACTCCCCCCCCCCCAAAAAAAGAGCAATGCATGATCCTATATTAAGGCTTAATAAGTACTTTCATGTAATTCTATAAAAAATGGAGATTCAATTCTAAAGCTAATCACTCTTACTTGCTTAAGTAATTTTAATCTGTCGGACTGATTCCTTAGTAGTTGCAAACTAAAATTTGCCTCTGAATCTAAATGCTACATATTGGCATGTCTTTTGGTCTTATCTTTTCCACCCACTCTTCCATGATCCTCCCAACTTTGGTTCTATTATAATGTATATTGCTAGGACACCTTGCAGTGCCTAGCACAAATGGTTGAATATATCAGTGCTTCTACTGGCCAATTGGTGCTAACCAAAAATTGGCCAACAATCCCTTTGGTGCTGCCAATATGGAAAATCTTGGATGGTAGTAGTGCTTATAGTGGAACATGCACCAGCTGCATTGAATTGAGGTAATCAGGGGATGGTAAAGTCACTGAGTAATGACCTCTGAGTAGGACTATATATGTTAGAGATAAGAGACTAGAACTCCACCAGCAAAAAAAGTTGTGCAAGTGCAGTGGTAGCCTTGGAGTATTAGAGCTGAGAAGGCCAATAATTGTTGCTGCAACAGACAAGAATGGTGAATGGCATATCTATTGTATATATATTTTCCCCAATTAGCACATTCTGCTGTTCATCTAACCTGATGGTTAAAGCCTGCAAACTGTCTTTGTTCTGCAGTGCCCTGTGCCCACTTCCTCCTGTATCATGTCTAGTGTAGCCATCAAGCAATCTTTTCTTGGTCATGCATGGCGATTTGTGTTGTTTCTGCAATCGGTGCAGATCCGGTTGCTTCTTGGAACCGTCTGTGCAGCACTGCTGCTAGTCTGCTATGCTGTAGTTGTGCACAGTAGACTGAAACTGTAGATGCTCGATCATTGCAATCTTCTGATTTGGTTATTCTTCAGTGTTAAGACTGCAGGAATGTTGACTTGCACATGCTGGGAGCCTGGGATATATAGAAGATCAATGGAACGATTCATAGATCTATTAAAATTCTGGTATCTTTGATGATGTACAGTCTTATGGTATGTCTGTTTTCCAGAATTCTTCTTCAAGTTATAATAATTACTTGGAAATGGAACCTCATGAAGAGTAAAGCTAGTCTGATGTTGCATTGATGTGGATGACTTTGCCAGTGAAGTTAGCAATATGTTTGAAGGCTGGGTGTCATCCATGGAGGTCAGCATCCAGCTTCCTTGTGTGGAATGTACCTTGTGTGAGCCATTTGCTGGTTGCTATTCCAGATCTGAAACAGCCAGAGTGTGCAAGTACTATCACTCTGTTACAGGCTGATATCTGAAACAGCAACTTGCATCCTGTGGCCACTTTGTGTTCTGCACAAGATGTATCACCATTGTGTGCATTTTCTTTCGTTTATTTTGTATCAGTGCAAACTTTGGAAATTGGATTTGCTAATTGCTATATATGCGCACTAGTGCATTTTAGTTCGTTGCACTAAATAAATTCAGTGTTTAGCAAGAAGGTCTTCTCTGTTCATTCTATCCATCTGCATTTCTAATGTGAGGCATTTTTGTATTCTTACTCCCTCTTTTTTCACCTTTGAAGAACAAAGGGTGTGTTAGTCCTAGGCCTTAACTTCACCCACTCTCATTTCATTTTCAGACGTTCATGCGCATCTAACACAGTTTACAAGCGAAGAACCATTTCACATTCCAAAAGACCGGTTCAAAGGGGGGTGACTACTCTCCTTATAAGGGGTTTGTAGCCCTCTTATATGGGCGAGGTGGGAATAAAATTGCTAGTAGCATTCAATGGTCTAGAATCCTTAACACTGTGATATTATGCGCATCCAACATAGCTTACAAGTGGAGAATCTTCTCATATCTCAAAATACCGGTCTAATAAAAAATGACTATTTTTCTTTATTAATTGTTTGTAATCCTCTTATATGGATGAGGTGCAGTGGGACTAAAGTTGCAACTTGCAAGTAACATCCAATAGTCTAGAATCCCTAACACTGTGAGACCGTGATATCATGTCGATTGTGATGCCTTAGCTGCCGCTAGCTCTTGTCTCCACACCAATACACCATGCATGTTCTTGGCTAAGGGATGAAGAATCGAAGATACGGGACTTCATTGTCGTTGTGTTGGACATCTTGGATCAAAACACCACCTGATTTATGTTTGATTATCGTCATCCTCACGTCCGGATTAAACAAACAAATGCTAACGCTGGGCATGCCAAGTTGGAGATTCCATTGCAGATGCTGCTTGCCGATCGACTGCCGTTTCGTACCATCTTGCCCCTGTGTGCCCCCATCAGGTTAGTTGATGCTACTACATGGACAGATGAGATGAAGATGCTTGCTGATCATTGTTAATTACAAGATGATGGCCACCGTGGCAATTATTCACCAATGATCATGACATTGACACACATGCATGATTAATTAGGCTATAATTCAGCCTTCATCAACTTGGGCGATCGAGACATTATATTTTGAAAGGGAGTGAATTTTGCATCAGCCTGATGCTACTCTCACGTCAGCTGGAACACTACCAGCCATGCACGCACGACGCAGCCAATGCAAGTGACAGGTGCCGACTGACTGATCCTGATTGGATATCAAGATTAGTTCTTTTTTTCCTTTATTTGTTTCTTGCATTGCTTGTCTTCACCCAGCTATACAAACGGATGATCACATTAAAGTCTTGTCAACACGAATTATTTTGACATGTCATTATAAATATACAGACTATATATCAGATGGAAAAATGTGCGTTGAACTTAGTCCACAACTTAACCCTAATTAGTTACGCGAAGTAGGCAATGCAAGAAACCAGTTGCATTCGTGAGAGCTCAGCTGCAGCTGCAGCTGCATGTTACTTGGCGACGAAATGCGACGGCGACTGATCGAGTCAATTGCTAGTGACTAGTGTACGCTAGTTGGTTCGAAAGAGAAAGCAATCTGATTTGTGCGCGCATGCATGAAATTAAACCGTCACAAATTAAATTAACATCTAAGGCTCTAGCTCGTGCATATGTTCAAAAAGAATTTCTTGCATGGTTTTTCTAAGATCGATTAATGATAAAACTTTAACCCTATCCCATGCATGTGTTAATTCAGATGTGTACTGTGGACTTTCGATGTGAATTCAGTTGTGTTATGTGATTTTGGATGTGATGTGTGAAGTTTGGATGTGAGATTGATTTTGGATGTTATATGTGAAGTTTGAATGTGATTTTGGATGTTATATGTGAATGTGATATAAATTGTGGTTGAATGTGAGTGTGAGTAGGGGAACCAGGAAAAACAAAAAAATATCAGCTAACTTCCGTCGACTTCAAAGCCGACGGAAGTTAGCCGCTTTCGGCCACGTGGGCAGAAAGGCTAACTTCCGTTGGCTGGGGCCAAAGCCGACGGAAGTTAGCGCGCCTCTGCTGACGTGGCAGAGTTCAGCGCTAACTTCCGTCGGGGCCAAGTGAAGCCAACGGAAGTTAGCTAACTTTCGTCTACCCGTTTTCATCGGCCAAATGCCGACGGAAGTTAGCCTTTTGCCGACAAAAATTAGCTTCTTCCGTCGGAAAAGGGCTCAAAGCCGACGGAAGTTGCCTGGATTGTTGTAGTGATGACCTACCAATCGAATAGATACGTACGATAAGTCACTAATCAAATAATATTATAAACTAATAAACAGACAATATATATATATAACAAGATTTCTCTTTGGCATTATCCATAGTGGGAAACGAGAGGACTCCTGCTCCTGTCGTTCATGTATATACATCCAGAATGCACGGGAGAAGAATTGAAGAAACGGAGTAGAAAAAGGACGAACACGTACGAGAGCTAGCTCAAGCCGTGTCTGTTTGCAGCCACTAGGCACTAGCTAGCTAGCCGCAAGGACTTTGAGTAGAACATGCAGCTGATCGAGTGAATTGATATGATGGATCATATCAGTCCACACCACGCTTGGCAGCTGCCTGCTGGCTTCTTCCCGATCTGCTCATCGTTCGTCGTCGTTGCACGCACGACGTCGATCTCTAGCAAAACGTCGTTTCAGGCTCTAATCGTCAGTTGGGTTTCTAGCGTCTTGTAATGGTCCCGTCCAAAACGACTACTTAACTCTTTAATTTTGTAAAAAAAAAACTTAGTTTTTACTAATTGACTATTATTAGTCAGTAGACAAGAAGTTTTGTTGTTTTAATATGTATATGAAGATTTTTACGGTGTTTTCAAATTATATGAAACATCTATTTTGTATGATTTAATAATTTAGATTTGATATTGATTATCTATTAATTTAGGGAGAAAATAGTTCATGTAACCTTATTTTTATACGTGTGTATCTACATACATATAACAAATAACTTCTTTCTTTAATTCGTATGCTAGGAAAAAGAAACAATCAACAAATTTTGTATGAGTACGAATATAATATACATGCAAATTATTTTTCATAATCAAGCCGGCCAATCCATTTTCTTTTTTAATTAATTATTTTAAACGCACTTAATCAACGGTCTAAATTAATTTAAACTATTACCTCCGCATAGTAATACGGGTAGTGTAAATCGATCCATCTATTATCTATAAATTCACAATACTACTATTTTATTAGTAAGAATCACTTATGTCTTTTATTTTCATTATTAATATATCATTTTTATTTTAAAAATAAGGTATTTGTGCGGGAGTAATATAATATATATATAGCACTGTTTGCCATGTGATCATTATCTTCTAGGTTTCTCGTCTCACCATGATTCTTATCCATCAAGCAAACCAGGACGGCCAAGAGAGTTTCTTGCCGGATTTTACGGCCAATTAATTGTTTTGCTAGTGTTTTGAAATAATTTCTCATCGTGACCTTTACTTAGGCTCGGTAACGGAGCTAGAGAAAAACGAGAGGTATACAACTCATCATATTGGACTCGGAGGTGTATAAGGAATAAAAATTTGTTAATAATAATAAAAAGGATCATAAACATCATGTAAGTTGTATTGATATATATAGCATAATGGTAATCAACTCATCGTGTTTTATATGCTACTTAAATAATTATAAAAAAAATCTGAAATATTGGACGACATAGATTAATTACCTCGTCACTAGCTAATCAATCATCAATCATTCTACAAATTAACACAGATTAATACAGTTCTTGCATATCGTTCTCCGACACGTTGTTGGACATATGCAAGAACTGTATGTATGTGTATATATATATATATATATATATATATAACACAGTGTTAGTTTTTTGAAGTATACAGATTCTACATACTACGGTTAAGTCGTTGTTGCATGCATGAGTGGATCGTTGCCATCCGTAGCGAGTTCACGTAGTTAGTAATTATAATTAAAGTAGTTTGGTGATTCGATGCATGCATGCGTCCCTTTTGGAATATATAATGTTGTTAATTGCGGTTTTGTATATGTGTGTGTGTGTGAATGCATGCAAAATTTTATGTGCATGGTCCATCGATCGATGATTGAGGCTAGCTAGCACTGATGTACGTCCTTGCTGGTTTTATTATTCAATAAAAAACAAAATTTTCATTCGATCACTATCTTGTAATTCTTATTAAATTGAGCATCCATCCAAACAACGAACAACGAGTTGCAATTTGTTCTTGTATTTTAGGGCTCTTTTAAACGCTACAGTTTTATGTGGTCGATCCATCGATGATTGAGGCGAGCTAGCGATCGAACTAGGGATGGCAATGGGCCCCGTTCCCCGACGGGGATTTCCTCTATTAGGAGACGGGTATGGGGAAATCTCATCCCCGCGAGGGACACAAACGGGGAAAAATCTATCCCGTCGGGTGAAGCGGGGACGGGGACGTTCCTATACTCCCCATCCCCGTTCCTCGTTAATATACCCGCGAAAATTGAATGTGGGTCCATTATATATATATACATATGTATGTATATGTATGTGTATGTGTGTATATATATGTATGTATATATGTGTATGTATATGTATATATATGTATGTATATATATATGTATATATATACCTAAACGGGGATTTTCTCCCCTACAGGGAGCGGGGATGGGGAAAATCTATCCCCGAAGCCGGGGACGAGGAACGAGAAATTTTTTGTCTAGCGGAGACGGGGACGGGGACCCCTCCCCACCGGGGATTGTTCATGTTGCCATACCTAGATCGAACTGATCATCGAGGCGACTGATGCTTGCTGATTTTATTATTCAACAGAAACAAAATGTTCATTTTATATGTAGCTACTAGTAATAACATTTCCTGCATAATTCCTATAGAATTGAACATGCATCCAAACAACAATGAATTGCAATTTGTTCTTATATTTTAGTTTTTTAGGTCTCTTTTAAATGAAATGCTAAAATAATTTTGAGTTTTATGTTGGATTGTCGGAGGTATAAGATACCAACAAGCACAAAATTACAATCATTAAAAGCAGCTCCCCTTTGCTCTCCCCTCCTTGAGCCACGTCACGATTTTGTGAAAAACCCCTTCAGTTCTCCGAAAATTCGTAGCGGGACTGGCGTTTTGGCTGGCGTGGCCTCTCCCTTGAGCTGCCACGTCGCCCCGGGCGGAACCGGCGTTTTTGCGTAAATGACCTCCTGTTTGTCGCAAATTGAGTGAATGCCCAACACCGTACTCTCTGGTGAGTTGCATTTTTTGCGTATGAACCCATGTTTCCTGATATTTTATATGCGAAGAAGAGAAAATTCATAAAATAGGAGCGCGCTCTGAAATTAAAAAATGCGAGGAGGTTTTCGTAAAAGTGCTAGGCCTCTCGGGGCACCCAGCCCCCGCGTGCCCGGTCCCCCATTCGCCCATCCCTACCCATCCAACCATCTCTAGCCGACATCGTCGCCTTCCCCGACCTCCCCTGTAGCCCTAGCCCACCGCCGCCTCCCCCGACCGTTCGCCATCGCCTACTGTCGTTCGTGACTGTTGGTGCCTCACCGGCCCCATCCCTCCACGCGCGCCACTGCCGGGCTAGATTTGAGGTAGCCGTCGTGGTTGTACTGACAGTAGATCCGAACACTAGCCTGCGTTGGCCGCCGTGCCGAAGCCTCCGGCCCTCGCCCTGCCCGACGCCGACATCGTCGCTGTCCCGCATCGCCCTCCGTTGCCGCGCGTCACCCAGCCGTGCTGCTCCACGACGGTTGGGATTCCGTGCTGCATTCGACCTACCCGTTTCCCTTGCGACCTGTCGACGGCCACGGACGAGGGCGGTGACGGAGGGGGAGGCGATGAAGAGCAAGAAGAGCAGAGGTAACCACAACTGGATGAGGGAGCCATCTGATCACCACTAGCACCATGACGAGGAGGAGAAGACGCTGGAGCTCAGCCTTGGCTCCTCGGAGGGGGAGGAGGAGGATGGAGAGCGACGTGCAGAGACAAGGGGAAGCTCTCCATTGTTGTTGCTGATAGCTCACCGCTTTCCTCAGGCTACTCCACACTCGTCTCCCACTCATCACAAGGTACTCTTAGCCTCATCTTGTTCTTGCGATTGTTACATGCTACATGTGTTTGTTGTGTATTTTGATGTTGTGACATACCACAATGGTGCCTCCATTTCTGATGAGACTTAGTACTAACGTGCCATTGCTCTGAACTCTGAAGCTCATTATTCTGAACTCTGGTAAAAAGTTTAACTTCTAATTTGTTCAGTTTATACTTGTGGTAGATGTGTACAGATGAGTACATTTCATCGATTCTCCTTCATTCTTGATTGCAAGTGACATGTCCAAAAGTCAAGTATAGGTGGCAAAAAGTTCTGATGAATGATTTCACATCTTGTTTCTTCCTCCTTGCTCTTCTGCAGGCAAGGCAAAAGGGTCCTAGGAGCAGCACATCCACCAGCTACAGGGAATGCACTTGCATCCAACAGTAATACCTCCCAGACAAGGTGGGAATCATAAGGCCCTCACATGTCAAATTCCAAAAAATCTTTGCTTTTTCAGAATGGGCAAACTCAACTATTAATGGCTCCTGCTTCTTTATTCCCCCATCTGCCCTGGCATGAATTAAAGAGGGAGGTGCCTCCATCTTCTGCACTACTACTCGTTTATGTCAATACCATCTTCCAGGATTCAAGGACCAGTTTGCTTGTTTGCTTGTGTCTGCCATGCATGGAGATGGATATCCTCCTATTTAAGAGAGATGTAGTTGTCTTTGGATCCATGTAGTACTGTTCTCTACATGACTACATTGCCCCTTCTGATCAGTTGGATTTCACTGGACCTGCCTGATTTGTCTGATTATTTACATTCCTCACCATTAATCATTACTATTATACTATGCTCACCATAGGCAATGCTTTGATGTTAGCTAGAAAATCATTTGCCACGGCTGTATGACATTCAAATAGGCCGTCTAAAGATGTTTTAAACATGGATCATTTTTTAATGTGAGTACAACATTTTAAAAACATTACAGGGAAAATTAGAATTTTTAGGGTGAAGACTGTTTCGCTGGGATTTCTTTTATATTTTTTCAAAATGCTATTTGTGATATGTGATAGGAGCTGACTATACCTATTACAATACTTCAATAGAGGATGCTTCTGTTTGGAGGGTTTATGTGGGGGCGTGGCGTAATCCTGACTTTGAAAGCAATTTGTGGTCTGGTTAGATTCTAATAAGTTTTCTGTAATTATTTTTCAATAATGCATATACTTTAAGAAAGCCAGAAAGGTGGAAGGAGTAGGGCTTATCTGGGTGATCTAGGATCTAACAAAAATGAAAGCTGAAAATGGTTGGTACTTGGCAA
The DNA here is from genome assembly GCA_019279435.1 of Zizania palustris. Lineage (NCBI taxonomy): Eukaryota > Viridiplantae > Streptophyta > Magnoliopsida > Poales > Poaceae > Zizania > Zizania palustris. The sequence continues at coordinate 32,087,127 of JAAALK010000287.1, read as the reverse complement.
GCATCATATAAAGCTATATATATGTTGGGTTTAGTTCCACATGAGTATTGATGATGGGAGAGCATAACGTTTAAGTTATGAACGTCAACCACATGAGTATTACTTGTCAAGCAATCTAATATAAAGAGATCCATAGTTTGTAATTAGAAAGTTAAGAAAAGAATTAATCAAGAAAGAATTAGATTAGATTAGGCTGGGTTGGAGTCCTACCTCGTCGATGCAGAGGCTGCCGCACCGACGAGGCTAGGGGCCAATTCGGTCACATGTTCCAAAAACTATCATGCACATTGCAACTTGTTGCTGCACGTGACAGAAACAAACTACTTCCCCTGCGTTGCAAAAGAGCCCTAAAATTGGTTGTTTTTATTTGACATAGTGTTGGTACTAGCTCTTAAAGAATATATTTGAATACTGTTTCTTGTGAATATGTGTCATCCATAACACATTTACTTGCCTAGACAATCTTGCCTTCTGTGGTGCAATATGTGCTTGAGAACTTGAGTGACCGAACCATTCTGCAGTGCTGCTTTTTTTTCTTTTTTGCTCAACTTCTAGAGTTAAACCCTTTGGTAGGCCTTTCAGAAATTTGATCCAATTTGTAGCAGACCTTATATTCAACTGTTTTACAGATGGAATCTTGCTTTATCCACCTGTAGGGAGGGGTGCAGAGGATGTGCGAGGAAGACATGGCGCTGGATTGCTTGGAGGATAGGCGAATCACGCTCCAGGCCGCGTGCTAAGTGCAGCTATTTCACGATTCCGTGTTGAATGGGGGATCTGTTTTTTTGCACTGTTCATATTTGACAGCTTCAAATGCAATTCATTATATCTAATTTGGTGAGCTTTTCAAGTTGGGGTTGAAAGTTTCATAGAGATAGACGGGATTTTTTTGCTTAGTTTTATTTTTTCTTCGGTTGGGGTTGGGCTTGAAATGCCCTGGGAGCTTTTTCCGCTGATCCTAACATGATTCCATTGTTGATTCAAAGAAATAGAACTTCAGATATTAAAAGTTATAATGGCTCATTTTTTATTAGCCTTTTTTTAATAAATCCTCACTTGTATGTCTCGGGCATAGGTCTGTTTACTAAACAATGGAACTTGCAATGGTGAAACGAAATGTAACTGAAAATTATGACACATTGGGATGTGATTTTCTTGTTCTTGTGTAGGATGTTGTAGATGTCAGGAATCTCTCCCTTGTGTACACGCTTGCTGGAGGTATGTTTGTTGAGCTAACTGTAAACATTCATGTGAAGCATATATGTACAATTTTGACATTTTGCCCTAATTAGCACATCTATGGAATAAATTTTCATTGATGGAATGATGGCACAGATAAAAGAAGGCCTTAGAGTTCGCATACGCCTCATGCTATCAGGTGCAGCATCTTTGCCAAGACACATCGAAGAATTCATGCAAGTTACCAGCTGCATTGTCCTTGTTCAGGCATATGGTGAGAGTTGTAGAATTCACATGGCAATTTAGTTCAGTAATTGAGTTGCTATGGAGGTATTACCAGCTGCAGTGTCCTTGTTCGAAGATATGGTGAGAGATGTAGGATTCACATGGCCGTTACTTTTAAGATTTTGTTGTGATATCAAAGCGGTATTAACTTTTTGCATTTATGTGTTTCTCTTTAGGAATATTTTTCCACCAGTTCAAGAAATATCTCCCTGCCCATGTCATCACAAGGGTGTTGTGCTTGCAGTTGAATTCCAGTTATCATGTTAGCTATGCACACTTAATATAGAGACTCTTTAATATATTGCGCTGCCTTGAGATACTTCTCTTTTGTTTTCCTATAGATCTTGCATTGAGTTTCAGTTATAATCTTGCTTCCTTTCTATTTAGGTGGAGACAACAAAATGAATACACTAATTTGGTATAGTTGGCTTGGGGGAGTAATTATTGGCACAATGATAGGTGCAAAAAGTGTCCTAGAGGAACACTGCAAACCTAGACCTTGCAATGTTGTCATAATTGGAAGGTAACCCATTTTACATTCTTCCTTTGAGATTCCATGATTGCCATGTCAATCTTTTGGTAGGAAGTAGTATGCATACCCTGAGCATGCCAAAGGTAATAATGAAAGCTAATGGATATTTTCCTAGATATTTCACTTTCCATTCTCTATTTTATTATTCGATTAGTTGAGTCTAACTGTAAAAATCACCAAATATATATGGGTTAGTGCATGGAGGAGATTATGAGGTGCCAATATACAATCCAGTCATTAGAGGGGCCTCATAAACATGTTTATATAAATAATGATGGATGGTATTTCTTGGATCTAACTTCTCATTACTTTCGTTCATTGGGATCTGGCATCCTTGGTTTGAGAACAAACATTTTTATATTTTAACCAATATATGTAAACTCTGTAGCTGATTCTCATGTGAGTTGAACTGAAATATTAAATTATTAGCTAATCATTGCGAACCCAATCTTAGTATTAAATCAACATCTGGTGATCTTCCACCATTGTGAGCCAGATCTTAGTATTAAATCGGTACCTACGTATTTGTTTCTCATAAAGCTTACACACTTTAAATTTTTATGCAATGAAGCATTGGTCTGACAGAAATTCATATCTGGAAGCCATTGTTCATGTGAGTATGTGACTGACATTGAGGATCACCAGAAAAGTCTCTCTATTCTTATCGAACCCACCCCCAAGTAAAATGGTATGATGTTTTGCTGAGTTCTTCCATGGTATTGCACATGATATTTCGTTTCAAGGGCTTCCTTTCATATGATGAGTGCAATCACCTTGTCAAGTTGATACGAATTAAACATTATCTTCCTATTTATGATGTGATTGTGTTCTTCAAATGCTAAAGGGAATTAGTTAATAAGCATGAAATGCTTGTGCGTTCAGGGGAAAGAGAAGCTGAAGAGATCCGGTAGCAGACAACGAGTCTAGAAAGAGTGTAATGAGTGAGGTGTGCACTAGCTCTGGCATGTTCTTGGACAAGTAACAAGTAACATAAATTCACAGTTTTGTTTGTGTAACGTGTTAGTCTAAACCTTGTGTCGTTTAGATTTATATAGGTCACGTGCTGCGATTGTAATTGCCAGATCTTTTTTCCTAATGAAGGACCCTGTAGTGCTATTGAGGAAAGAATTGTAACTTGGAGCCTTCTTTTAGAAGGTAAACTTGTTTAGATGCTTAATTTTCTTTCAGTTATGAGTCATGGTTAATGTCAGCTAACAATTTTCTCCTCATCATTTCCCCCCTTTAATTTTGTTAGTGGGAAGCTCTTGCTCTACTTCTCATTGGAATCAGCATCAATCAGCTTCGCACTGTACAAGCAGGCAATACAACATTTGGCCTTCCTATCACTGCCATTGTTCACGTATACACACTGATTTGTGTAAGTAGCTGTCAGGCTATGTGGCCTCTTAGGATTTTCATCTATATCCTTTCACTTATTTTTGTGAGTTGTCTCAACATATAATGGGTTTTAAAGTTATATATATTCATTAACAAATAACAATTGTGAATTGTAGGTAATGGTTTCATCATTAGCATCTGTCTACAATGAATATGCCTTGAAAAATATGATAACAAGCACGCGAAGCGTGCTGGTCTTTCTAGTAATATATATGTTGCAGCGTTACTAACGTGAAAAAACAAGAATGTGCTTACACCACTTGAGTTACTATTTCCTGCATATTGTATTAATCTCAACCGTTGGACGAGTATAATCAACGGTTTAGATTTGATACCTCTTCTCTTTTAAGAAAGAATGGTAAAATTTCTCCAACAAATTTAGGTAGTTTTTTATGCAGGAATTAATTTAGTTTCCATAGAAGAGCGCGAAAGAAAGCTAGCTAGCTCTACTCGTCGTCGTCCCCACCATGTGCCCTAGACAGCGACGCAGTCGGATTGTTGATTGCCATCGCCATTGCCGCGCACCACACACTCACACACAAGCTCTACCCTACTGACGACTAAATATATACTCCCCTACCTCCTCACGCCCTCGCCTTCTTCCAGAGCTCATCTGCCCTGCACCACCACCAGCAGCAGCAGCAGGAGCAGCTAGCAACCGAAGCTCGAGTGGTCGAGCTAGCTCGCCGGCCGGCCGGGCATGGGCAACTGCCTCCAGACCAGCGGCGGGGCCGGCGGGGATGGCGTGACGAGGAGGAGAATAACCGGAGGTGGCGAGGAGGAAGACGAAGCTGGGTCGGTGCTGAAGGTGAAGATGGTGCTGACCAAGGCCGAGCTGGAGTGGCTCATGGCGCAGCTCAAGGCCGGCGACCGCCGCCTCGAGGACGTGCTCCAGGAGATGGCGCGCAAGCGCCACGACAGCCTCCCCGCCGGCGGAGGCGGAGGCGGAGGCGGAGGAGGCGACGGGTGGCGGCCCAGCCTCGAGAGCATCGTCGAGTGCCCAGAGACGACCGCCGCCAGCTTCGACTGCTGATCTTTCACGCTGTCAGAGAGATCACCATGATAATTATGTTTAGAGCACGTTAATCTCTTTTTAATCAGTGGCTGAATAGTTGTAGGATTAATCTAGCAAGGCTAGTTCCTTGTTGCTTTGAATTAATCTCAGCTTAATTTTTTTTCCTTTCTGTACACAAGGTGTATATATCTGGGAGTAGTACTAGAATCACTCCTACTGTGTACTACTGTATTACTATTTACTCAGCTCTCTGCAAGCTCTGTGCTAAATGCTAATTGCTAATTGCAGCTGGCTCTTTTGTATTTTCTTTTTCTCCTCTCTTGATTAACTTCTTGATGTATCTTTGCTGCTCTTGTTGTGTGTCATCTCCAACTCTGCTTTGCTGCTCTGTTCCCAGCTTCCCTGAACTTTGTTGTGTGCCACTTTGTAGCACAAGAAAAGAAACCACTTTGCTCGCTTTTGTCAATGCTTTTTCCATAGTTCTAAAGCTATACTTTCACCCCCAACTAACAATACTGTCAAAATCATAAGAGTGATCTTTTCTCAATTAACATAAAGAAAAACAGTTAAGAAGCTTTCACTTACTTACTTGCAAGCTGAAACAAACAGTCAAACTGACGCCGACAAACTGAAAACGAAATTTTGATGTGGACTTTGTGCATGCACGTAACCTCGAGTTGATTACTTAATCCAGGCAGCTGGTTGATTAACCAGTAGGATTAAGCATCTGCTCGACAGGGGCAGTACTCTTGGTCACCGCCTTGACTGAGGAGTCGCTCTGGTTGAATTAGCAGGCAATGCAATTAATCAATTTACCAACCCAACAGAGCAGAAGCTTCAGTCAGTTCGTGTTTGGTGTAAGGTCGCGTCAGCAGCCGGGTAGTTTTGGTCTTGAGATAACGGAAGAAGATCTCCAATGCAGAAGTAGGTAGGTAGCCCTGCTTTTTTTTTTTGTTCTTCAGTTGAGAGAGCAAAAGCAGCAGTAATGCTTGAGATTAACGCAAAGGAAATTCCTTTTTTTGCAGAGGGGCCTTTCCTCCTCACATGCGCTGCCCTAGCCACTCGCACCGATTAATTTAGTTAATTAATCGGATCGTCTCATTACTAGCAATCAGATTTGTGCATGCATATTATCAACTTCTAATTAATCTCAGCTCTCAGCTCTTAGGGGGTTTGATTCGTTTAGTCTAAAGTTTAGTCTCATCACACCCCCATCCCAACTCTATCTTCCTTATCAGTGAACCCCGGAACATAGTGCATAGATACTCTTTTGATGCTGCGAGGACGAGACGAGGTGACATACTACGATCGCGTACTGAAGTTCTCCCCTGCGGCTCGGCATATGGAACCTCACAATTGCTCCCTCGAGATAGGTAGGCGGTAGGCCCATCCCCAACCCCCTTTCCCGAGAGGCGGTCGGGTTGTTCCCTATCGGGATGTTTGAGTGTTAATTAGAAATATTAAGACATGCTAAATATTAAATATATGTTAATTTTAAAATTAAGTACATAAACAAGGACTAATTCGTGAGACAAATCTATTATACCTAATTAATCCATCATTAGTACATGTTTACTGTAACACCGTATTGTCAAATTATGAATTAATAGATTCGTATTACGGAATAACCCCGTTTATGTATTTAGTTTTATAATTAACTTACATTTAATACTTCTAATTAGTTCTCAAACATCTAATTTGACGGGACTAAACTTTGGAGTAAAAGAATCAAACACAGCCTTAATTTAATACCGTGTAATTTTGTATACATGTATATAAAAACGGAAGGAAATATGAGAAAATAATATATCGGCTTATTTAAATCTGAATCGTTAGATTGAAAGCGATGAACATTCCACAATCGTTTAGTTCTACCTTAAAATTCTCTTTTTATTTATATAGATTAAAGATTCATCATCTGTTTTGAGAATGGGTGTGAAAACATTGTTAATTTTGCTGCTCTTAAGTTACTAGGTGAAAATATTGAGTATCAAATCATCGTGTTTTCATTTTGTATTAATTAGAGCATCTTCAAGAGAAACAAACCCCAATTCTAAACCATTTCCTAAATCTCTTGTTATCTATCCTAAATTTAGGATTAATTTCTCGTTCCTTATTTAAAAATAAGGATAGGGAAATTGTTAGAAATCTAATTAATTTTTAGGGATTAACATAAATTTTAGGGAATGAAATGCTCTTAACCCAAGAAAAAAATCGGTTTGAGGCTGTAAATGTTGGGCTTTGGGTGGCCTATTAGCAGTTGAAATTTGGGCCTTAATTAGTAATTAATCTGCAGGACAATTATTTAATGCCTTGACAGACAAATTGCTGCTGCTCTCAGCATGACAGAGATTTGATTTGGATGGAATTTAGGTAAATTTAAACTTGAAACGAAATCGTGGCCAAACTACATTCCCATCCAGGAGGAGACGAAGTGACGGAGAGGATCATTTAGGATTTTTTTTGTCTTTGTTATTAGAGTCACGAGGGTTTGTAAATTTCGAACCTTTAATAACTGTTGGGAAAACAAGATTTCATCGGTATTCCTATAGGTTTCAGATAAATTCAAGATTTTCGTTCGAAATTCACTTAAATTCATGGATTTTCACTCTTAGATGAAATTGGGCGAAAAGGAGAAATTTGTCCAAAGAGGAGCTCGCAGGGTTGTTCCAGTTTCCGAGCTTCAATTAGAAATTATGAGAATTAGTAACTATATAATTTATAAATGAACTAGAATTTAGAAATTAAAAAAAACGCGATTCAAAGGATGCAGAAGAACTCCGGCTGAGATTAATTAAGCATATCGAACTAATAATTTGACAAAAATAAAAGATTGAGATATGATCTACTACATCGTGTTCTACTTCTACATCGGAAACTTGAAAAGATCCGCGGATTCCAACCCGAGGTAATGGAATGGCAACGACCTCTGCAGCGAAGAGGCACCAATGTCAATGAGATGCTGCTGTTGATGATGATGATGATGCGATGCTGCTGCTTTGCCATGGAAGAGCGGGTCCAGGTTCTGATGCGAGGTCAGCAGCTTGTCCAGGATCGACCAGTCGGCGGCGGCGGCGCTAATCAGCATCTCGCCGGAGTCGCCGGTGCTGCCCACGGGCGCAGTCATCTTCGTGAGGGTCGGCGAGCAGCCGAGGGAGGAGTAGAGCGGGGTCATGGTGGAGAACGCAGCATGGCCGCCGCACGGTGCTGGCGCGTCGGCGCTGGTGAGCTGTGGCAGGTGCATGGAGATGGAGGCGTCGTCGAAGACGGCCGAGAAGAAGCCGCCGCCGCCGCCATTATGCGTGAGCTGCTGTTGGAGGACGTGTTGTTTCTGGTCGACCCCCGCCGGCGTCATGCCGTGGACTTGGTACCGGAGCTCGTCGTCGTCGGCGCCGTCGGCCGCCGCTGCCGCCATGTCATCAAAGCCCCTCTGAAGTATGCTATTCTTCTTGAAAACCCTACATACCACCCACCCTTCCTCCTGCATCCACACCACACCCCACATCTCAATCTTCAACAACCACCATTATATTAATCCACGAACCTGAGATCGATTAATACTTCTACTTGAGATCAAAGCTAGCTAGGCAGCTAGCTAGCTTACCGGGACGTCGACATTGTCGTCGTCGAGGCGATACTCGTGCATGATCCAATCGGTCTTCTTCCCGTGCGGCGCCCTGCCCGTGTAGAACACCAGGGTCTTCCTCTGCCCGATCTTCCTACCGCCGCCGCCGTTGCCGAGGAAGACGACCTTGTCCCGGCCAGTCGCCTTCCAGAACCCGGCCGCCGTGGCCCGATTCGTCCTCGTCCCCGTCGGGTACTTCTTGTCCTTGTGGCTGAAGAAGTACCACTCCTCCTCCTGCGGCCCCGTCCCAATCCTGCACCGATCTGCACCGTACCGATCAATGCACACCACCATTAATACACATCGATCTTGCACTACTGGATTTAACCTAGCTAGCAACGCATTTCTCCTCACTTTGCAGTAAACTGTAAACTACATACATGGCATGCATGCATGCATGCATGCATGGCTCCGTACCTTTGAGGTCCCATGGCTCAAGCTTGTTGAGGTCAATCTCCCTAATGACATCAAGATCAATGGCCTCATAAGCAACCTTCTTCCTCAGGTAGTAGTAGAGCAGCTCCTCGTCGGTCGGGTGGAACCGGAAGCCCGGAGGCACAGTCAGCGACGACGCGCCACCATTTGGATGCATTCTTCTTCCTTGCATCTATCAAGAACTAGCCACGTACTATACTACACTAGATGATGAGATGTCTGAGTTATATATAAAGGAGAGGAAGATGATGGGATTGATGATCTGATTTGAGATGCTCACCAAAGGATATGGACAGGGTTTTTATATGAAGCATGGCATGTGAACGAAGGAACAATGGAGATCATTATTAGCTGTGAATTGATGTGATTCTTGGTCAGTGCAGTGACAGTGTGTGTTTGCAATGGTCATGGCCGGTTTTGGAAGGACTAAAGGAAAGAAGGAGCTTTGTCTTTGGACCAGGGGACGCACCTGCCTCAAAAATGGCCTCATAAGGAGCAATGCCATGCATGTCTCCATCTGCAAACAGTACTACTGCTTGATAATTACTACACTAATTAGTAATTATATATCTTTTCTTGAAGCTTGCTTGATTAATTTATTGCACTGTGTGTCACTACTGACAAAGATATATAGCCAAACAGCTAGGTTAATTTGGTTTGTTGTTGGTTGAAAGGAGGATAAGGGTCTGTTTGTTTCAGCTTCTGGCAGCTGTGACTACTTCTATAATTTGAAATAGAAATAAATGGTCTAGATTATGGACTCATATTGTGAGAATCAGTAGCTGCAGAATTTAAAATGAACTAGAATCAAGAAACTGAAAAACACCGATTAACTCAGACTAGCTAGCTAGCTACTGATAGAAGGTGAATCAAACAAGCTCTAAGCTTGATATTAATAAAACAAAAGCAACTTTAGATCATCCTTTGACCACTCGTACATGTGGGAGTCATAGACTTAATTAAACCATCCATGTATTCCATGCATTAATTATCCCATATTCCATTTCTATCCTTGTTATTGTATTCCAATGGGCTACGCTATTTATTTGTTACTATTGTTTAAAGTGCGACTCAAATTTTGCATTGCATTGCATTGGTTACACCACACATCATAATTTACTTATCCCAAGCAAGCAGAGATCTAGCTATTGTTCAAACATTGCGGTTGGCGTGACACGATGAAAATTAATTATATTCAGACTGATATTTGACCTTCTTGTCAATTGGGATTATCCAAAAATCATACCTTTGACTTTATTTAAGGATGAATTAGATCATGCATGCGAGAAGGATGAATTAACTTAATTTAAGGAGTGATTTTACCATAAGTTATTAGTAAGAGATTCCAAAATCGACACTAAAATTTGTGTTATCTCTTGTATCTTCTAAAGACCGTAAAATTTCTCGTTAAATTTATGCCAAAGTCAATCTAAACCTAACTATAAATAGAGCTCAATAATTATGACAAATTTAAGAGAAAAGTAGGTACAACTCCACATGCATCAAATACATGCATCATCGATCTCTCAAAAAACGGAGTCCAGGAATTACGATAAATTCAAGAAAGACAATAAGTATTTAAATGTAAATGACGACTATGATATTACAAAGACGAACTTAACGTTACAATTGTATGTCACACATTAATGTGCAACCTGAGAAACGAACTGGCCATCACCTCACGATCATTAATTGCATTGTTTGGCTGATGCAGACGGTAGTGGCATCCCGAATTAAACATATATCTATATCTATCACATCGATCATATCCAGCTAGGTCTCCGGCTGTGCACTGTTCGTCACCATGTCATCGCCGGTGCCGACGTGATGACACACCCTCAGCTCGCTCTCCATGCCGGCCGGCCGGTCCATATATGCTGCCAACACAACCCTAACAAAAACACGCATGCATGCATGCGTGCATCATCAAGCTAATTAATTATATTAGCTAGCTAGCACGCACACACCGTGGTGAACAAGCGTACGTGGTGGTGCAGTGTGTATTAGCTAAGCTTGGGCGAAGAATATATTAGCGTATGGTACTTTATCTCGATTTGTCGCCGTCGGCGACGACTCGTCGTCGATGGCGACGTGAAGCGAGGGAGGCAGGAGCCCTCAAAGTCCGGGGGGCGGCATGCACGGGCTGCACCTGCACGTGCGTGCGGGCGCCGCGCGCTCATCGGCTAGCTAGCTGCAGCTAGCTAGCTTCGATCCCGGCCGGCCGGTCCCTGAGTTCCAGGGATAACATCTTCACTGTACAAGAGCTATGGTGTTCTTGAAATAGTCGTCGGTCGGTTACCGCAGTTTTCGACGCCTCATCTCAGTCGGTAGCAATAATTAGATTGATTACCAGCTTGATTTTTTTATAATATAGATCGGATTGATTATATGCATGGTTGTAATTGCAAAGCTAAGTTTGAATAACCTGGCTTTTATATATATATATATATATATATATATATATATATATATCCTTCATATATATGGGTCACGTATATATACACATAGTCCTGATGGGCTCCTACGTTCTATAGGTTGCCGATAGTAATGTGTTCTGGCCGCTCGATCGAATTTCCATAGGTTGGTATCGGCTGTTCGGTAGAGTTTCGGCTCCTAAAATCTATACTGAATTTAAAGTAGAGCATTTGAAGCTAATTAGATTCTACTTTACCACTCTAGTTTATTTTTATAAAACACTCTCAATAGGATCCACTCATCAAAAAAAATATTTGAATTAACTCTAACTTCACAAAACAAAGAAACTAAAATTAGAGTCCAATTTTACAAGACAAAGAAACTGAATTTGGAGCACTGGTACCCGTGCCGTGAGATAATTTTCTGGGCAGAGGGATTCTCACCCTATCTCGCGCATGCACGCTGTCCGATGCATGTTTGCATTGTCACAACCCGGCTGGTCAAACTACGACACGTGGAATACTACTGCATTTGGGTAGAAAACTAAGGCTCCGTTTGTAAACACGGTTTTTTGTAGTTTTGAAAGTAATACTGTAGTATTGAGTAATACTACAGTATTATATACTAAAATGTGTTTAACAACTTTATTTGAAAATCTCTGTAAAGTAAACTGTAGTATTATAAAGACTGCACTCAATCTACATTATTAAAAACTTTGGTATTAATCATTTTTTCTAAAACTGTGGTGTTATAAACGGTGGTATTGTTATAGACATAGTATAGTGTAGTTTTTAAAATACTGTAGTTTCTAAAAACTGTATTCCCAAACAGTACCTAAACAGTTTTGATCGTAATGTTTTACATATATCCTCTCGATCGCTTTAATTTGGCTCGCACAAAGACAAAATACAGTTCATAGCGAGGTAGGAAGGATCGATGGAGCCAAGCTTCTCCTTTCCCATATTCTCTCCTGGATGCATATGCACCCCGGCCCGTTAATTCCGATCCTGTGAACGAGTGATCTATCGGCCCGTTTTTATATTCACCTATGTCTACATTATATTACTGTCGGTTATTACCATCATATATAATTATATTATTGCACGTATAATATAATATTACATGTGCATTAATTTGTTTGCATATATAAGAACATGTACCAACCAACGAATCGAACAAAAGATCGAGCTAGCTAGCCGCTAATAAGCCGGACATTTCGTTTGACCATATAGTTCAATCAGGCTAGCTGTTAATTAGGAGCCGCGCACTCGTGCAAGCATGCGTGGTTTCATGAAAGCTAGCGACCGAGCCAGCCAGTGGCCGGCCGGTCAATAGTCACGAGTCGCAAGCAAAGGGGTTGATCGATTTTTGTGGCGGCCATATGCATGAGATGGAGGATTTTTAAAAAAAAATAATATTTTTTTTTAAAAAAAATAAATCTCGTAGTCGAGTTAAAAAAATTACAAAAATGGAATTACGTCGATAGTGTATACGCCGAACGTGGACACATTAGGCCACGTTTGATACTTCAACAGTCGAACGAAGCTGACCACCTACCACGTTCGGCACTACATCAACCGAACGTAGCTATGTCAACCTCGTTCGGTTGTTTAAGTGACGAACGTGTGTCGCAGAGGATAATTCGGTTGAGCATGACCACATCAACCACGTTTGACATTTCAACAGTCGAACGAGATTAATGTGGCCACGTTCGGCTGATGCAGTGCCTCCTATTTATAGAGTCACATTTGGTTGATGCAGTGCCCCTTATTTATAGAGCCATGTTCGGCACTGCATCAGCCGCACATGACCATCAGCCTCGTTCGGCTATTGAAGTGCCAAACATAACTGACGTGGCCACGTTCGGCCGAAGTAGCTATTGTGGCGCTGACGTGGCCTCGTTCGGCTAATGAATTGCCGAACGAGGTAACATAGTCACGTTCGGCTGATGTAGTATCGAATGTGGCTTGACATGACCACATTCGACGCATACACTATTGACAGGAGTCTATTTTTACAATTTTTTGAATTTGACTATCAGATTTGATTTTTTTTAAAAAAAAATCCGAGATCGAGGCCGACTAACTTTCATTAACTAAGAAAATGGATAAAAATGCATTACTAACTTTCATTAATATTTAGTAATAAGTAGGGCGTGTGACTCAATAATTAGTATTGATACCGCCATTACGAAAAGTTTGTGAGGAAAATTCACTTTTGAGTTTTTTGAGTTTAGAGGTGATAATATTTGGAAAAAAATGATAGAATTGATTGTATATTGAAATAAAGGGAGTAACACATATATCTAAAATAGTATAATCGAGTTAGTGAATTGCTCTCCTTATTTCTAAGATAAAGAGAATCATATTTTTGACATGCTATTCGTAGCAATAGCAAATATTTCTATTCAAATTGACTTGTTATTTTGCTATTCACTTCAATGTACTTGCTAAATATGACTTCATATTTGAATGTGACTATATTTTATTAATTTATATACATATAAGAAAATAAAAAAAATTAAATAAGCTCAACATTCAAATAGAATAGCAAGTTTGGTTGGCTTGCTAGATGTAGCAAGTGTGAAGAGAAGAATAGCAAGCCCTCTAAAATAATAAGTTAAGTAGCAAGTACAATGGAAAGATTTTTTAGATTATATTTGATATTTTAGGAGATAGCAAGTACAATGGAGATGTTCTAAAACTCACGGTCAAGCCACGTAAACATCTGATTTAGGGATGGCAGTTGACAAAATTTCAAAATTTTCAGCAAACTTACAACACAGAACATACCACAAGTAGCCACAAATCTAGAGAACACACTACAAGTAGCCATAGATTTGGGGAACACACCACCAGTAGCCACAGATTAGGGACACATATTACACAAGTAGTCACAAATCTGGGTCGCAAGAGGCAGGGCGTCGAGATTCGAGGCGACGTGACGGCCAGGGACGTCGGGGTTCGGTTGCTGCTCAGGGCAGGAGGCTGATGTGGGACTCGGCGACACATTCGGTCGGCGTGAGGCCGGTGCAGACCGTGGGGCTTTGCAACGCGGCCACGCAAGCTTGTCGACGCTATCGCGGGGCCTGGGCAGCGGCGTGGGGCTTCACGACGCAGACACGCGCCGCTTGGAGATGAGGGAGCTGGGGACTGGGCGGAGCGGCGTGTGGCCTGGGTCAGATGGGCGGCGGTGGGGTGAGGCGGAGAGGCAGTGGGGACTAAGGAGGAGAGGTGGCAGGCGAGTGGTGACGGGGTGAAATCGTGAGAGGCAGCGAGGAAAATAGAGAAGTGGGGTTAGGGTTCTGGATGGGTTTATATACTCTGGATAAATGGGTAAACGGGTAAAACGGGTATGCGTAGTAAATATTCGTACCCGTTTACCCGTCGGGTATAAGATTTAATCCATTTTCATGCCGTGGGTATAAAATTTAAAACAAACCCGACTCTAATAAAGTTTTTACCCGCGAATAAACATGTATCCGGATATAATTGCCATCCCTAATCTAATTCCATTAGGAGTGTGCTGGAGGAGAGCATGTCAGGTCGGGCCCGCACGATCTTTTTTTTTTAAAAAATCGAGGAATATCATAGAAAAAAAACTGATGTGGGAGTTCAGGATTGCTAAGCCCATAATAAGCCCAAATACGACACCGGCCCATTTAAGAGGAGCCCAAGCCCATTATCTGCCTCCCACGCGCGCCTGCGGCCCATAAAAGCCCACCCACACTTGTCTTATCCTTCCGTCCCGCTGTCCCGCATCCCTATCGCTCTCTTCGCCCTCGCGACGTGCGAACCCTACCTCCGTAGGCGGCGGCGGCGGCGGAGCCTCTCCGGCTGCCGGCGGGTTCACCCGGTAAGCCCCATCGCGTCCTCCTCCCCCCTATACCTACCTTTCCTGCGTGTTCGTGCGCGGTCGTTTGGTTTCTGCCACCGCAAACCCTAGGTCCGCCTGGGGCCGGCGTCGGCGAGCGAGGTAGCCCCCGCCGCTGCTTAGATCCGCGCGGGATTTCGTTGTTCCCTTCCCAGAGCTGTCTCGACGAGCAGTATGACGAGACAGGGGCGCGCTCTTCTTCCCCTGTGGTTGGAAGGGTTCCAAATCTGAGATCCCCTTCCTTCCATGGCGGGTTTCTAGGCTCGCAGTGTCGTTGAGAGTTCGTCAGATATGCAGTATTGGCTCGGTTGGCGTCGCAGTGCCGGGGTGGTTGGGGGTATTTTGCGTTGTCAACTCGCGTTAGTTTGTTTCGTGTGTCAAAATCTGTTGGATCTCGGTGTTATGTCTAATTGTCTGTTTCGTGCTGTGTTCTGTGAAGTAGTGCTCTACTCCTCAAGTCATTATGGTATGGGTTAATGGAAAGGAAAGGAAAATGCATAGTTTACAAGTCAGATTCACAACCCAATTTTAAACATTGTTTTCTACTCAAATGTGATGACTGATGAATTGTGCATAAAATGATAAGGTGCTTGCTTCATTGGACTATGCATATTTCGATTTAATAGTTTTTCTTTGCATGCTTTTTAACATGAACTGCATGCTTGTGCTTTTAAACCTCTTGTCACGTTCTTGAATCTATTACCAAAATACTTCTGTATTGTGCTAAATATTGTTCTTCACAAAAACCATATGCTTACTGCTGATGGCCACATGGCCTTCTTGTTGCTGTATCTATGTGTAATTGCAGACAGAACAATGAGGAGGTACAGCCCACCATATCGCAGCCCCCCGAGGAGGGGATATGGTGGTCGAGGAAGAAGTCCCCCACCCAGGAGGGGACATGGAGGACGGAGGGAGCAGGGTTCTGGAAGTCTCTTGGTTCGCAACATTCCTTTAAGCTGCAGGTGTGTTACCTAAGCACCTTTTTCTTCCGTGATAACTGTATTCTACTATTCTTCATGAGAATAAAATGTTTTGTTCACAAGTTATTGACTTAATTAAATTGTTCGCACCTATTAACTCTGGCAGAGCAGAAGATCTTCGAGTTCCTTTTGAAAGGTTTGGTCCTGTTCGAGATGTTTACTTGCCAAAGGATTATTACAGCGGGTAAAGTAACACTACATGACTATTACATAATTTTGTTTGTTAATTGGCAATTACCAAAAGAAAAAAATCTGTTTTATAAGGATAGTAAAGGTAGACTGTGTATGTTTGTGTGTGTTGTTGTTGCAGTAAGCTTAGAATATTTTCTGAAGTTATGATTGTGTGTGGTGTTGATTTCTGCAATCATTTGGTTTATTTTATGCTCTATTAAAAATTCTTAAATCATTTTGTTGATATGATGATTCATTTGATAGAGTTGTTCCTGTCACTAGAACATGTAATGCACATGCCACATGTGGGAATCTATGTTTTGCTTTCTCCTACTCTCATGTCCTTGGCTTGTGAGTTTTCCCCTGAAATCATTCCCAGGTTCATATTGGATTGAAGTAAATACAATGTTGAAGAAAGCTTTTTAATATTCCTAACAATTCATTTGTTTGGCAAGATAGAGTCTTGTTCGAATGAAGAAGTTCTTCTATGAAGACAAGATTTGATTCATTGAGAAAATTAATTTCACGAAGAGAAGATAGAGAGTTGTACTGGGTGGTCCATGAGAAGATAAAATGGAGTGAAGTTGATTTCAAGTACTATCATGACTTTTCACACATTCGGGAACTTGAAGTGAATGCTTTTGGGAAGATGCTCTTTATGAGGATCACTGTATGTAGTGTTATACAAGAAATTCAGATACTAGAGCCTGGGCATCTAGCTTTTTGCAACATTTGCTTCCCTTTTGGTGGAAATGTTAGTAAGTTGATGACTGTGCTTCACTAAGAATCATAGAGGGCATATTGTGTATTCAACTGTGCTGGTAACATGACAGGCACACAATATACATCAACATTTTGCACCTTATTTGTTAGTTCTCTCATCATTTTTCCATAAACTACTGTGGTCTCATAAAATTAATATACACAGGGAACCACGAGGGTTTGCGTTCGTGGAGTTTGTTGACCCTTATGACGCTTCTGAGGCCCAATATCACATGAATCGTCAGGTGTTCTTTGGCCGCGAGATAACTGTTGTTCTTGCTGCTGAGTCACGGAAAAGGCCAGAGGAAATGCGGGGCAGAACAAGAGTGAGGTATTATTCCCATTACTATTTGAATTCCAAGCCTTATTCTCTGTCATTTGCTTATTTGCAATGTTTTTCTGTGATTGCTTTGCAGAGGGTACTCTGGTCATGAAGGGCGTCGTTCTTCCCATTATGGTATTTTCTCAGTTAGATTATTCATCATTTGTGGTCTTGCGTTGCTAAAGGCACATCTAGTATTCTTTATTTGCTGTAGTTATACTAGGAAAAATGTACCCTATTTTGTCACTGTTGTTTAATGTCCGTCTCCATACAAGCCCCTTTTGCAGTTTTCAGATTAACATTGTTGGTGTGATATCTTTAGTTTTGTCAACTTTTTCTTTTTAAAATGCTCCAAGTCCTTTGCTATTTCCTTTTGTTGCTACACCATATTAATGATAGCATTTATTGCTTCATACAGGGAGGTCTCATTCACGATCACGTTCCCGCTCCCCTCGGTATCGAGGTCGTCCACGGTCAAGGTAGACCAGTAACAGTTCTGTTTACTTTGTCTGCTTTATGTCATTCGGTCATTCCTAAGCCATTCACATTGTATTCACGAATCCCATGACACACATTTTTTATTTTTTTAAAAGGTCAACCTCTCCTGCTCCAAGACGACGAGATGACTATTCGGCTTCCCCACAGAGAAAAGACACACACCGTGCCAAATCTCCTAGGCGTGATCCAAAAGAACATGAAGAAGACAAGAAGCGGAGATCCTATTCTCCTGGCAGTGATGGCGACCAGCGTGATGCTGATAATGGTTATGAAAAGTAAGTTATAGTGTTTCATAGTCACATTGTTCTTTGTTTAAATACAGGGTCTCTTTTCATTATTCTAAAACAGCTATTTTCATGCTCCAATTTGGTTGGTTACCAGTAGAATCCTTTGAAATTTTGGTCTTACTGTTGCTCCCAGGGGAGTTTTTTTTGCTTCATACACCCTGTAGAGTACTTTGGTCATACTGTGGGCGTTACTTTTGGGATATATATAAATTACTTACCTCATGGAATGCTTTGTCGAAGAACTTACAATATTTTATGTTTGTAGGAGGTTGCCCCCACCTGACAGCGGATCCCCTCCGTATCGGAGGAGACAATTCTCAGGATCGCCTACAGGATCCCGCTCCAGGTCCGCTGATGGGTCTCCTGCCCGCAGCGACTGACAGAAGAAACACTATGCAGTGTGCTGCTGCCCCCATTTAGTCCTTGTTAGTTGGACCAGGTCTGTTCAAGTAAAACTATTGCCTTTTGTTGTAACGCTAGTATCCATCCTGCTCTGTCAGCTGTGGGCGATGCAAGGACATGGCTTTGTCAGCTGTGTGCGCTGCTTTTATATTTATGTTCTTCAGGTTTGGAGACATTTTGGTGAAACTTTGGACTTACTTCATGTCATATCACTTCACCATATCTATCTAATGTTTTAGTGTGTGCCATGTACCTGAAGTTCTATGCTACATTTATCTTGTTTGGAAAAACTTGTTATTACAGCAATCATCTCAGCTGGCTGGAAAAGCTTCATCTCTCTATGCATGTCATCATAGTATTGTTATCTATGGCATCTGATCTGTTTTTTGCCTGATGAATTTCTGAAGTGTTTTTTTCTTTATTGGGTTTTAGTTAGAGCCCGTTTGGTGGATGTTGCTTTTTTTACTCTAGTTTAGAGTATTAAATGTAGATTATTTATAAAACTCATTCATAATCGGTGGATTATTTATGAGATGAATCTAATGAGTCTAATTACGTCATGATTTGATAATGTGATGCTATAGTAAACATTTGCTAATCATGAATTAATTAGGCTTAAAAAATTGTCTTGTGAATAATTCTCCAATTTTGTAATTATTTTTATAATCAGTTCAAGTTTAATCCTTTAAATTGATGTTCAAAAATTGTCTCGAGAATAATTTTCCAATTTTGTAACTATCTAACTTACCAGCACCCAAAAAGTTACGTTGGCTTGAGAGGCATGCTACCTCCCTCCTCTCCTTGTCTCCGCCACTACGGCCATGATCGAGAAATCAAGAGTAGACAACACGTGATGCTCAGCTCGCTTGTCACGCACATGATGCATCGCGATGGAACAACACATTACATGCAGTAATTCAAAAACAAAGTTGGTAGTTAGACGCGAAGAGAGATGCCCTAAATTTTATTCCCTAAATTACATATAGGGATTATCCTAAAGTCTATCTCATCTTAAAAATTAATTAATCTACAACAGTTCCCCTATAATTTCGATCTTTATTTTTTAAATCATATAAATATGGTCTATAATATATAATAATTTTGAGCAAAACTATGATGCATTCAAATATATGTATTGTCCAACTTATAACAACACGTACGGGAAAAAATAATGTACATGCAAGAGAAAAATATATGCAAATAAAAATAGGGACTTACCAAATTAATCTTATATTTGAGAAAGATGAATGGTGATTTAGGGAATGGATTAGGAAAGGAACTCATTTAGGAGAACTCTTGAGCTTCATTTTTCATAAAAATATCTAAATTCAAATTTAAGTAGCCATATATAATCTCTTGGAGATGCTACGAGAGCAAACCTTACACTCGGTAGCAATAAGTCAGTTTTAGCATCAGATTAGCGGAATTATCTCGAGTATTTTCAGTTGTCTAGCTAACTGTATTATTGCGGATAGTCACCTTAGCATTAGCATTATATTAGCTAAGTACGGTCAAGTGAGCAGATGTTTCGTACATTTGCTTACTCTTTTACTAGCGTAGCAACATATATAAGGATCTCTGGTTACATAACTTATCCACATGTATAACCAGAAATCCATATATTTTACAACGTAGGTACTACTTTTTGCCGACACGCATCAAACAAAAGAACATTTTATGTACAATTAATATTTTCTGTTTTGCTGGGAAGGGCAAAACAGGAGAGGAAAATGGTAGTCAGGTAGATGCAGAGCGAGCCAAAGCTCCTGTTTTTTTTTTTGGCACGAGGGAGGAAGAGAGGCTTGACTTTTTCCAAAAGCTGACCGTTGTCCCTCGCTGACCTGACCTCTGTAAGCTGTGCTTGCCTCGCTACGACCGGTCAAAGTATCAAACCACCCACCACCGCAGCCATCATCCCTCGCTTCCATGTAGGTCCCACATGACCTTGGCCCCACATGTCATGGTGACATAGTTACATGGCACCTGTGCGTGTTGCGTTCTCGCTGCCTTTGGAAGAGTTGTCTGAATCTCTCGAGCTCGGAGCTCCAGACTTGTACCTGTATTAGTGTATTGTATATAACGGCCGGTCCCGGCGCCAAAAGCTTCGTCACCGAACAGCCTCGCGAATCGACGAGGGAAAGAAAAGGCGAAAAGGTCGCGGCTTTGAGACTTTGAGAGAGACACAACGCCGCAATATCAAGATCGACCGGATCCCATGGAGAGGAGTCGCTGCGATGGCGGCGGCGTCAGGCTGGTCTTCATCGAGACGCAGTACGTCACCTCCGACGCGGCGGGCTTCAAGTCCCTTGTGCAGCGCCTCACCGGCAACGCCGCCGCCGCCGCGCCCCTGTCGCCGCTCCAGAGGCCGCGAGGAGAAGGCCACAGGTGCCACGGCGGCGCGGCGTCGGCGTCGGCGTCGTCCGGAGTGGTGGGGCGGCGGCCCGCCGTGCCGACGCCGGCCTGCGTGGAGGAGTTGCTCTACGAGACGTGCGATGACCTCGACGAGATGTTCTGCGTCGACGTCGACGCGGGCGGATGGCGCTACGGCGATTTCCCCTGCTGATCGACGGCTCGCCTTGAGCTTAATCACTTGATGACCTCACTCCACAGTTCTGGATGCTCTCTGCATATTGTTCATCCTTTTTTTCCCCTGAAACTCTGTATATTGTGTTGAAAGTTGGCGTACGAAAGATAATCCAATTATTTAATTCCAAAGCATGTATAATTAGTAGGATAGAGATCCATTTATAAGGTGAAATTATCTCTATTTATTAAATAAAGAAAATTCAAGCATGCATGTGCGTATTCACGTATTTTTCACGTGAGATACCATGTGGTAGAAAAATAATATTCAATATTTTGGACTTTCATGTATCTGTATCTAAATGCACTATTTTAGTGTGATTAAAACTGAAATTTAAATAGCCATCAAACATCAAAATAAATATTTCAATTACTAGTTGTTTTGAATATGAGATTTAAAACTTCCGTTACTAGTATTTGTGGTCAAATTTATGTGACATGAATTTGCTAGTTACTAGTAATAATTTTGGCCATGATTATGATTTTCTATAAAAGATTAGAGACGTTTAATCTGAAGACTGTTTTTTAATCCCGGTTCTTTCCACATCTCTACTCCACTACCTTAATCTATTACGCTGCTTAGACTTCATCGATTTTTTTCCGGCATGCATCGAATTGGAAGAAGAGTGGGATCTCCGAACAATTGCCGTAAGGAACACCTGTACTGGGCGACAATCAAGTTTCTAGGCAACGCTTGTTCGCGACTACTCATGTGAACCTGGACGCGACTATTTCCTCTACATGTTGCCTTCCGCAATTTTTTGTCTTGTTTATTTGAGACTCGAACATGAGGTTTAGCTACTCAGCATCTCAAATCATTTTTTCACGATTACAAGAAATACATACAAAAACAGTAGTGTTCACGACTTCAGATTCGTTTGGAACGAACGGTTTTCAGAAACAAATAGATACAGTAACATCCAGTTTTGTAAGAATTCGAACTAGTTGGACATGTTTCCAACCAGGTTGAAAGCTGAAATAAACTATTTGATAAATCTAACTTTTTTAACCATTGCTTCTTTTAACTCATATAAAATAAAAGTTATACATCCTCAGATTCCACAATCATTCTACCCAATTACTTCACCATTTCATATAAACATATTATAATTATTGTTAATTAAGATATAAAATTATCATTTCGGATTATTAATATATAAACATCGCTCTCGAACAAATGGAGAGCTATATAACTTTGAACAACTCACGGTAGATTTTTCAAATCCATTGCTCAGCCAAACACTCCAACATTTGTCTTTAGGCAGCAAAACAGCTCACTACTAGAATTCCCATTAAAGTTTCATGCAGCAGAGTTTGATAGCGATTCTACTGCTAATGAAATTCGAAGCTGAGTTGCTTGACAGATTACATCTCACGCTCATCAGCAGGATTCACTCAGGCTCCCCAGTGGAATTGTCCAAATCGAGCGTTGCGTTTCCTGCACGAGATTTTCCATTAAATATTTACAAGAAAATATATCAGGTTCTCTTCTGACTTAACATCAGTTTCCACGACTTTGACTTCTGGTTTTGACTCCCAATTCTGGTGCCTGACAGCCTGAATATTTAGCAGCCATTTAGTTTGGGTTGTAATGCGCACAGCCGTAAATATCATAGTGAATATGATATCAAACTTAACAAATTCCCTAACAACAAAGTAAACCTTAAATACATCTTTCCTCACGAGTTTCTTCAGTAAGTTACGTTAAATACAGTGCATTAATATGTGCCATATCTATTCGTTATCATTGTATCCTATTGATGTTCATACTACCTCAATTTCTCCATACATCAACATTAAGCAACAAATGTTCACATCACACCATTACTTTCGCCAGCATCAAAAGTCAAAACCCACATACCTAGTACCGATCTTCAAGCATATCTATTTTTTCTAAATATAGCAAGTTCTTACAAATTACTCTGAGCAAAATGCCCTCAAGAGTCACACCAACAAGACTGTTTTCCAACAAACAGATGATAACTGGCTTTTGATACAAGATAATGGCATTTTTGGTATGATTGAGCTTTTAAATCCATGATTGTGAATAGAGACAAAAGGATAGAGGGATCAAGAACAATTAGCCAATAAGTTATAATACTATAAAAGCGGAAAGAATGAAAGATATAGCACACACTAATGCATTGTACACGATAAAAGGTGAAGTCCATTTTTAGCCACTTAACTTTGCTCAGAGTCATTTTTTTACCCTGAACTAAAAAAACTGTTTATTTTTCACTCTCAACTTTCAAAACCGTTTATTTTTCACCCTCAACATCCAAAAATAAGACAAAAAACACACTGGGACATATTTGTTAGTGGTTTTGCTTGGAAAGTGGTTTTTCACAATTCTTACTCTTATTATACATTTTTATTGATGAAAATGTCACTTAGGTTCACAGCCATGAAACTTATATAATTGAAGTTCATGCCAGTGAAAAGCCACTATTATATTGATCAAAATCACCATGAAATACGGTATAAGGTGTTCTGTGTCTGGTGTAGAAAGTTGAGGATAAAAATAACTGGTTTTATAGTTCATGGTGAAAAATGGCTTTGAGAAAAGTTCAAGGATCAAAAATATACTTTACACTATGTATGTGTGTATATATATACACACACACACTTACATATATACATCCTTGCAGGCAAGAGTTTGTTGAATAGACAAAACGAAAATGAGGAAAAATAGGGACACGCCATTTGGATACTTACTACATGCGAGGACATATACAACAAAGATTACAAGCTCACACAATGCCTTGCAACAAATCTGATAGACTATCTCTTCTTTTTCAAAGGAAATAGCAGAAGGCATGTCATGATATTTCTTCAATAAAGTTGGACAGCATGATTTACAAGCTAACTGCAAACTGTGAGCCTAAATTGCTAAAAATAAGTAAAAACATGAGCGGTACGAAAAAGAGCTCCTTATTTGGGACAGAGTATATTCGGTTATTTAAATTGCAGAAACTTGTTGCTTGATAGGTAACATCTTGACTAGATTCTCATAAACTTGAAAATAAAACTATCAAGAATCTCAATTTATATAAAATGATTAAGTCTCTAGGAGTGATCACAAGAGTAATAACCCAGACATATTTTCCTTGAATCTTAAAATTTGCACAAAGAAGGCTGGACATGCTTTTATCTGAATTTGAAAAAAAAACATGGAATAGATAAAACAGGAAATGAGGAAATAAAGGTGTGTAATGTGAGCACTTTTTATGCAATAATATGCTCAACAAAAATATTATGGGCCCACGAAACATGCCACAAACCCGATAATTTCTACTAAACTCCGAATGCATATATTTACATAAAAAATTTAAGTGTCATTTACAAATTACAACATCACACTAAGTGATTAGTCATTCTTGGGAAAGATTTTGTCCACCTCTATAAATCTATGTAATCATGGTCATATCTATTTGAAAAGTATTTGGAAATGAAATCATTGTACACATTTATATGAATCAAGAGATGAGCTTTTCATGACCATACTTACATAAATACAACAAATAGTCAAATGGGTTGATAGGTAAAATGTAACTTTGAGAAGCAGACACCATACCATAAGATTTTTGGTCGTCAATCATCATGCCATCGTGTCAAAGGTGGCTTAACTTGAAGGATGAGACTGGACATGACTAAAATAAACAGCTACCATTATTTTCATTTGAATCTTAAATTTTGCATAGTGAAACTGTGCAAGTGTGGGGTTATGCAAGAAGGTCAACCCTAAAATAAAAGCCACCATTATTTTTCTTTGAATCTTAAATTTTGGATAGTGAAACTGTGGAAGTCTGAGGTTATGCAAGGTCAAGCATGCTTTTGTTGAGATGGACTTCTGCAATGAAGCCTGGGAATTCTCATGTGCTCGCAACATAGCGATGGTGGCCCAGCTGCCTTATCTCACCTACAAGAGGAAAACATGCATGCTTTAAATGAATGTGTAGAGGATTGGAATTTGGGGCAATTGGCCACACCTCAATGGGAGGGTGCGCCTTCTATTATATAGGGCCAGCTGGCCTTGCTTTACAAGGCAAGGGTAATTCCCTTGATTTATATCTGCTAACTATAGTAACTAATCCCTGATTTACAATTGTTATTCCTGATTTACATCTGCTAATTATGGCTGTGATATGCCGCAGCATATGGTAAGGGGCTGCAGCATATTCTATTGCCTAACACCCGCCCGCAGTCGAAGCGGGAGGCTCCCGGACGCAAAGGCTAGATCGAAATTCTCAAAAGAGTGCTGTCGGAAGCCCTTTAGTCATGATGTCGGCGAACTGGTGAGAAGAGGGCACATGGAGAACCCGAATCTCACCAAGGGCCACCTTTTCGTGGACGATGTGAATGTCGATCTCAATGTGCTTCGTTCGCTTGTGGTGGACGAGGTTGGCCGTCATGTAGAAGGCACTGACGTTGTCGCAGAAGACAACAGTGGCAGAGGGCAGCTGGATGTGGAGCTCCTGGAGTAACTGTCGAAGCCAGCAGCACTCAGCCACAACGTGAGCCACGACCCGATATTCTGCCTCGGCGTTGGAGCGGGACACCGTGGTCTGGCGCTTGGAGGACCAAGAAACCAGATTGTCGCCGAGATAGACGCAGAAGCCGGAGGTGGATCGTCGAGAGTCTGGACAGCCTGCCCAGTCAGCGTCAGAGTAGGCAGTCAGCGTGTCGACAGAGCCGGTACCAATGTGAAGACCCGAGGAGAGAGTCCCTTGGACAAAGCATAGGATGCGCTTGATAAGCGCACGATGAGGCTCGCGCGGGGCGTGCATGAAGAGGCACACATGCTGAACAGCATAGGACAAATCAGGACGAGTCAGCGTCAGGTACTGGAGAGCCCCCGCCAAGCTCCTGTACTCAGATGCGTCCTTCTCTGACAGTAGAACCCCGTCGGTCGCGGATAGCTTGGCATGAGTGTCAATAGGTGTCGGTGTCGGATGACACTCAGCCATGCCCGCGCGCTGAAGAAGCTCGATAGCGTAATGTCGCTGGGAGAGGAAGAGGCCATCTGAGGAGCGTGTGACAGCGATGACGAGGAAGTGGTGGAGGGCGCCAAGATCCGTCATGGCGAACTCGGAGCTCAGCCGAGCCATAATGCGTTGAAGGAGGGCCGAGGACGAGGCGGTGAGCACAATGTCATCAACGCAAAGCAGTAGGTAGGCGAGGCTCATCCCTTCTCGTAAAATGAAAAGGGACATGTCGAAGGTGGAGGCGACGAAGCCGAGCTGTCAAATGAAGGTGGCGAAGCGCTGGTACCAGGCACGCGGAGCTTGCTTTAGTCCATACAAGGACTTCTGCAAACGGCAGATGTGGTCTGGAGCACCAGGGTCGACGAATCCTGGCGGCTGCTGACAGTAGACGGTCTCCTCGAGGTGGCCGTGAAGAAAGGCGTTCTTCACGTCCAGCTGGTGAATCGGCCAGGTGCGGGACGCGGCGATGCTGAGTACAGACCGTATGGTGGTCGGTTTGACAACCGAGCTGAAGGTCTCGTCGTAGTCGACGCCCTCGTGCTGGGAGAAGCCTCGGACAACCAGGCGAGCCTTGTGGCGGGCGAGGGACCCATCGGCATGGAACTTGTGCCGGAAGATCCACTTCCCCGTCATGATGTTGGCGCCGGGAGGGCGCGGAACGAGCTGCCAGGTGTTGTTGTCGACGAGGGTCTGGTACTCATCCATCATCGCAGCATGCCAGTTGGCGTCGGCCAGTGCGCTGCGGTAGTTCGTCGGAATCGGCGATGGCGGGGATGTAGAGGCCGCCAGCCCTTTATAGCTGACGTGAGGGATGTCACCCGTCATGGTGCGTGGCGGTGGTGGCGGAGCAGGCGATGCCACCAGTGCCAGTGAGGGCGCCATCGGTGGTGTCGAGGCGTCAGGAGGGGCTGCCGGGGCAGCCGCCGCTCCGAACGGCTCATGACGGGGGCGGCAGACGTAGACCCGTGGAAAAGGGACCACGCTGGGTCCAGGCGGGGGCACGTGACCGTGCCCGGCTGGTGTCGAAGGAGGCGATCCAGGTGATGTCACAACGTCGGGGGGTGGCTGCTCAACATCCGAGGGGGATGGAGTGACCACGGGCGTCGAGGAGGAAGTCCCACCTACAACAACAGTAGAGCAAGGCACCGAAACCATATCGTCGTCGAGGAGAAAGTCGTGGGAGGCGGGGGAGGAGGCGTCTGAGGTGGCTACAAAGGGGAAAGTGGTCTCATCGAATATGACATGGCGAGAGATGATGATGCGACGTGTCGATAGGTCGAGGCAGCGATAACCTTTGTGCGAGGGGGGATATCCGAGGAAGACGCACGCCGTGGAGCGAGGGGCGAGCTTATGTTTGGAGGTTGCTTGCATGTTGGGGTAACAAAGGCACCCAAAAACACGCAGATGGTTATAGGTTGGCGGCTGATTATGTAGACGAGTGTATGGAATGTCATGCTGAATGGAGGATGGGCGCCTATTATGGAGGTAGCAGGCTGTCAGGAGTCCCTCTGCCCAATATGCGGAGGTAGGGAGGCATGGAGGAGCATGGTACGAATGGAATTGTTGAGTGTGCGGATGATGCGTTCGGCTTTGCCATTTTGGGGTGATGTGTGGGGACAGGAGGAGCGGAGGTGAGTGCCTTGAGCAGCGAGGAATTTGGTGGTGGCAGTGTTGATGAATTCAGTCCCGTTGTCAGCCTGAAAACATTTTATGGGAGAGCTGAATTGTGTTTTGGAGAGCGCAGCAAGCTCAACTAAGTGTTGGTGGACCTCTGATTTTTTTCGGAGTGGAAAAACCCAATAGTAGTGGCTA
Organism: Zizania palustris; assembly: GCA_019279435.1. Classification (NCBI taxonomy): domain Eukaryota; kingdom Viridiplantae; phylum Streptophyta; class Magnoliopsida; order Poales; family Poaceae; genus Zizania; species Zizania palustris. The sequence continues at coordinate 32,059,565 of JAAALK010000287.1, read as the reverse complement.
TAATCATCCAAACAGGCCAAGTAATATGAAAAACCAGACAAACTGTTGATGGGGGAAGTCCAAACATCACAGTGAACCAGTTCGAAAGGAGCATGAGTTATGGACTGTGAAGAACTGAAAGGTAGACGCGTATGCTTGCCTATCTGACATGAGTGGCATAGGGAGCAGTCTACTTTATTACAGGAAACAACATGCAGTTTATTAAGGCGTTCTAGAGTAGCAGGTGCAGGGTGGCCGAGACGTTGATGCCATAGAGTGGACGAAGCAGCCAGGAGAGCATGAGGTGGAGTGGCAGCTGTGGAGGCAGGCATGGTGTATAGGTCCCCATCACAGTTACAGCGGAGAATCACGCGTCCCGTCCTGAGATCCTTAACAGAAAACCCATGTGCGTCAAATTCAAAGGAACAACTATTGTCGCGAGTGAATTGACGGACGGATAGCAGGTTGCGAACTATGGATGGTGCGACAAGAATATTATTAAGAGCGAAATTTGTGGTAGGTGTAGAAAGGATGGAATGACCTCTAGACGTAACAGGAATGCTGGTGCCATTACCTACTGTTATTGAGGAGATGGAGGGGGGGGGGGGGGGAGGCGTTGGGTAAGCATACCAGCCGAGGATGTCATGTGCGTGGAGGCGCCGGAGTCAACGATCCAGTCGTCCTGCAATTGCAAGTTCTGCAGGGCAGAAATGAGGCCAGCTGCATCCCAGGTGCTGGTGGAGGTGTTGGAGCCGTTGGAGGAGGTCTGGAGCGGAGCAAAGGCGGTATTGGCCTGCGGGGAAGGCCCTAGTATGCCTGGATTGCGCCCAGTCTGGGCACCAGGACCTCCAGGGGCGCCAGAGCCACCCTGGCGACGCTGTCCAGGAGGGGTGACGCGCTCTCCAGGGGCCACACGTTCGCCGGTCCAGGGATTGAAGCCCCAGGGAACGCGTTTGTTGGTGCTGGTGCTGCCGGAGGTGCCGCCGGAGGAGTTTGGGAAGGGCTGCTGGCCACCCTTCTTGGTGTTAGGACGCCGGCCGCCCTGCAGGTGCTGCTGTTGGGGACCGCCAAGAGAGGAGGCAGCAGCCAGGAGGGCGGTGGTGGCGCACACTTTTTCCTCGTTGTGCAGGCGCAGTTCTTTGAGGAGGAGCTGGTGCCAGGTGACAGCGAGGGTGAGGGGCTGCATCCCGGCGACGTTGGAGTAGACCTCGTTGAGCCCTCGCAGCAGGTTGAGGACGAGGTTGGGTTCAGTGACGGGCTGCCCAACGTCGCGCAGTTCGTCGGCCTTCTCCTTCATGCGAACGCAGTAGGCGTCAATGGACAGATCCCCTTGAGTCATCGAGTGGAACTCGTGATTCAAGAAGATGGCGCGAGGGGCTTTGTTCGCCTGGAACACCGCGCCGATGGCCGCCCAAAGGGCGCTCGCCGTCTGCTTGTCGTCGGTCATGGTGAGGTTGAGGACAGCGTCGGAGACGGTGCTGTACATCCATCCGCGGACGCAGAAGTCAGCCTGCAGCCAGGTCTCGGCGGAGTTCGAGGTGGAGGTGGTGGCGAGATGATGAAGCAGCCCAATTTCCCACATGTGGCCTGGAACGCCGTCGATCACTTGGTGAAGTTAGAGGGCTTCAACTCAAGGGTCATGGGGACGTGGAGCTTGATGTTGATGGTGGCAAAGGGGAAGATCACGGGGGCAGCCTCGCTTTTGAGAGCACCGCTGGTGGCAGAAGAGAGGTCTGATTCGGTTCCCATGGGGAGGGGAGGGGGCTGAGGGGAAAGATCGCGAGATTAGATCGGGATCGGGACCTGAACTCGTGATACCATGTAGAGGATTGGAATTTGGGGCAATTGGCCACACCTCAATGGTGGGAGGGTGCGCCTTCTATTATATAGGGCCGGCTGGCCTTGCTTTACAAGGCAAGGGTAATTCCCTTGATTTTTATCTGCTAACTATAGTAACTAATCCCTGATTACAGTTGTTATTCCTGATTTACATCTGCTAATTATGGCTGTGATATGCCACAGCATATGGTAAGGGGCTGCAGCATATTCTATTGCCTAACAGAATGGATTTGCCATATTCTACATGGATACAGATTGGATTCATTCTCAAACAGGAAACACAACTTCACTTAAACCAAACTGATGGAAACCAACATGGGACATACAAAAGGGATATGGGCATATTTTCCTGCCTTTAAAAATGTTTATGGAATAAGACAGAAATATCATCATCAAGGGATCATATACAACATCCGGTTCCATAGTGTAGTGGTTAGCACTCCAGACTCTGAATCTGGCAACCTGGGTTCAAATCCCGGTGGGACCTTTTTTTGGTATTGCTATAATCCTCAAATGGAATGTGCATAGTCAATTGCTTGTAGGGCCAATATATGCTGCACGAGCTGTTTATTATTACTTATTAATACAATAGTTTAGTGGTGAGTTGTAACAGTACACAAGAAAAAAAACCACCTTTTTACAACTGAACATGCATCTTCAAATATGTGTGCAAGGATATTTGAGTTGTGCAATGTTACTGAACTACGGAAAAAAATTGTTTGCAACACCTTCATAGTGGCATATAACCCAAGAGAAAATTGCACTTGCAAGTCATTGAAAGAAGTTATTCCTCTCATATCCCTGTACTCAATCTACCTGTGTCAAGGGCAGTGACGCCCAAGGTAGCAGGTCCCCGACTACGAAGCTCGTAGTCGTGATCCGTGGTCACCGGCCGGGTTATGCCCCCGCACCGTCCTCATCGATCGGGTTATCCCCCTGATCGCCGGCTTGTGTAGAGAGAGGGAGAGAGTAGATTGATAATATTCTTGCTTCATTCCAAAAGACAGAGCTACATGGGTATATATAGACCGCAGCCCTAACTAACTTCAATCTAATCTCTTAGCTAACAAAATCCAATCCAATCTCTTAACTAACAAAATCCAATCTAATCTCTTAACTAACAAAATCCCCTTAACAGAATCAATCTCTTAATCAGCCTTATCCCTTCCTAACCGCCGCTGATGGCCGCGCCGTGCGCGCTTTCCTACATGGCCGCCGCGCACGTCCCGGGCCCTATGGCGCCTGGTGTATGTGCGCCCGACCATGACATCTCCCTCCCCGTCGAGAGCCAGCTCGTCCTCGAGCAGGAATTGTGGGAACTTGGCGCGGAATGGGGCGACATCTTCCCATGTAGCCGACGCAGCCGATGCTCCTTTCCACTGAATGAGGACTTGATGGACTCCTCGGGCTAGTCAGTACCGCACTGCGTGCTCAGGCTCTGGATCAAGGGCGTCGTGATGCAGTAAGGGTAGCGGTGGAGGCTCCGTTGGCGGAACTCCCTGGAACTTCTTCAGCGGCCCGACGTGAGACGTTGTGGATGCGCGCACGAGGGGGAAGTTCCAACCGAATGGTGACCTTGTTGATGAGCTCGGCGACACGGTACGGCTTGAAGAACCGTGGTTTGAGCTTGCCGCCGACCGGCTAGGGAAGTGATGATGCAGCCCATTGACGTAGTCGAAGTAGCGCCCAATCGCCCACCTGGTAGCTGACGGGCCTGTGTACGCGGTCGTAGTACCTCTTCTAGTATGCATGTGCTTGTTCGAGGCGGTAGCGCATATCCGCCAGGAATTCCGTGCGCTCCTCCATATTCTTGGCAACGGCCGGCACCCTGGTGTCGCCCGGTTCATACGACCGGATGGATGGCGGATCACGCCCATAGACCACATGGAAAGAAGTGTCTCTCAGTGATGTCTGGTATGCTGTGTTGAAGAGGAACTCTGCCCACGGCAGCCACCGGAGCCACTCGCGCGGCCTGTCCCCCGTGAGGCAACGCAAGTACATGAGGATGACACAGTTGGCTGATACAGACTGGCCATATGATTGGGGGAGAAACGCTGTCGTCATCTGCAGCTTGGTGCCCATCAGGCGCATGAGTTCTTGCCAGAATATGGACGTGAAGACTGTGTCGCGATCGGAGACCATGGACTGTGGGATGCCGTGGAGCCGCACAATGTCGTTGAAGAAGGCTTGAGCGACCGATCCATGGTTGTCACGGCGCCCCGGCGAAACCAGTCGCCAGGGGGCCGACTGGACGCCTAGGCGCCTAGGCGGGCGCCTAGGCGTCGCCTAGGCGACCAATTAAATTCAGCATGCAAATGTCAGCATGCTCCATAGTTCATACTCCATAGTTCACTTCATACTTCATAGTTCATAGTTCATAGCACACAACCACACATGCAGTGCCTTGCTGCCTGCCTGCTGCTTGCCTTCTCTGTTGCTGGTTGCCTTGCTCTTGTGCTGCTTGCCTTGCTGCCTGCTGCAGTGCTGCCTTCTCTGTTGCTGGTTGCTGCCTGCTGGAAACTGCTGCCTTCTCTGTTGTTACCTTCTCTGTTGCTGCTTGCTGGAATCTGCTGCCTTCTCTGCTTGCTGCGGCGAGGGAGCACAGGGGAGGGGGAAGCAGGGGAGGGAGCACAGGGGAGGGGGAAGCAGGGGAGGGAGCCGAGGCGGCCGGTGGCCGGGCGGCGCAACTGCGCAAGGGGACAACTCGCTAGGGGAACCGGAGATCTAGCGGCCGGCGGCGCCGCCCGGGCGGCGCAAGGGGAAGAGGAGCAACTCGCTAGGGGAACCGGAGATCCGGCGGCCGGCGGCGCAAGGCACAGGAGCAGATCCGGCAGCCGGCGGGCGGCGGCGCAAGGAATGAGGCGGCGGCGCAAGGGAAGAGGAACCGAAAGGGCCTGGGCACGCCTTAGAGGCTTAGAACGGAGGCACGGACCCTAGGCGCTCGCCCAGAGTCTCCTGGCGACCGCCTAGGCGCCATGGGCGACGCCTAGGATCTCCAGGCGGGCGCCTATCTCACCCAGGCGAGGCGATTCAGCCAGGCGACCGCCTGGACGCCTAGTCGGCGCCTAGGCGTCGCCTAGGCGACGCCGTGACAACAATGGACCGATCCAGCTGAATATGGATGTGCCAACAGAACGAAGTGACAGTACTTGCTGAACCTGTCCACTACGGTGAGGATCACCGACTTGCCACGGATGCGAGGAAGCGCCTCTACAAAATCGAGCGCGACATCCGTCCAAACACCCTGTGGGGCTGGGAGCGGAAGGAGTCCTGCCGGGTGCACATGCTCCATCTTGTAACGCTAGCAAACCTCGCACTGGCGCACCTTGTCCTGCACAACTTGTTTCGGGTTAGGGGAATGAAAATCGCGTCGTAGGCGGTGGAGCGTTCGATGGACGCCCTCATGTCCGTCCTCATGGACCGCCCCCAAAATTTCCTGCAACAGCGAGGAGGTGGGCGGTATGTACAGCCGGCCAACGAACTGCACCATGCCATCCACGACCGACCAAGGTGCTAGACGGTCACCAGCGGCTATCTCCGCATGTAGGGTGACGAGGGTCGAGTCCCCGAGCTGAGCCTGCCGAAGTTTGTCAATGAAGTCAAAACGTGGGGCGGACAGAGCAAGTAGCTCCCCGTCCACTGTGTCGCGCCGAGATAGTGCGTCTGCCACGACGTTTGTCGCGCCTGGCTTATACTCCACGGAGAAGTCGAAGCCCAGTAGTTTGTCGACCCAGTGGTGTTGCGGAATAGTGGCCAAACGCTGGTCTAGTAAGTACTTCAGGCTGTAATTATCCGTCTTGACGCTAAAACGGCGACCCCATAGGTACGGTCTCCAGTGGCGCACCGCCTAGACCAAGCCGATGAACTCGCGTTCGTATGCCGCCAGCGCTTGGTGTCGTGGTGCCACGGGTCGACTGAAGAAAGCGAGAGGATGACCCTCTTGTATGAGGACTACGCCGAACCCGTAAGACGACGCGTCGCACTCGACAACGAAGGGCTTGGTGAAGTCCGGCATGGTCAACACTGGTGCTATGGTGACCGCTTCCTTGAGCGCGGTGAAGGCCGATGCAGTTGCTTCGCCCCAAGCAAAGCCCTCCTTGAGGAGTATCGTAAGCAGCGTCGCGATGGACCCGTAGTTGTGGATGAACTTGCGGTAGTAGCCCGCGAGTCCGAGGAAGCCACGTACTGCCCGCGCCGAACGAGGTACCGGCCACTCGAGGATGGCCTTCACCTTGGCAAGATCCATGGCCACGCCTGCCTCCGAAATCGTGTGGCCAAGGTAGGCGACGGAGGCGACTCCAAACGCACATTTGGAGCGTTTGACGAAGAGGACTTGTTGTCGAAGCGTGCTAAGTATGGCCCGAAGATGACGAAGATGATCCACCCAGGATTTACTATAGATCAAAATGTCGTCAAAGAAAACAAGTACAAAGCGGCGAAGAAATGGGCGCAGTACATCGTTCATGAGGGCCTGAAACGTGGCCAAGGCGTTGCACAGCCCGAATGGCATCACGAGGAACTCATATAGGCCATCGTGAGTACAGAACGTCGTCTTGTGGATGTCCTCCGGCCTCATGCGCACCTGATGGTACCCTGAGCACAGATCGAGCTTGGTGAAGAATTTGGCGCCATGGAGCTCATCCAACAGCTCGTCAACGACCGGGATTGGAAAAGCAATCTTGACCGTGAGCGCGTTGAGGGCGCGATAGTCAACACAGAATCGCCATGACCCATCCGGCTTCTTGACAAGGAGGAATGGTGAGGAGAACGTGGAGTCACTGCGCCGCACGATTCCTTGCCCAATCATGGTGGAGCATTGTCTTTCTAATTCATCCTTGTGCGCCGCCGGGTATCTGTAGGGACGGACGACCACTGGCCCCACTCCCGGCTTGAGAACAATGCGGTGGTTGTGGCCGCGCTCCAGCGGTAGACTGGTGGGCTCGGCGAAGATGTCGGAGAAGCCGAGCACTTCCTCTAGTAGAGGCTCGATGTTCTCAGTGGCGTGCAGGCGTGGGGAGCCCGGTGTAGTGAAGCCGCACCAGCAGACATCCCGGCCGGCTTGCTTGAACGCCATGGTGCCGGCGGCCAGGTTCCACACAATGTCTCCTAGAGTGGCCATCCATTGCGTGCCCAGTACCACGTCATAGCCGGACAGGGGCATTACGTATAGGTCCACGCTGAATGCCATCTTGTCGATGAGCACCGTTGCCTAGCGGAGGACCCTAGGGCAGGCGACGCGTTCCTCGTTGGACACCGTCGCTGTGAGTTGAGGGTGTGGCTCGACGGGTAGGCACGCGCGCCGAGTGGCCTCTTCCCCAATGAAGTTGTGCGTGGATCCCGTGTCGATGAGCGCGATGAAGTCTGCGGCGCCCACCTGCACGCACAGCTGGATGGTGCTGCTCACCCGTGCGCCCACAACCACATGTAGCGAGAACACCAGGGTCTCCTCCGTTGTCGTGTCCTCTGCAATTTCCACGCCGTCGATGTAGAAGATCCGGCGGCAGACCCGATTGTGGCCTAGTGTGTACGGCTGGTCGCAGTTGTAGCAAAGCCCAAGATGACGTCGTTCGGCATGTTCATCTGTGGACAAGCGCTTGACCTGGGGTGTAGCCCCCTGGGCCAGCGGCGCCGGAATCGCCGTTGGCTTTGATGGAGGCGTTGGGGTCGTAGGAGACGTGGCCGATACAAACGGCGCAGGGCGAGACGCCAACGTTGGTGGTGAGGTGCGTGGCGCGGCCTTGGACGGCGCCTGACTCAGCCAATCTAGCTCGACGAGCTCCAGTTGGCGTGCCAAACTCATCGCTGCCGCCAGAGATGTCGGGTTGTGGATGCGCACTTGGTGACTGAGCGGGGGCAGCAAGCCGCCGGTGTAGAGCTGCACGCGTTGAGCCTCCTCAAGCCGCCCGGCACGGGGAAGGAGAGCCTGGAACCGGCTGGAGTACTCCTCGACGGTCCCCGTGTGGAGGCATTCTACGAGCCCGAACAAGGGGGCTGATCGTAGTGGCGGCCCAAAACGCAGATGCAACAGCTCCTTGAATCTGCCCCACGGTGGCGTACCTTCATCTTCCTGTAATTGGATAAACCATAGTTGTGCAACGTCTTCCAGATTATATGAGGCCATCCATACCTTCTCCTCTGGCATGGTGCGCTGTTGACGAAAATAAGACTCGCACTTGTTGACGAAGAGCAAGAGGTCAGACTTCCCGTCGTAGCGTGGGAAATCAAGCTTCTGAAATCTGGGAGGACGGTCGAGGTCACAAGGCCCCTTAGGGCGGCTGCCGCCAGTAGCGGACGTCGAGGCCGACTTGTCCTTGAGGCTTGCCATCTCAGCTTTCACGACCGTCAAGTCGTTGGTGAGGGCCTTCAGCATCATCATGACATCGGCGAGGGTTGGTTCCGCCATGGTGCGGCTTGCCGCGGTGGGCGCCGTGAAGGAGGGAGACGACCGCAGCGGGCTCAGGGGGGTTGCGGCGGCTGAGGTGGACAGCTGGGCGGAACGGGTGGGCGAGGATTGCCGTGACCTTGATACCAGGTTGTCAAGGGAAGTGACGCCCAAGGTAGCGGGTCCCCGACTACGAAGCTCGTAGTCGTGGTCCGTGGTCACCGGCCGGGTTATGCCCCGCGCCGTCCTCGTCGATCGGGTTATCCCCCCTGATCGTCGGCTTGTGTAGAGAGAGGGAGAGAGTAGATTGATAATATTCTTGCTTCATTCCAAAAGACAGAGCTACATGGGTATATATAGACCCCAGCCCTAACAAACTTCAATCTAATCTCTTAGCTAACAAAATCCAATCTAATCTCTTAACTAACAAAATCCAATCTAATCTCTTAACTAACAAAATCCCCTTAACTGAATTAATCTCTTAATCAGCCTTATCCCTTCCTAACCGCCGCTGATGGCCGCGCCGTGCGCGCCTTCCTCCATGGAAGCCACGCGCTCAGCTGCACGTTCCTGGGCTCGGCGCACGTCCCGGGCCCTATGGCGCCTGGTGTATGTGCGCCCGACCATGACAACCTGCCAAGTAGACTACGTGCTTAACACAAGTGTACACTTTCATAGCGCCACCACTTGGTGCACACAAGATTTTGGATCTGGCAACCTCAATATGATATCACTTGGGCCTAATTTTCATCGAAGGTGATGGGCACAACTTTTTTTAGTCACAGCAATTTGCATAGTTGTTATGGCGACGCGGCGAAGCGTGGCGACTTACCACCTTCACAACTTTACAGCGCTTATGGCGTGCGGTGCAGCGTCGCCATAGACACATTGGCGTGGCGATCAATATAGAAAATAGCTTATAGGATTTAGAAATTTATATCAATATATAAATACTAAAATACTAAATTGCAAATAACAATAGCAATATAGCATATCAAGTTACAATATTGTTATTTAGATACATTATCAGATAAGGAATATATAATTAAAATTGTAAAATATATTTTAAATTATGTCTAATAAAATATTTAAAATTTAGTAAATAATTTATGTATATAAATTTAACCAAAGTCCATTTAAATTCCATCCCATTTCTAAACTATAACCTTTCCTCCACTCCCCCTGTCTCTCAACTCCCTCATCCTCTCCAGTCGCCAGACCCCTCTTCCCCTCCTCTCCTCTCCCTCCCCTCCTCTTCTCTCCCCATCTCTGCACCGGCACACCCAGCCTCACCGCGAGTAGTCGTGCCCGGCCTCGCCGTGCGCCGCGCGCTGCTCGCACGCCCAGTTGCGCCGCGCCGACCGCGCATGGCCGTGCTGCGTCGCTCCACACTAGATCTGGACTCTGCCTTCCCTCCCCTCTCTGTTCTACGCCGCTCTTCCACCAGATCTGGTCGCCACTGCCTGGATATGCCTGCCCCGCCACCGTCCTTTACTGTTGGTCGCCACAGATGGTGTGGCGTCCTGTGGCAAATTGCAAAATACCGCCACAGCGATATGGCTAGGGATGGCAATGGTACCCATTTACCCGTTTACCCGCGGGTAAAAACCCTATTAGGGTCGGGTATGTTCCTCAAATCATACCCGACGGGTAAACGGGTACGGGTATGGGTATTGACTACCCATACCCGTTTACCCGTTTACCCGATTACATAGATATAAAAATTAAAATCAAACCCTAGACATTCACTTCTCCTTTCTCTCCTCCCTCCCCAAACCCTCAGCCGCCGGCGGTCTGGCCATGCCCTCGCTGGCTCGCCGGCGCTCGGCGCCGCCCCTCTCGCCGGCGCTCGGCGCCGTCCCGCGCGCCGCCGGCTCTGGCCGCTGCCGCCTCCTGCTCCCGCCACCGCGACGAGGCCGTGTCCGTCCTGACAAGCCTCCGGCCGGCCTCTGTGCTGATCCAATCTCACTGTCGCACCTTCTCTTCACCCCTTTTCACGGGTAAACGGGTATACCCGCGGGTATACGGCGCCCGCGGGTAGCGGGTATGGGCATGGATTTCTACCCGTCGGGTAAACGGGTACGGGTATGGGTATGTACTACCCGTACCCGTCAGACCCGATTGCCATCCCTAGATATGGCGTCGATATATCGACGATATCTCGACGCCATAACAACTATGGCAATTTGGTTCGGTTGGATGGAAATGTGCACCACCATGAATATCCAGTAAATTGCCAGGAAATGTGTCTAATAATGACAAAGTTAAATTCTGTCATGCCTGATGAATCATGAGTGTCCACAAAGTTCTCGACAAATACAATGCACCAACATGCAGCATATCTTCCCCCTAACATGGTATCAGAGCCTATTGATATTCTCTACCTCAACTTATCTTCTCACACCTGCAACCTTAAGTTACAAAGCTTCCATTCCATTATGCCAGCACCAAAACCCACATACCTAGCACTTTTGACCATGAAGGTTCTAATTAGTCTGAATACAACGAGTACATATTCATCACACTTGGCAAATGCCTAGAAGAGCCACATTAACAGGACTGTTTCCAACTAATATATGACATTTGGCTATTGGGTTTTGATACTAGATGCTATGGCAATTCTCTATGTGAATGGAGGCCTTTACACTCATGATTGCAGATACAAGGAGGTAGATGGAACAAGAGCAATTAGCCAATAAGCTCTAATACCATGAGAGAGGAAAAACATGGCACACACTAACACATTGTATTGGATAAATATTTCATGGAATATATATACAAGTACAAATAGTCAAATTTGTTGAACAGAAAATTAGGAAAATAAGGATATTTAGGCATGTCATCTGGGCATTTACTATATTTGATAAAAATATCCTAAAAACATTACACGCATACACAGCGCCATGCAACAAATCAGATAGTCTCTAAAAGTGTGAAAATAAAATTACCAATACTCACAATTTTTACATGAAAAAGTTCAAGTACCTAGAAGTGAAAATAGAATTATAAAACAAAGTTTATGACTTCACGCTATGCAATAAATTAATACTGGTCTTCAAGGTCATTGTCCATTGGCCACAACTATGCACCTCTGCTGTTGTCACGGGTAGGAAGTGGGCTAGGCCCAAGCCCTCCAGCACGTGAACAGTACCGCGGTAGTGTGGTACTATAGCAGATAAAATAGTTAAATATCAGATTTTGGTTAGGATTCTTAATGGCTAAGTATTGTAATTAGATTAGAGTTGGATTGGTTTGTTAGTTGTTAGATCCGAGGACTTTGTATTATATAAACAGAGCCTGAAAGAGGGTTTATGTCATCAAGTATTCAGTTGGGCTATTGCCTTCTTGTATCCCTGCCTCTTTGTCGCGTCGCCGCAACGGCGCTGCCACGACGGAGAGGTCCAGACCCTCGACCAGCTACCTATTTCAATATAATCTACAAAGATTAGTTACTACCAATCCCGTGGAAACCCCTGCCGATGACAACTTGGTATCAGACGGCTCAGGTTCACCATCCACTACGATGAATTCCCAATCTGGCACCGGTTTGGGGAGTACCATCAATGACATGCTGAAGGCTATTATGCAACGCCTAGATGCCATCGAAAGGTGCCTAAATACCCTTGTAGCAGAAGCGGTTCCCATGGATCTACAAGGGGGAGGGAAGGGAGACGCAGCCACTAGCCAAGCCCTAGCCAAGCTCCCTCTGCTGCAGGCAGCCTCTGCCTTCGCCTCCGAGATGCACCCCACAACGTCAGAGTTAAAGCAACTGAAGCAGACGCCAGAGATCCAGCACCTCGGTGTGCGGAAGCAACCGCCAGGGCACTACGCCGCAATGATTCAAGTCCCGACGAAGACGACCCCGATCTGGTTGGCCCACGCCTACAACGTCGCCGCCCAATCCCTCTGTGGGTCCACCGCAGGCCCCTGCACGCCACACCACTATCGTCGGTTGTCGCTGCCCTGCACGGCGTGGCACCACGGCTAGACACTGCGCGGGCTGCTGCTTCCCCACGTGGAGCGGTGCTGCCGACCGGCATGGTCACCGCCGCCGTCTGCATCTCCTCTGCGACGTTATCATCGCAGTGGTCGGCGACAGCAGGGACAACGACTCAGCAGCTCGAGGATGAGCTGCATTTTTAGGGGGGGTGAAGTGTCATGGGTAGGAAGTGGGCTAGGCCCAAGCTCTCCAGCCCATGAACAGAACAGTACTACGGTACTGTAGCAGATAAAATAGTTAAATATCATATTTTGGTTAGGAGTCTTAATGGCTAAGTATTGTAATCAGATTAGGATTGGTTTGTTAGTTGTTATAAGTATTGTAATCAGATTAGAGTTGGATTGGTTTGTTAGTCGTTAGATCCGAGGACTCTGTACTATATAAACAGAGCCTGAAAGAGGGTTTAGGTCGTCGAGTATTCAATTGGGCTATTGCCTTCTTGTATCCCTGCCTCTTTATCGCGTCACCACAACGGCGCCGCCACGACGGAGAGGTACAGGCCCTCGACCAGCTACCTATTTCAATATAATCTACGAAGATTAGTTACTACCAAACCCGTGGAAACCCCTGCCGGTGACAGTTGTATGGTTTATAAATTTACGAGCGAAACAGTACAAAAATATTTTCGTGACCAACATAATGTGCAATAAAACAACAAATAGTCATCTGGATTGATTTGTCATCTGTGAAACATGACTTTGAGAGATAGCCACCTTACTCTTGATTATCATCTCAGAGTGAGGTAGCTTGACTTGATGGGTGCCATCAGACATGAGTAATCAACCACATTATATATTTCCTTGAATTTTAATATTTACATGGAGAAGCTGGTCAGGTAAGTGGTACGTACCTAAGAAGGTTGAACATGCTTTTGTTGGGGTGCACTTACACAGTAACAACTGGGAATTCTCACGTGCTTGCAGAACATAGTGATGGCTGACTGCTTGGCCTATCTTGCCTACAACCAGAATAAAATATACAATAAATCATATAATCGCAGTAGAGATTTCTGGTGACATCAAAGTAAATTCCAAGGAGAATAATACAGTATGATATCAATGGGAACAAGCAATTGATGTCCTAATGTCATGAAAACCCTTGGCTTGCAGTATTCATCCATTTTTAAAGTAGCTAGTTAGCTACTACATAAGGGAAATACCCACAATATTTTATGGGCATATGTTCACCTCATTGGACTGTTCCATGTTCACAATTATTCCAACTTATGATTAACTACCAAAGTTAAATTACATAGCATTTTTATTATGTGTTATATTCAACATGACATCGCTGCAATCAAACTTCTCTAAAGATTTGTTTGAAGATTCTATTAAATGCTTATTACAGAAATCAGAGGTGAACATTATGTCTTGGAGAGTATGCACTGTCAAAAATGTGGCATGCATTTAACAATTATACAAAGTGCCAAAAGATATATCAAAATGATTCATATGAAAGGGAATTTTCTAACCAATGTCATATTCTACATGGATGCTAATTAGATTCATGCTAAAAAGCCAAAAAGGAACACTTTTTAACTGAAATCCAACTGATGGAAACCAACACAATAAAGACGAAAAGGATGTAGATACATTTTCCTGACTTTTGCTGTGTTTCTGGAAAATAAGACATAAATGTTATCAGCATGTGACCACATACAACATCTGGTTCCATAGTGTAGTGGTTAGCACTCCAGACTTTGAATCTGGAAACCTGGGTTCAAATCCCAGTGGGACCTTTTCTTTTTTTGGTATTGCAAAACTCCCAAATGGATCTGCACTTCTGCAGTTAATTGCTTGTAGGGCCAATACATGATATTGATGCATGTGTAGTTTGTTCTTAATATAATAATTTAGTTGTGGATTGTGAGAGACTGAGTACACATGTTACAAGAGGTCTGCATATATGTGCATAGCTAGTTGAGCTCTGCAATGCACACGCGCAAGGAATAAGGGGTTAATTCATTCTTGAAAACCATTTCCTTAACAAGTGAATGTGAACTTGATTTGTACTGTTCATACTTCATACTGTTTTGTGTACTGTTTTTATTTATTTTCCCTCAGTTTGCGTGCTAATTAGAAGTCGATGCTGTCGAGGAGCAACCTTCACACTTTGAGGAGCAATACCAGTACTGTGAGGAGTCAGGCAAGTCACACCCCATCCCTTGAGCATGTTTGAACCAATGTTTTCATATAATCGCTATAACACATAGGTTATACTTGTATGTTAGATCAAACGAATAGCTATATAGTTAATGTTAGCTTTATTCATTGATGTGTAACCCAAGCCATGCTTTGTACCATGTCTCCATTGTCGCCTGTTACTGTCTATTAGTTAGTGCTCTATTGTAGAGGCACAATTGCTTAGTATCGCTTTAATACTACACTATTAGACAGGTTGAACTCTTTATATCTTTGGTATCACTTGTCTCGTTGATATTCTGAGATGTGAATCATGAATCTTGGAGGATGGTAATGTTATGAGCATAGTGGGTTCCGGGTGCAAGCTCGGGCATTGGGTTAGTCGCACCCGGGGCACTATAAGGACCAGTCTATGGGATCTGTTGCGAAACAATGTCGTGCTAACCACGAGTCTAATGGGTGAGACCTAATCTAAAGTATGAGTCGATTCAACATGATGCACCGAGCGAGGGAGACAAGTTCATCAATCAGAAGTTTTCTGGTGATGGCTTGGTCTGACGAGGCACGAATGGAGGTCTACGTCTACCAATCGGGGTCTGCCCATGACATTACAGGTGAGATCTCAGTGGAGCGTCGACAAAACCTGATGTGGTTGTCCTCTTGTTGAGTTGATTCATATGATGGGTTTTGGCATGAGTTCCTTTGGAGTGACATGGTGTCATCTCGACACACTGTTGTGTGCGGGAGCGAGTGTCTTGTGGGTAAAGTAGTACACCTTTGGCCAGAGTTTAATCTTTTCGAAAAGTTGTGCCCACGGTTACGGGCAGCCCAGTGATGTTCTCTGCAGTTAGATGGTTGCTATTGTATGAATGCTATGATTATGTTGGGATGGTATGAAAGAGCGAGTTGGCACAGGTGTGCAACTCGAGGTAGTGGGGATCAGTACTTATTTACTTCAACATTTACATTCATGCTTTAATACTACTCACTAAAACTTAACAACACTTAGCATGCTTCTTTATGTAAATCAAGCCTAGATTATACTCTTTGATATTAAGCCTTCATTATGTACATATTTGTGGCTTATTGAGTAAGTCTGCGCTCATCTCCATTGACTCAATCTTTTAGATGTTGCGTATTAAGAGGATGAAGGTCTAAAGTAGCATCCCATTCGAGGAGTTGGATTTTGGGTCAAGATGTTCGCATAGTCGCCTTTGCTTTATTTCAGTTTTGCTTTCAGCTTGTAATAAGTGTAGCCTATGAGCTACGTACTCTGTTTCGCTTTCGTTATTGCGTCGTCGTGTTGTGAACATCTTGTAATATTGACATTTCTATTGAGATTCAATAAAAGCCGACTTCGTGAGAACTCGGGCTGTCACATTAATTGCATTGAAATTAACAAGAACTGTTTGATCACATTTATGTGCTACACCTAATAACTTCAATCTAAACCTCAAATTCTTGAGAGCCTCAGCCTCAGCCTCAACTAATTTTATATTACTGAGTAGTAGCTAGTAGACTTGCCTTACCGCTGTAATACATTATTGTATTAAGGATTAGCTTTCACATTCATTTGTCTCTAAAATTCAACCTGCTGTATGACATCATTGAGATACAAAGTTTACCATTATCCCTAAAAATGTTTTGAGTTCTTACTTCTTAGAAATAAATACCACTTGATCTTAAAAAGTCACCGTCAGCGTTAAGGCACACCCACAATCGTCCAACAGTCCAAGGCACAAGGCAGTATAAATGTGCTTTCCAGGTCCACAACCCAAACAGACTTACATATAGATCTGAGCAGCATGGTTAATACAGACTGAAAACATCACATCTATGCCAAGCTAAAGAAGGAAATCAACAACACCAATTGCATGTTCCAATTCACGAATAGGGAAAACCATAACCTAGCTCAGATCACTTTACTTCCTCCATCAGATCTACAATGTTATTGTACGACTATCATACAGGACCTAGAAAATAAGCAGATCTACCATTACAAGGCAGAGAAAAATTACTGAAGAATGCATGAACATATGAGAAAAACAAATGCAAGCAAACGACTGTCATCTAAGTTAATCTTTCAAAAGAAAACAACACCCATTAGAAGGATCTAATCGTTGCAACTTTAACAAAACAGTTGGTATAAGTAATCTAATCACCTGTGTTTACACAAAAGCATCCGCGGATCGAGAAGGCGCACAAAGCAGTACGTCCAAAAATTCACACGTGTAATCGATTTATCGTAATGCTACCAAATCTCTCCAAAAAGGAAAGGGCACTCCGAGAAAGCGAACGTCTACATAAGCGACATGCGCGGAGAGATCGATACCTGCATCAGCCAGGAGCGGAGCAGCGGAAGAGATCCACGCGCATCGATCAGAGGCGCCATTAGAAGCCGCAGGAGGGGGAGGCTCGAAGACTGCGACGCTATGGTGGCTACTGGCTAAGGCGCGACAAATGGAGAGATGTCCATCGCGCTGGTTAGGGTTTGCAAGCGTCGGCCATGGCCGAATGGAGGAGAGCCAGAGCGGACGGCGAAGGCGGAGGCGGCGGAAGGCGGATTTTGGCAGGCGACAGGCGAGGCGAGGAGGCCATGTCTTGGGTAATGGGCTTCATGGGCCATAGTATTTGGGCCGACGAGCTTCTGCTCGGCGCGTCGGCACGGATTCGCCGGAAATGGCGGCGTCCCAGTCCACGCGTGCGCCTCTCGCCGGGAAATGACGGCGCTCCTATCTGACGAGCACGCACACGTGCCACCCGCATGCACACGTGTCACGCACGCGCGAACCCGAACCGCTCAAGCCCAGTATTTTAAGCCTCCCGCCACGTCGCTGCCGGATCAGGGAGCAGCAACCACTCGATCACTAGCTGCAATGGCGTCGCAGCAGCAGCCAAGGAAGGCGAATTGCAGGACGAAGGCCAGACCCAGCGCGGCCAGCAGGCGGCGGCGGGTTTGGAGGAGATCGGCAAGTATCGGGCCCAGGCACAGCAGAACTCGGCGGACGCCATCCGCGCCGCCGAGGAGCGGCACGCCAAGGCCAACCAGCGGCTGACGCACGGCGCGAGGGCCGCGGTCACCGTGCTGCAGACTCCCGGCGCCACCGTGGTCTCGTACGTGGAGACCAAGAAGCAGCCGCCACACGGGAAGCACAAAGCGGAGGGCCGCGACAAGGCCACCACCGGCCTTGGCGCCGGTCTGGAGGAGACTGGCAAACACCGCGGTGAGGAGTGGCAGCACGAGGAGTGGGGCACCGGCAGCGCTGCCCACGAGAAGACTCAGAAGAGTAACCAAGCGAAGGGGGCAGCTGCTCACGCGCCGGTGGGCGCCACGGCGGTGTCGCATCAAGAAGCGAAGAAGTCGGCAACGAGGCATAAGGAGATCTGGAGGAAACTCACCGGCCAGGCCGAGGAGAGGTACGGGGCCAGCGAGTACGCGAAGCAGGCAGCAGTGAAAGGCAACAAGGACGTCACGCTCTGCACCGGTAGGACGGCGGCGGAGTACGCCAAGACGGCAGCAGAGAAGGCCATGGATGTCACGCTGAGCACTGGCCAGACGGCCAGCGAATACGCAAAGCAGGCGGCGGTGAAGGCCAAAGACGTCACGCTCAGCACCGGCGGGACGACGGTGGAGTACGCCAAGACGGCCACGGAGAAGGCCAAGGATGTCACACTGAGCACCGGCCAGACGGCCAGCGAGTACGCGAAACAGGCGGCGGTGAAGGCCAAGGATGTGACGCTCTCCACCGGCGCGATCGTATCGCTGAAGGCGAAGGAGGAGACGGCCGACACGGCGCACAAGGTGGCGGAGTACACGAGGGAGAAGGCAGAGCAAGGGAAGGCTGCGGCCGCCGAGGCCCAGGAGAAGGCCAAGGAGACCGCTGCCCACGCCGCCGACAGCGCGGAGGAGCCGGTCTCGGACAAGGCGGACAAGGCGAAGCGATCAGACGCGGAGACGGCGGACAAAGCGAAACGATCAGACGAGGAGACGGAGAACAAGGCCAGCGAAATGGCCGCACAAACCAAAGACAGTGCCAAGGACACCCCCAGAGGCATGGCGCACAAGGCCGGAGCCAATGCAGCGCAGACCAAGGACACCGTGGAGGACGCAGCCGGAGCCATGGCGCAGAAGACTAGGGACACGCTTCCTCAGGCTGGACACAAGGCAGAGGAAGCAAAGAACAGAGCGGCAGAGACCGGCAAGAGCACAGCAGCGACCCCCGGCGGCGCCGGCGCGATCGCAAAGGCAAAGGTACATACGCGTGCACAGTGCACACGTGGGCCGTGGCCCATCCGCAAGCTCCCGACACAGTGCCTCCCCAGGTGTAACTTGTAAGTGACCGCTCAGTTGTGAACGCAGGAGACGGCCAACGCCGGCGACGACACGACGATCGTGGGCGACGTCCTGGAGGCGGTGAGCGCGACCGTGTCCGGAATAGTGCAGCACACCAAGGGAATCGTGGCCGGCGAGGATGAGCTCGTCCCCGTCAGCAAGGAAGACAAGGGCAAGCTTGAGGCGTAGTGACAGTGTGACACGCTCACGGAGGCGGGAGGCAATCACGTACAATATAGTTAGGATTTACATAATGTTTCCAATAATGTTCTTGCATGAATCACGAATCCACTACTGTGTATATTGCAATCTGCAGCTCCAGCATGAAATTAATAAGTGTTTTTGAATGTACGATACTTTATAACTTTGCTATTACAATTCGTCTATTTGAATATATGTCATTTCAGAATTACAGCTTTCACAAAATCTAATGATATATTTCAGATTTCTCGAAAACTATAATGACATATTTCAGAATTCTCTAAATTTATAATGGTATAATTTGGAGTTATTTGAATTTGTAATGGCATGAATCTAACTTTCCTAATTAATAATCTTATCACGTTTGTTAATTAATCTATCCGTTTGGCTCGTGATAGTTCTGGAACGATATTTCGTTGTTCCCAAAACAAGATAAAATTTAAAAAACAGTATTAAAAAGTATTGAAATAATAAATATTTTAGTTTGCGAAAAAAGATAAAATTAATAAACTAGTGTTAAAAAGTATTGAAATGATAAATAATTAATTTGCGAATTAATATATAATTTTTTAAACGAAGTCGAAGATTTAAAAATGAATTTTTTTGACACAGTGAGTTCATTCCGAGCAGGTTACAATGACAATTTCATTTTAGACATTAAATCATTTTGCTGACCTAGGTAAGAACGTATAAATATTTTTTTTACAAAAAGTTGAAGAGTTAAAAATGGATTTTTTTGGCACCGCGAGTTCATTTCGAGTAGATTACAACGACAAATTCATGTTAAACATTTGAATTAGATATCAGGATGGTATAATAGAGATTTCAAATTTGGGATGCGCACGTTCAGACGAAGATTCGTTTTAAACAACCACAGTTTGGATACAATTTGGAGGCTATGCATTTCCATTTTTCAATTTGCAGAGAACTTATTGTGTTCAAGCCTTGCTAGTAGAAAGGCTAACAGAGTCAGTTCCAGATAAATGTCATTACCTTCTTAATTAATTGTTCTGTGCTAAAATCAATATTTAATGAAGATTTTACCAGGTCAAATCAATATCTGGTTTTTATTTAGGATCCCGACTCTTAGAGCATCTAAAGATTGACTATCTGTGTAGCTTTTTTGGATTTAATTTTAGGATGTAAATCATTTTAAATATGTTTATCTTCAATAGAATTCTTAAATTAGAGTAGGTAAGTATGCTCACTAAAAGTGGGGAACGAAATGATTAATTTTGTGGATCCTTTATTTTTAGGAGTCATTTAGAGTATCTGTTGGAGGTAATTTTTTAATTTTAATCCAAAATTTTTTAAAAAAACTCTTTAGATCTTTTATTGGAGATGCTCTTAGAGCAGATATCCTATCCGCTTTCCTATAGTCAAATTTAAGGTATTTATTGTAAAAACTAAAGTCTAACATATTTTCTATTTCATTCTCTACCGTATTTCATTACTACTCATCTCTCCTCGTCATCTCAAATGTAGGAAACAAAATGCATTCCCTATCTTAAATTTTGAATTGACATATTACTCTATGCTTCCCAATACACTGGTTATTATGCATTTAGCATTATTTTATCAATTGCAATTAAAATTTTTGCAAACATATGATAAGAAAATGACTCAAACAAATCATTTAGTTTAGTTTTTTTTTGTAATATTTGAGGGTTGAACTACAGCCTATACCAAACATGTTTATGTTTTATCTTTTATTCACTTTTGCTCTTAAACAAACTTATATATATTGTGATTAGATTTATAATTTAACTATTGTTTTAAATAAAAAAGAGGATTTGAAAATATAAGTAATGGGTTTTAGGGAAGCTACCAGAGATCGAAGTTATATATGGATAGAATTTTTTGGGTCATTCCTTATGCTCTTAGGCGACATTTGGTTTAAGGGATAGGGATGAGACGGGACAATCCTTGTTTTTGTAGTATTTGGTTTGAAGTCGTATCACAAAAAATATTCTTGTAATATCCGGAACTAACTTGTTCAAAAAAAGGTGGACGAGCTTGTTCCACCTCATACACAGAAGTTCTATGGACCGGTCAGAGTTTTTGGGGCGGGCCAGAGGTTACAAGACAAAGGCTCTAGGGATGGACTGGTTCTGAGTTGGGCTAGAAGTTTCGAGGTGGGGTCCCATTTCTAACTCACCAACCAAACAAGAGATAAGAAAATCACATCTTAAAAATCTAGGACATAACAATCTCATCTTATTTTATTTATGAACTAAACGGTAAAGTCATGTTTGTTTCAGCTTTAGATTATAATAATCCAGTTTTTCTCATAAAACAGAAATAAATAGGTTAACTTATTCTGCCAGCTTATTCACAGTTTATAACAGTCTAGTAATTTGGTGGAACCCAGATTCCAAAGCTGAAACAAACAATTCTTTAGACTCAGGAGTCAGGAGACAGTTATGCTTAATTCATTTCTGATTTTGCATGTTCTGAGCTTTTGAGCTTAATGCTCCATTCTTTACGGGTTATGGATAATAGATTATGGACAGATTCGTGTTATGAAAAGTAGGATTTTTAGAAAAGCTTTCTACATTAACATTTCTTATACAACCTTTTTCCGAGTGGTATCTATTATCCATAATCTTTAATTTTATATATAGTATTTAGTTCATTCATATAAGCCCTTGTTTATCTCAATAATAAATCAACCATTCTGTATGTGCACAACTGCGTGGCGATGTAACTAATGGGGTGTTTGTTTCCCTTAATCTAAAATTTTGTCCCATCGTATCGAATGTTTAGATACTATTTTGAAGTATTAAATATAGACTATTTACAAAATTCATTCATAATTGGTGGATTATTCGTGAGACGAATATAATGAGACTAATTACGCCATGATTTGACAATGTGATTCTACATTAAACATTTATTAATCATGCATTAATTAAGCTTAATAAATTTGTCTTGCGAATAATCCTTCGATTCTACAATTATTTTTATAATTAATTTAAATTGATGTTTAAACATACGACGTGACACGAACTAAAATTTAGTCCATGAAACCAAACACCCTCTAAAATGCTTGCTTCGATTAAAAAGTCATGGCACACACTCGTCAACTTTCACTACTGCAGTACATGATTTGAGCTGAGATCCGGGACGAAACCGTATGCTTATACTGTGATGAAATACTGCGATGGAATTTCTGAAATTCCTTATTTATAGGTGAGATCCGAAAATATTATACCGGTAATTTTTTTCACTCAAATTCGTTTTTCTACCCAAACCGCGTCAATCGAATCAAATGAGAAAATTGGGTATTTGTGGCTTTCAAGAGTGAGCTTCATAGAAATGCTATTTTCGTCGTTCGATTTGTAAAATTGCCATCCAACTCAACGCATTTTTATTTTCCATACCATTCCACGTATTTAAATTTCTTTTTATGTTTTGTGGATAGTAAAAAGACCATTATACCCTTGTTGATTTGCACCGAACAACCCAGGCGCGTGCTTCGTCTAGGCGAGACCTAGGCGCCCTAGGCACCGGCGCCGCCAAAGCCACCGCCCTCCACGCGCCCAGCAGCCCTCCGCTCGTCGTCACCGCCAGCAACCGCCGCTCGCCACCACCACTACCGCCAAGAGCTTCCGCTCGTTGCTACTGTCTGTTTCAGTATATTTTCAACAGCAAACCTCCGCAACAGTCATTCAGTGCCCTCTCCATTTGACACCATCTGCAACAACTATATTTTCAACTATTGATGGGTATAATGGTCACTTATTATCCAAAATTCTGAAAACGAAATTTAAATAGGTAGAATGGCGTAGAAAACAAAAATGTGTTGAGCTGGATGACAATTTTACGAATTGAACAAGGAAAATTGCTTTTCTACAAAGTCCACTCTCGAAAGCGGCGAATACTCAATTTTCTATTCAAATTCTCATTTCCCACATGCCCAAGTAAGATATTATCCAACTAAACTCAAGTAAACTGCTCTACATCAGCGAGGACCAGTAGGACAGTAATGCCCACGGTGTTCTTACGGTACACCGTACACACGTGCCATACAAAATTACAAACTGTGTTGATCTATGATTTTATTTTAGCCGGATCGCAAGTAGCATCTGCACATAGTACGACCATGTGCGATTCCGAACAAGGAAGATCTGGAGTTAAATAGTAAGTAACCCTTCTGGAATCTGGAGTTTGTCCCTTTGTCTCTCTCTCTCTCTCACACACTCTTGTTTTGTCTCCATGCTGAATTGCTCATCTTGCACCCACTGTTCAAACGAATCTTTTTTTTTGCTCCAGAAGTACAATGCAGTGCAAATGCGACCTGGATTTTGATCAGTAAACTTGCAGTACTTGCTGCAGTAGCAAGTGGCATATATCAAAAGATTTCCTTTTTTCTTTTCAAGCTAGTTTCATATTACATCGACAGCTCACACTTGAAAACAAGTAGCAGGGATATGCTGACAAAAAAACTAGGGTTCATGGGCTGCTCATAAGTGCCAATCGCATGGCAAGTAGGTGTGCAGCACAATTATAGAATAGATTGTATAGATCAGATCATTAATTTCGACTCCCACATGCATGAACCGTTCTGAATTCTCCATCCATCAGCGTCAGTTTTGTAAACAGAGGACTCTTCTCCAGTAATCTAGCCATGTTCAATCAATTCTTCAATTAAGAGTAGACTTTATTTTTTAGGTAACATGCACTATAAAGAAATTTTCAGAAAGGTATAGAGTTCATCTCTGAACAAGGATGCACACACATGTCCAGACAAAAGCTGCAGTTCAGAAATATTTTCATGTAGAAACTTTTATGTTTGTATTCGTAATGGACGAAAAAAAGGAAAAACTAATCTAATATTCAAAATTAGATTGTAAAGTTCAAATTTTGCTTAAAAACTGAGCCTATAGGATCATAAACCAGGGAGACAAGATATTAAAAAACACAACCTGTATCATATTTCCTGGAGGCAATATACATATCATGTTTCTGTTACATTTCATAGTTGTGTACCGCCTGATGAACAAACAAATCAAGCTTTTCACAGCCCTATCCCCCCTCTATACCCGGCTGCAATGAATTTAATCAAGTGAAAATATACATGTGTGCAAACCTCGGAACCATATGGAAGAACTACTTTCCCAGTTTCCCTGCTCCAGTTCAGTGCACTATGTGACACACTCTACAATTACAGAAGAACATGTGGCTTGCTCATGAAGATTGGACTATCGGTTGGTCGGCAAAAGGGCCATATAGCCAGCCTCTAGCGATATGACCGTAAGCCGCCTCCGTCAGGTGAATGCCATCCCAGCTCCAATGTGTTGTTGGATCAGCACAGGCAGTCGCGCCAGGCTCGCCACATTTCGCCGTGACGTTGAAGTTGTAAGCGGCTTTCGCAACAGACCCAGGAGCCCCGCAGCAAGCCCTTGGTAGCTGCTTGTAAAATCCTGAATTTGAAAGCCATGCATCAGTTTGGTAGCTGCTTAAGAATAAATATTTCTTTCATTTTTATGACCAATAATGCATCTCTCCACCAGATGAGACAAACAGTCTATATTAGCATAATTAGGTGGGCCAATGATGTGCTTGCAGCTACAAGACACCAATGAAATAGAAATTCTAGCAACTGGTACATGTGATCTAGAGATGGCAAGAACACTGGCCCGCGATCCCAACATGACCATTAAACTACATAGAAGATTTCATAGCTCCACCCCTTGATGCTTCCTATCTCACACACACATTAAAAAACTACTGATTAGAAAGCGTAAAACTGTCAATGCTTACAAGGTAAGTAATCCATACAAAAAACAAGTGGATCACCAAAAAGGATGGCACAGCTAACTGAGATACTCTTACATGTGTGCACTTCCCACAACAAGGAGGACATGTCGAAATTTGTGATACACCAATGGTTAGAAAAAGCGAGATTGTTAGGTAGTTTTTTAGAGAGTAATGGTTAGGTAGTGAAAACATGCCATTTTATTTATGATGGAGAAAATCAAAAAACAGTTTAACTACCTGACAGAAAAAGTTGGGTTGGATGTGTAAATAGCTAGCATATTAATCTCATGGTGGAATCTCATTATTGTTCACAACAGCCCCCTGAAGAAAACAATTACAATTGGGCAAGTTTTGAACAAAGAGCACTAACAAGAGTGATAGCCAGTACTACTTTACAGAATAGTTCAAGGATTCTAATGAGCATAGCATTACTAACTTTGCTTCCAATATACTCTGAACATAGATGAAGCTACTCCCATTGATTTCAGATCATAAATTGTGCCCCATCATTACTGTGTTTTGAAATATTCTCATTCTGCAATGCACTAATAGAGAAAGATAAGGAACATATCTAACTAGATCTGAACCATCTAATTATAATATGTTGTGTCTCTCAAGGAGAACAAGAGGACAAGTTGACTCTAGGTGGAGTTTGACTCGATCTGTCTACGTAAATTAGAGCACTAACTCACTAAGAATTTCAAAGCAGATCTCATATATAGCTAAGAAAAGCCAATATAGTAGCTTCCTGAGATAGCTAGGAAGAGTTTGTGAACTTACCAAACTTCTCGGGCTGAAGCATGAACTGGATAACAGGCGTGTAATAATCGCCATACATGATCCTCACATTGGGGTGCTTCGGCCGAAGCTTCTCAAGCGCGCGCTTGAGATGTGCATTATGCACCCATGAGAATGTGTTATACCGACGGACACAGCCGCTTCGGGACCCATACCCATCAGCTGGCTCATCCAGCATGTTCAAGTACACAGGAAAGCACCCAGTGGGCATCACACCTGGTATAATCAGCTCCCTGGCACCCTCTGCAATCAATTGCTGTACCAAACACCAACAGTTGCAGTTGAAATCATATTCTGCGGGGCAATGAACAAATTGTGGACCAAAAGAAGCAGTATCTACCTCAACACCATCCGAGATAGACTGGATGACATCCGGCATGAACTTGTAGGCCTGCACCAGGCCTTGCCCGGCAAAAAGCGGCGCATTGTAGTCGTTGCCACCAAACTCACCGACGACGAAGAGCGAATTCGCGTAAAATTCGTCGCATTCCTCTGAGAAACATCAAAAGAAGCAGAGGATCAGATAAAATTCCCCAATTCACATGGTAGCTGGAACCCTGCAAAGGTGGAGTTTTGGTGTTTGGTTTAGTTTACCCTTGGTGGAGTTGCAGAAGAAGGGCTTGAGATCACGGAACCACTGGATTTGAGTGAGGAGGGCGCCGGAGTTCCAGACGACGGCGCCGAGCCCCCTCGCCTCGAAGTAGGGCGTGTCGAGCGCCGTGGCGCCGGTGATGGCGAAGTTGGCGCCGTGGGCGAAGCTGGCGTTCTTCACCTTGGACGGCGGCAGCAACGGCAGCCCGAATTCTTGCGCTGCAGCCGACAAAACCAAGCCAAATCATCAGCCACAAGAAGACCGAACCTTGCGAGGAGCCAAGAAACGAAGGAGGAGGAGGAGGTACCCACCGAGGTGGTCGACGACGAGGCGGCCATCGGAACACCTCCCCGTGGGACGCCCAAAGTAGGTCTGTCCGTACGGAAGCTGTGCGGTGGCCAGCCGGAAGTCGACGCCGTTCGCGAGGAGGTTCCCGGCGTCGGCGAGAGAGTCCCCAAAGTTGAACAGCGCCCGGTATTTCCCCTTCGCCTCCCCCGCCTCCGCCCCGGCCCCCGCAAGGACCGCCGCAACCGCAAGAACCGCGAGCACCATCCCCCGAGCTCCCACCATCGCCGGTTGCCCGCACCTCCGCCGCTACTATACACCGCCGGAGCTAGCAGAACAGAACGGAGAGAAGAGCCAGCTGCCCCGCGTCGTCAGCGTCGGGTGAGGGGTTCTTGTAGGAGCAGAGGCGTGGGTTGGTTTGGTGGCGCCCGCTCGTTGCCGCCGCGGTCGCGACTAGCCGCTAGCTAGCTGCGACTGACTAGTTCACTCGCGCGCGCGGGCGTGGGAGGCGCATAATTGTGGGGTGGGGTGGGAGACGGGAGGAAGAGGAGGAGGTGGCTGAGTCTGGGAGAGGAGAAGCGAAGCGAGGACGAAGGTGAGGTGAGAGAGAGAGAGAGACGGCTAGTCCGGTGGCCGGACGGGGAGGGGACGTAGGTGACGCGGTTGGACTTTGGGCGATTTTCTGGCAGTAATGGTTTGACTCAAGCTTGCATTACACCCACTGGTTCCAAAAATATTAATAATATTTATAGTACACAGTAGTACAGTACTAAGCTATACAGTAAATTAAATATATATTTTATAATAGATATTTGATATTAAAATCATTAATACCCCAGATTTGGATTATAATAATAATCCAGCTTTACAAAAATAAAGTAATTTATTATGTCAGCTTATTATAATTTAGAGGGAGATTATAATAATACAGTAAGCTAAACTGGATTTTTATAATCCAAAACTGAAATAAACAGATCTAAGGACCTATTTGGGGAGATTCTGAGAGCTACAACTACTTCCGGAATCTAAAACTGAAATAAACGGTGTAGATTTTAGTTCAGATTGTGAGAATCAACAGCTGTAGAATCTAGAAATAAACTAGAATCTAAAAACTGAAAACACCCATTTTTCTAGATTCTCATCAACTAGATCTTAGACTAACTAGTTTTTACGGTATCACTCTTCAATTAACTCTTCGAGAGTTAAAAAATATAATTAATCTTAGCCATTTGTTATATTTAAGTTATAAAATTATAGTAATTGATTAATCGGTAGATTTTGGTTTATATTTTAACTTTAAAACACTGGCTTTAGAAAACAGAATTGCTAATGATCACCGACATGACAATTAAATACAGAAATTATTAGAGATGAAATAAATTGTTATAATTAATTTATATTTATGTGATTATGAAAATAAAAATGAGGATGACATATTACGTAGATCTATAAAAATCTAAAAATGAACGGCTATGTACCTTAAAAATTGCTAATTATATATTCTGTTGAAGTCGCTACCAATATTCTTCCTGATTTGAAAATCTACAATTTGAACAGAAATGTGTAAGGATGGAAGTTTAGCTTTCTCTCTCTCTTTTCAATTACATTCAATTTTCAATTTTCCCCTCTTCCTTACGTTGTTCAAAGTCATGTAATGAATTTAACCTTGCATTTACAAACAGGCAGAGTACATTCATAAGTACAACAACGCTAGCTTTTAATAACCAAAATTCTGGTGGTATTTGTACTTGTGCATCGATCTACAAGTTTTTTTGACATGAAATGAACGCAAAACTCGAGGAGCATGAATACGTTTCTTTTCTTTTCCGATCCTTGATAAATGAGATCGTAAAACTATCATCTCTCTAGTCTATGAAGTCATCCATCCTAGTATTGTTATTGTTCCAGGTGTTAAGTGCTCACATCCCGTTCCATGAGTACTATTAGTGAGCCCAACACTAAAATTTCTAATGAGGATTACATAAAAAATCGTCATTATCCACATAATTACCTAACAAAGCCTAGATTGGTAACATAAACAAGACAGTGATAACTCTGAGCAAAGCAAATCCTCTATGCAAAATCTTAGCATAAACCAACAGAACAGCTATGGCCACCAGTTTTTGTTCATCTAGGCTACAGCTCGAGACCATGTCATATAAAATATTTCATTTCAACAAGGATCAATGAGCTATATATTACTCATGCTATTCAACTGGGATTTCATACGAAATAGTTCAGTTCAATAGTGATCAATGAGCTACTCCTCGTGCTGCAAATGAAGCCGAAGTACTTTGTCATTGTTCACAGTCAGCAATGTGTCACTGTTCATGTGGTACTCACTCTAGGTAGATGGATAATGAACAAATTAAAAGATACACAACACCAACTGGAAAAAAGAGACGATGTGCAGCCTTACCAACCACGAATCCGATTTTCTCTTTCTTAAAGGAAGAGAAATATAGCTTGTAGATTGAGGTTCTTGTTTGTTCGGCTTAAGATTATAGTAATGTAGATTGTAGTATAGAAAAAAATCGAGTTGCACTAGTCTATTGAATTATTATAATCTGTACTCTGAATTATAATAAATTGACATAACAAATTGAGATGTTTATTTTAGTTTATGAAAATAAGCTTAATTAATATAATCCTAAGCTAAAACAAGTAGACCTGAAACTAGTTCATGGAAAGCTATGTTTGGAGATAGGTCAAATGCCACTTTTTCAAAAAAGAAAAAGATAGTTCAAATGCAAGCAAGTCCGGTTGGTGTGAGATTTGTAGGTGAACAATACTTTCTTGTCATAAACTAATCCTCTTATGCCATAACATGGGCTGCCCACAATTGAGAAGGAAACAAATCAAACTAATATAATCCTCCCAATTTCTTCTTTGCTGAGATCTGATTCTGATGTCCCTTGTGGTTTGGTGACAAGTCAGCAGCCATCACCAAACCTTCCAGTGAATGCAAGTGGGTCTAACCATAAAGAAATTATTGGGTAAGGGAGTGGTTTCCTCTCTAAACATTGTTGTCAAGTAGTTGCAAAACACACCTCAATTTTTTTGTCTAATGGTACCAGCATGATGTGCAGCTTTTTTCCTGAAAGAAAGCCACTCCAGGGCCTAATCTGATAGCGCTGTTGTGACCAAATGATGGGAGGCATAAAACTGATTGTTTTTTTATAGAGGAAAGGGGTGGAACAAATGCTGCAAATAATCACATACCTTACAGCATTTTGCAAGCAAGTAGCAACAGTAGTTCATGTCTCATTGTGCACATGGTACACGGATGAAATGTAAAGTTTGTATCCTTCAACTTGTTGGTTGTAAGGATTGCAGCATTCAGCTATGAATCTGTAATGATATAATCTCATCCCTAACAACTACTACAAACTATTTAACTTTCTAACATTAAATCCATTCATTTGAACCCATAAAAAATGTCATATATTCAGCCTCATCCATCTTCCATGTTGAACCATTTTGAACGGGATATAAGTCAGATTAGCTCTATCGCACACCCACAAATAGGGTAAGAAAGAAATTGTGAAGAAAAAAAAACATTGGAAATCGCAACAGCTCGCTTTCAAGCTTCCATCCAAAAAAGAATACACAACTTGAACAGATTGACAAAATCCATGGGTACAACGAAAGATGAACCATTATGAGCAACATTGGGGCCTCCTCCGCCACTCGGGCTGGAAAACCTTACACAAAACGATCAATTCAGAGTAAGGATTCATCACACAAGACATGACAACAACAAGCAACGTTATCAACAGAAGAGGACTTCATCTTTGCTAAATTTCACAACACGGTCAACAAGCCACATTTGAGGTGGGACGGCAATTAGTCAGAACATTACCTGTATTACAGAGAAGTCACCAGACTGTTAGACAATCACCTTCCTACTCACTGCGATCAAGTAATCAACGCAGCAAAACATAATGCTTCAGCTGTGGCTAATCTACAGGCTACAGAACTCCTAGACAGATAAGAGCAGCGTCACCATGCATGCCTGTCCTACTAGATGCTACTCCAGGATCTGAGCCTAGTGAATACCTTGCCTTCAGCCGGGGGTATATCCATAAAGCCAAGGTGCATATAATACAACTGCACTCTGCTGCCAACCAAATGAAAATGGACTAGTGTACAAAGTTAACCTACAATCATAGGTACACAGAGGTGGCGGAACTGAGCTTGTGTCATACTCAGCAGGCCTTTACAGAATTCCTAGGCGGAAGGAGGTAAGCATGTCGAGTCTTACTGAGGCACATGCCAAATGCAATTAGACAGTTATTTCCCATGGCGAAGTTCTGAATCTGCAATTCAGGAGAAAATGATCATTACAATTGAACCAATTAGAAAATAACAGAGCCACTTATAGAACTACAGAGTAAAGTATAGTCAGCTAATCAGACAATAGTGGAACAGCTAATAGATAAAAAAATGGAACCGCTAGCATTGCTATAGCAGCAAAAATAATTCCATGCTGTGAGCCTGTTGATCAACTATGGCATGCACTACTTGATGTACATCAAAAATGTGGCCAAGTTACACCTGATAAGATACTTCAATTCAACCCAAGAGACAAATACTTAATAATTTGACGCTGTGATCAATTGTGCACCACCAGATGTATATGAAAAATGTGGCCAAGTTTGTTACATCTGATAAAGTACTCCAATTCCACCCAAGAGAGAAATACAGCTTTCACAGACCCAAAATTCAATTCTTCCAGGTTGCATATTGAAAAGCATCTCTAAGAATAGGGTTTATATGAAGAGAATGCTGAGGTGCCTATTATGGATCACAGCATGCGTACCAATAGGAAAGAACGGGAATTTTGTAGAGAACTAAAAACCTAAAGCACTCCATCAGATATTAGAAATGAAAGTGCCAACTTCTACAATTCTGAAAATAGTGATTGTGAAAAACCTACGTGTTTGGCACTGACTACTCGGTTTGCTCACTCACTTGAGCATACCAGGAATGAAAACAAAGATAAATTCAATAGTCTTCACATGCAACAGAAAAGAAAAACTATGAGAAGGTAGGGTTTTTAACTTGTCCTTATATTTTTGCTCACTGAAAGTCTGAAACCTGAGTCTAAGGCTGTAAGAAGGAAGACTACCACCAATCAAACAAATACTTGTACTCAGCATATCACTTGCAATTTCTTTATGAAAGAACACCGTGAGAGGATAAGTCTATGTGTGTGTGTGTGTAGTTTGGCATGACATGTTGTTTGGCATGACATGTGTAATGTCCATATGTGAACAAGTTTGTAGTCTTAGCACCTTTAGCATCATAGACTAGCATCTTTGCTTTTGCTTTAGCATCTTAGACTAGACTAAGCATCTTAGACTAGCATCTTGGTCTACATGGCTAGCCTATAAATATGTATCCCCAACCATTCGGGTTGACATGACATTTGAGTGAGTTGAATGAGAAGAAAATTGCTCCAACTCTGAGTGTCATCCCCACCAATGCGAGTGTTCTCTCTAACAATTGGTATCAGAGCTATATGGTTCTGTGACCTTTCCAATCCCCTCTGTGACTCTCTCCAACGGAGACGCCCGTTTCCTTGTTCATTTTCCTCCCTTGCCGGTCCACCGGAAACCAACGACTCGGCGAGCACCACCCACACTCCGAGCAGCAGCTCGGATAGTAGCGGCTTCCTCCCAGTGCAACAACAACCCCCACGACCCTTCCACTCTACCGCTGCGCAATGTCCACAGGAGACTCTCTTCGCTCGGTCACCTCGAGCGCACGACGTCGGCAGGAGGCCGAAGTCGTCGCGGCGGAGGAGCGTGACCGGGTGGCAGCAGAGGTTGTGGCAGCGGCGGCTCGGAAGGCAAGGTTGGCGACGACAGAACTGGCAGTAGCAAGAGCGGAAGAAGAAGCGGCGGCGGCTGTGGCTGCAGCACGTGTTGCGGCGACAGAGCTCGAAGCTTTGCGCCATGGTAGCAACAGTGGCACTGCCTCCGAGGGAGGTAGCCTCGACTTGGAGGCCGAGTTACCAAGGAGGGCGAAGGATGAGCGGGTGGCGCAGTGGGCAGCAACGCAGCCCCGTGCTCGCGGCGGCAGCCCAAACGGGCCCAGGCGCGCCAACAACACTCCGGGAGGATGCGCACGCGACGGTCGTGCTCCTGGCGAACGCGACCCTCACAGGCGGCGTGGCTCTCCTTTCCTGGACCGGCGCCATGGTCATCGCGGCTTCCAGACCATCGTCAAGGACGCTGGTGCTGGTGGTGGATGGCCCACCCTCACCAAGGCCAACTACACCGAGTGGTCCATGATTATGAGGGTGAAGCTCCAAGTGCGGCACATGTGGGAGGCGGTCACATACGACGACGTCGACTACGACGATGATCGACGGGCGCTGGAGGCCCTTGTTGCTGCAATCCCGCCGGAGATGCAGTCTTTGATTGCTAGCAAGCGGACTGCTAAGGAGGCTTAGGATACTATCGTTGCAGTGCATATCGGCAACGATCGTGCCTGCAAGGCTACGTTGCAGGCACTACGCAAGGAGTGGGAGAACCTGGCTTTCAAATCAGGTGAGGATGTTGATGATTTTGCTCTCTGTCTCAACTCTCTACTGCAGAAGTTGGTGCAGCATAGCAAAGACCTCATCAACGAGGAAAGAGCTGTTGAGAAGCTTTTTGGCTGCGTTCCCGGGAGATACAAGCAGATCGCTCATTCGATCGATTCCTTGATGGACCTTTCCAAGATGTCGATCGAAGAAGCGATAGGTCGCCTCAAGGTCGTCGACATCGACGAGCCCCAGGCATCTTCAGAGTCGGCCACCACTAGTGGCAAGCTTCTCTTCACCGAGAAGCGGTGGCTCACTCACCAGCGAGAGCAGAAGAAGGGGGAGGCATCAAGTTCGTCGAATGGCCACAAGCGCCAGCCACACAGGGGGCGCAAGGCCCCCCAGGCGCGTGGAGGCGCCAACGGTGGCCGCAAGGCCACCCGTGATGACACTTGTCACAACTGTGGCAAGATCGGCCATTGGGCTAGGGACTGCAGGCAGGCGAAGCGCGGCGGTCAGGCACATGTCGCGCAAGTGCAAGAGGAAGTAGCTCTGTTCCCTATACATGGGAACATTGAGCTGCACCCCCCTCCCGCGTCGACAGCTGCCGCTCTTCTCCACGTCGACGAACCGCGCGCACACGTCTTCCTCGGCAATGGGTCCAATGATGACAAGATTGACGGTTGGTTCCTCGACACCGGTGCCACCCATCACATGACCGGGCGACGGGACCACTTCTCCAACCTGGATTCCAGCGTGCGAGGCTCCGTCAAGTTTGGGGACGCCTCCGCCGTGGAGATAAGGGGCATCGGCTCTATCATCTTCACCACCAAGACCGGCGAGCATCGGTTGCTCACCGGTGTCTACTACATCCCCGAGCAAAGGAACTCCATCATCATCCTTGGCCAGCTGGATTAGAATGGCTCACGCGTGGAGATCAAGCATGGGGTGCTGCGCATTTGGGATCATCAGCACCAACTTGTCACCAAGGTAAATAGAGGAAGCAATCGCCTCTATGTCCTTCACGTGCAGGTGGCGCAGCCCGTGTGTCTTGCAACCCGCCGCGACGACGACGCTTGGCGGTGGCACGAGCGCTTTGGGCACCTCCCATTCCCTCATCAGGCGAGCTTTCGCGCCAAGGAGAAGCTCGAGCTCGTGCACGGCGACCTTTGCGGTCCCGTGACACCAGCTACCCCTGGAGGCCGACGCTACTTCCTCCTCCTCGTCGACGACGTGTCTCGCTACATGTGGGCGGTGCTTCTCGACACCAAGGCAGCAGCCACAGATGCTATCAAGCGTCATCAAGCTACCGCGGAGGAGTGCGGTCGCAAGCTCCGGGTGTTGCGCACGGACAACGGCGGCGAGTTCACGGCGGCGGAGTTCGCGGCGTACTGCGCCGACGAGGGGATTCAGCGCCACTACTCCGCGCCGTACACACCACAGCAGAACGGCGTCGTCGAGCGCCGCAACCAAACGGTGGTGGCCACTGCTCGCGCCCTCCTCAAGCAGAGGGGGATGCCGACGATCTACTGGGGAGAGGCGATGATGACTGCCGTCCATCTCCTCAACCGCTCGCCCACCAAGGCTCTTGACGACGAGACGTCGTATGAAGCCTGGCACGGACGCAAGCCGACGGTTGGCCACCTCCGCGTTTTTGGTTGCCTGGCATTCGTCAAAGAGCTCAGCCACGTCGACAAGCTTGACGACCGGAGCACGTAAGGGGTCTTCATCGGCTATGCGGAGGGCTCCAAGGCCTACCACATCCTCGACCCTATGACACAGCGTGTCCACATCTCGCGAGACGTTGTGTTCGATGAAGGGCGAGGCTTGACGTGGGGCACGATGGCGAATGATGGCTCGACTTCGACGATCAGCGATTTCATCGTCGAGTACGTCTACTTTGAGGGAGCAGGGAGAGCTAGCAGCTCATCTTCACCGAGCTCGCTTGCCCCAGCACCTGGCACATCATCAGCTCCAGCAAGTACTCCACCACCTCCTGCACCGGCCACACCCCGCTCTCCTACACCGGCGCCACGTTCCTTCGCTGAGGCGGAAAGAGACGTGGCCTGGCATGCCGCGATGTAGCAGGATATGGACGTCGTCGAGCGAAACCAGACATGGGAGCTGGCTGATCTTCCGGCCAGCCACCGTGCCATCACCCTTAAGTGGGTGTTCAAGCTGAAGAAAGATGAGGCCAGGGTGGTGGTCAAGCACAAGGCTCGGTTGGTGGCACGCGGTTTCGTTCAGTAGGAGGGAGTCGACTTCGACGATGCCTTCGCTCGTGTTGCATGGATGGAGTCCATTCGTGTCCTCGCGCTGGCAGCCAAGGAGGGTTGGCGTGTCTATCACATGGATGTCAAGTCTGCTTTCCTCAATGGCGACTTGGTGATCACCGACACCAAGAAGGTGGAGGTAGAGGCGTTCAAGACGAAGATGAAGGCCACCTCCAGATGAGCGACCTAGGGCTCCTCTCCTACTTGAGGATCGAGGTGCACCGGGACAGCTCTGGCACTCCACTTCGCCAGACCGCCTACGCCAAGCGCATCGTCGAGCTGGGCGGACTCACCGACTGCAACCTAGCCTACACTCCCATGGAGGAAAGGCTGAAGGTGAGTCGTGACAGCACGGTGGAGGAGGTGGACGTGACGCAGTACCGACGCATTGTGGGCAGCCTTCGCTACCTTGTCCACACATGGCCGGACTTAGCGTTCGCAGTTGGCTACGTCAGTCGGTTCATGCAGCGACCGACGACGGAGCATCAGCAGGCCGTGAAGAGGATCCTATGCTACGTCGCGGGGACCTTTGACTACGGATTGTACTACCCAAGGTGCCCCGGTGCGGCGCATTTCATCGGGTACAGCAACAGCGACCACGCCGGCGACATCGACACAAGCAAGAGCACCAGCAGGACATTGTTCTTCCTTGGTAAGTGTCTGATCAGCTGGCAGTCGGTCAACCAACAGGTGGTGGCCATGTCCAGTTGCGAGGCAGAGTACATCGCAACCACTTCTGCATCAACTCAAGCTCTCTGGCTTGCCCGACTGCTTGACGATCTTCTTGGCAGAGATGCTGAAGCGGTGGAGCTCAGGGTGGACAGCAAGTTTGCTTTGGCAAAGAACCCTATCTTCCACGAGCGCAGCAAGCACATCCGGGTGAAGTACCACTTCATCCGGAGTTGTTTAGATGAGGGGAGTGTGAAGGCCAGCTACATCAACACCCAGGACCAGCTCGCCGACTTCCTCACCAAGTCGCTTGGGCGGATCAAGTTCCAGGAGCTTCGCGCCAGGATTGGGATGGTTCAGATTTCCCAGAAGGCGCCACACAAGACTTAGGGGGAGATTGAAAGGATAAGTCTATGTGTGTGTATGTGTAGTTTGGCATGACATGTGTGATGTCCATGTGTGGACAAGTTTGTAGTCTTAGCACCTTTAGCATCTTTTGCTTTAGCATCTTAGACTAGCATCTAGCATCTTGGGCTACATGGCTAGCCTATAAATATGTATCCCCAACCATTCGGGTTGGCATGGCATTTGAGTGAGTTGAATGAGAAGAAAATTGCCCCAACTCTGAGTATCATCCCCACCAATGCGAGTGTTCACTATAACACATCGATGCCTGTAAATAGGACTTGCAAGCACACCATGGTATAACTATGAAAAGCTCTTCAGAATCCAATCCTACTATGAAGCTACAACCTACTTGTAAAAATAAAAGCTACACAACCACCATGGTATTACAAGCAAAATAAAAGCAGGATTTGAAGGATTGAAGATAAAATATCCCAATTGTTACATGGTCTCTTACTTCGGTCATAAATGAGATTAAATAGTGTTGGGGGATTTAGTTTTCCCTTGAACAGGGGCCAAATGACGTCACCCTCCGAAGACCTCGGCCGAAGCCTAAAGTTGAGCCCCAACCTCCTCTGACGAAGTCGACTCCAAGAACAGCCAAAACCTGCCTTTCCGGAGCCAAGCCCCCGGGAGCCCTCCGGAGCCATGCCTCCGAGATCCCTCCGGTCCCCTTCGAAGCCTTTCAGAGCCCACTCCGAGAGCCGCTTCGGAGCTCCCTTCGGAGCCCTCTCGGCTGCCTCCAACTAAAGCCCTCCGGCAAGTACTCCGGACCAGGAGAATACTCCAAAAGTGATGTTTATCTACCGTGCCTGTAAAGTCAAATGTACAATAGTCTAGCCTTTTTTCCCTTCTTGCCCCTATAAAGACTACGACTTGTAAAGGGCAATTGGGTCTTTTCCTTTGGCCTGTGTGCCTATAAAAGCAGGGTCATGCCCTTGTAATAGACAGGTTGTTCAATAGAGGCAAAACTATGCCAAATCCACTGTAAACTGGACGTAGGAATATCCCTCCAGGGAGGCCTGAATCAGTATAAATTATCTCTCCTATGAGAACCCTTCGAGGTTCACACTATACACCATATACCACAAAAAACCTGTTGCAGCTAACACCATTGCTACAACAGTTGGCGCCGTCCGTGGGGAGCTTATTGTACAAAAAGCTAAGTTCTCTACCGCTGCCTGTATTTCGAAGTACTCTTGCGAAGGAAGCTTCGGAATCCTAGGATTCTGCGCACCCTTCGGCAAGAGACTTCAAGTATAGGTCGAAGGCCTCTCTCGTCTTCCACCACCCCCCGCGCCTCGGAGTGCACCCTTCGGCAAGGTGCTTCGGGCACACACCGAAGACCTCCGAAGCCCTAGGGGCTATGAGGCGAGCTCTTCAACCGCGCGAAGCCGCTCGGTCTCCAGATCAAGTCGAGCTTTCGAAGGTATGTACACAACTTGAAGTCACGCTTCGTTCTACAAAGTAGAAATTGTTTCATTAAACCTCCGAAGCCTTGCTTCACATTGTTTAAAATCGAAGCCTTGCTTCGTCTTGTTTAAAATCAAAGTCTTGCTTCGCCTTATTGAAAATCGAAGCCTTGCTTCGCCTTATTTAAAACCGAAGCCTTGCTTCGTCTTGTAAAAACCGAAGCACTCCTCCGAAGGCTACACAGCGCCTCCGGGCCCGTAGCAGTGGGCTGCAGGACTCCCTCGGGCGACGGCTCAATGTGTTCGGGATTCCAGGCTCTGGCCCTTATGCATCCTAAGGTCGAAGGTGGCCCAAAGTCGAAGGTGGTTCAACTTATCGCAGGTTCGGTGAATCCACAACACCCATTCCTTTCATTCATTGCAGGATCAAGCTTAGAAGCCTTGCTTCGCGTGTCAAAATCAAATCTAAGATTTAAGCATATCGAGGCCATGCTTCACCTAAAATTTAAATGCGCTTCGGAGCCCTGCTCGCGCATATTTACTATCTAAAATCAAGCATGCTGAAGCCATGCTTCGCTTAATTTGAGTACGTTGAAGCCTTGCTTCGCTTCAAATTAAACGTTCGAAGCTCAAAAAAGCCTCCGATCGACGCATTATAAGCGTCCGAAGCTGCCAAAAGGCGCACCCCGTCGCATTTTATAATTGCACGCGCCGGCAACGCCCAAGTCCCTAACTGCCACGCACAAGGGGGGACTGAGGTATGTATGCGAAGTGTGCGAGTGAAATGCGCGTTACGAACGTGACAAGCTAAACGTTCGGAACACACAATTCATGTGAAGCATGCGAGCGAAGTATGCAAATATAACATAAATTCCATTCATTGAATGCTAAAAGCGAAGTATGTTACAAATACACTTTGAGAACTAAAAACTACGAGTAATCTGTGTCTAAGCCTAGGAAAAAGCGAGATCGATGCCCCGACATGTTCGGCCCTCGCTTGCCTGACCTCCCACGACCGGACCGTCCACGCTCCGAAGCCCGCAGATCTCGTCTTTCACCTTGCAGGTTGGTCCAAGTCTGAGACGCAGGCGATGCCGCATCGAAGGCAGAAAAGTCCAGGGCTTCGTCGCCTTGTAAGGCCGTACCCAAAGACTGCACCCCCTCGCCACTCAAGCCTACTTCAAAACAGCTCAAATCTGGCGAAGATGAAGAACTCCGAAAGGGCTCCGTCTTCACGGTAGCCAGCAGTTCCTGAGCTACTTCGAGAATAGCTTCGCCCCTAGGACCCCTCAGAAGTTTGAACCGAGGGGGGCCTTCAGACCTAGCTACTTCGAGCACCACCCAAAGTTGGCGAAGCTCTTCTGAATCCTCAAGCATTTCGAAGTCGACATCCGAAGGCTAAGCCTGGGCAAGTATAAAGTACCCCTGCATTTCTATTAATAATCTGATTAGTCATTTACATGCCTATGGCTACAAATTACAAAAATCCTAAGGAGGTCTACACCTTCGGTGGCAGAGGGTTCGACGTCGAAGGCCGAGCTGGCGAGGCCTATGCCCTGGCCCGGCGAAGGCGGGAGGCCCGTTGCAGGTCGAGGACCACTTCGCACCCTTGGGCCTTCCAGGGTTTTTGAAGCCAGCGCCACCCTCCGCGGACAGCCGAGGGTGGCGAAACCAAGTGGGGGCCTCCGAAGGCCACCGACGTGGCCAAGGTTGATGCCTCGAGGTGGTTGCACCCGTGTTGTGAAGCGTTTGCAACACCCCTTGGCCAGCCACTCGCCCGACCATCAGCACGAAGCCCTTCATCGACAACTCCGCCGTCGCCGCAGCCGTCTGAAGGAACTCGAGGCAGTCCCTGACTGTATCTTGAGGATTGAAGTCCGGGGCCAGACACTTGGTCCCCAGGCGCTCGAGGACTTCAGTCAAGCTCGAGGCAGCCTTGTCGACCCCTCGAACCATGAAGTCTTCCAGAGATCGACTGGCTGCGCGAAGATCAGAGCACTCCTCCGCGAGCTTCGCCTTGGTCTTCTTCGAAGCCCGAAGTGCTTCTCGAAGCTTTTCTGTCTCCAAGGCCAAGGCTTCTCGCCTTGACTGCCTCGGACCTCGCCGCCTCTACCGCAGCTTCGGCTTGCCTTCGCCTCTCGGCCTCCTCCGAAGCCTAGCGCCGAATGGTGTCCCTCTCCTCCCCCAAAAAAGTCACCCGATGTCAGTGCGAAGGCCTGACAAGATTCCAGAAAATCTTCAGTATTGATTGAAAAAGCTAAGTACCACTCGGAGACCGTGTGAAGCTTGCTCACCTAGACGAGGGGTTCATGGGCATTTGCAAAGAGATCGAGGTGGCTAGCGCGGCTAAGCTGTGCCACCAAGTCCCCTTGCCCCACAGGAACACAACCCTCGTAAAAGGAGTTGATGGCCGCCTCCATTACAGGTCCCCTCGGAAGTAGAGGCCGGACCATCTGCGGCGCAAGGTCTGCCAGAGCAGGCTCCGCCGGAGCGGAGCTTCGGTGTACTACCTCGACCACTTCTTCGGCTCGCTCCTGAGGGCCCCTCCACCGCGGTTGTCCCCCTCGTCCTCTTCGGACGAAGAGCTCTCGGACTCCGAACTGCTGCTGCTACTCCCATTGCTGTCGGAGGTCCCCTCAGGCTCCGCAAAGACAGGCCTCGCATCATCGCCAGCATCCTCGTCGCTCGAGGAGATGTCCTAATAAAATGTGGGAGCGATGTGCGCTCCCCAATCCCTTCGCTGGGCTGGCTGAGCCCCAGCCCCCGTGCTCGAAGGGGTCACCATCGCAGCCTCCGGCACCACCACTTCGGTCGCCACTGCAGCCTCCGGCGCCACCCCTTCGGCTGTCACGGCCAGAGCACCCTCGGGCTCCACTTCAGCATCGAGGTCCACGGCCGCACGCTCCGCCACGCTAGGGGCTTCGTCCGCCGAAGGCTCCGAGCGAACCCTCGAGGACTCCGCAGACTTCGAGGTCTCGGGTTCCTCGTCGTCCACCCTCTTTCTTTTGGAGCTGCTTGCCGAAGGTGCCAAGCTGGCGAAGTCTGGGAGCGCTTGGACCCCCTCGACGCCAAGCTAGGCCCACACCCGGTTCCAACGCTCCCAAGACCCCACTAGAGCAAGCCTTCGGGTTGCTCGTCTGGTGTCGGAGCCCCAACGACGCGCTCGGCGTCCACAATTTCCTCTTCCGGAGGCCGCACGTCGCGCGCAGCTTCATCAAGATTTCAAGTCAACTCAAGTTAAATTTGTGAAGTATGAAGATGAAGAAGTTCGAAGTCTTACCTAGGCGCTCTGCAGATACTTCGCTCGGTCCCTCCGAGCCTGAAGCCTGAAACAAGTTCCCTGGCCAGGAGAGTGCGAGGGGGCTTAGCCCAAGGGTGATGAACTCTTCGGCTAAGTCTCTTATGCTCATCTTCGAGGCCACCCTTCGCAGGAGCAAGATCCTCGATTGGTAGGAAATGAGCGCGTTGGTACTCTGAAAGGGGAGTCTGCGCCCACCGAAGCATAGATCCACTCTTGGTCCCACTTCGAGTACCACTTGTTGTTCACGGCCCTCTCGATGCCATCTGCCCCCTCCCTTCGCTTCAGCTGGCAGCTTGCGTCGTGAAGGGCGACAAAGACGTCCGCACGCCCCTCGCAGCTTTCGGCCCTCATGGCCCATTCAAAGATTGCCAGCCTCGCCACGACGTTCGGGGACAAGTGAGAGAGCTCGAAGTTATATGCCTTCAGCACCTCGCTCAACATGTCCACTGCCGGCAGTCCGAGGCCCGCCTCGAAGAAGGCCTCGAAGACGACAACCTCGTTGGGTCGAGGCCTCGGGATGGTCTCTGTCTTCTCGGGCACCCGAAGCTGAATGCCCTCGGAAATCTTCCCTTCACAAATCCTCCGAACGGACTCCTCCGTGGAGGCCAAAGCCTTTAACTCAAAAGACTGCTCGAATCTGTCCGACGGCGACCGAAGGTCCCTCAGCCCCAAATTCTTCGTCGCAACCTTCTTCGGCATCTCACAGGGCTTCGGCGTGTAGGGCGCTAAGATGCTTCGAAGCAGGCTGCGCGCGAAGCCGAAGGTGGAGAGAAGAGAGCGAAGGATGCTAGGGGCTGAAGCAGAAGACAAATGAGAGCGTGGATGAAGCCATGGTACGCCAGGCCCCTTTTTATAGGCGGTAAAAAGTGACCACGCGCCCCGCACCAAGGTCTTTTTTCACCGGTTACCCTGGCCTCCGCTGTTTCTGACAGATGGGCTCAGGGTGAATTTGAAACGAACCGTCGCGCCCGCCCGCGCTGCAACGGTCAATTTTCTGACCGTTGCAGGGTCGCTTGGGCTCCCCGAAGGTGCCCCGTCAATCTGAAAAGGCATTTATTGCCTGCGCAGTTCGAAGCCAGCCTTCAGCCCAGGTTCCGAAGGCCTGCCTTCTCCGAAGCTTCACTTACTCTAGGTCATTTGTCCCGAGGCGCACGCACCCCTTCACACCGAAGGGCTACATGCGAGAGGCTACTGTTGGCGGAATTAGTTTTTCCTTGAACAGGGGCCAAATGACGTCACCCTCCAAAGACCTCGGGCCCGGAGCCTGTCAACTAGCAAAGCCTGAAGTTGAGCCCCAACCTCATCTGACGAAGTCGACTCCAAGAACAGCCAAGACCTGCCTTTTCGGAGCCAAGCCTTCGGGAGCCCTCCGTGTTAGAGAGAACACTCGCAATGATAGGGATGACACTCAGAGTTGGGGCAATTTTCTTCACATTCAACTCACTCAAATGCCATGCCAACCTGAATGGTTGGGGATACATATTTATAGGCTAGCCATGTAGCCAAGATGCTATATGCTAGTCTAAGATGCTAAAACACACATGGTTGGGGATACATATTTATAGGCTAGCCATGTAGCCAAGATGTTAGATGCTAGTCTAAGATGCTAAAGCAAAGATGATAGTCTAAGATGCTAAAACAAAAGATGTTAAGACTATAAACTTATCCACACATGGACATCACACATGTCATGCCAAAACACACATACAAACACATAGACTTATCGTCTCAATCTCCCCATAAGTCTTGTG
This sequence comes from Zizania palustris, assembly GCA_019279435.1. NCBI lineage: Eukaryota > Viridiplantae > Streptophyta > Magnoliopsida > Poales > Poaceae > Zizania > Zizania palustris. The sequence goes on along the minus strand of JAAALK010000287.1, from coordinate 32,016,909 downwards.
TGGCGCCTACTGGGAAATCTGAACCATCCCAATCCTAGCGCGAAGCTCCTGTAACTTGATCCGCCCAAGCGACTTGGTGAGGAAGTCGGCGAGCTGGCCCTGGACGTTGATGTAGCTGGCCTTCACACTCCCCTCATCCAAACAACTACGGATGAAGTGGTACTTCACTCGGATGTGCTTGTTGCGCTCGTGGAAGACAGGGTTCTTTGACAAAGCCAACGCAGACTCGCTGTCCACCCTGAGCTCCACCGCTTCAGCATCTCTGCCAAGAAGATCGCCAAGCAGCCGAGCCAGCTAGAGAGCTTGAGTTGATGTAGAAGTGGCTGCGATGTTCTCTACCTTGCAAGTGGTCATGGCCACCACCTGCTGCTCGACCAACTGCCAGCTAATCATACACTTTCCAAGGAAGAACAGCGTCCCGCTGGTGCTCTTGCTTGTGTCGATGTCGCCGGCGTGGTCGCTGTCGCTGTACCCGATGAAATGCGCCGCACCGAGGCACCTCGAGTAGTACAAACCGTAGTCAAAGGTCCCCGCGACATAGCGTAGGATCCTCTTCACGGCCTGTTGATGCTCCGTCATCGGTCGCTGCATGAACCGACTGACGGAGCCAACTGCGAACGCCAAGCCCGGCCGCGTGTGGACAAGGTAGCGAAGGCTGCCCACAATGTGTCGGTACTGCGTCGCGTCCACCTCCTCCGCCGTGCTGTCGCGACTCAGCTTCAGCCTTTCCTCCATGGGAGTAGAGGCTGGGTTGCAGTCGGTGAATCCGCCCAGCTCAACGATGTGCTTGGCGTAGGCGGTCTAGCGAAGTGAAGTGCCAGAGTTGTCCTGGTGCACCTCGATCCCCAAGTAGAAGGAGAGGAGCCCTAGGTCACTCATCTAGAAGGTGACCTTCATCTTCGTCTTGAATGCCTCTACCTCCACCTCCTTGGTGCCGGTGACGTAGAGGCTCGCCGTCGTGGCAAGCATCGACACGGTCCCCGTCATTTGACAATGGAGTAGTGAACTCCACTGTGCATTGCTCATCATGTACTGAAGTTGTGGATGCTGATCCCGGAGATGTGGTCGCTGGTGTAGGAGAGTGGGGTGTGGCCGGTGCAGGAGGTGGTAGAGTACTTGCCGGAGCTGATGATGTGCCAAGTGCTGGGGCAAGCGAACTCGGTGAAGGTGAGCTGCTAGCTCCCCCTGCTCCCTCGAAGTAGACATACTCGACGATGAAATCACTGATCGTTGAAGTCGAGCCATCATCCACCAGCTTGCCCAACGTCCAGCCTCACCCTTCGTCGAACACAACGTCTCGCGAGATGTGGATGCGCTGTGTCGTAGGGTCGAGGATGTAGTAGGCCTTGAAGCCCTCCGCATAGCTGATGAAGACCCCTTACGTGCTCCGGTCGTCAAGCTTGTCGACGTGGCTGAGCTCCTTGACGAATGCCAGGCAACCAAAAACACGAAGGTGGCCGCACGTTGGCTTGCGTCCATACCAGGCTTCATACGACGTCTCGCCGTCAAGAGCCTTGGTGGGCGAGCGGTTGAGGAGATGGACGGCAGTCATCACCGCCTCTCCCTAGTATATCACCGGCATTCCCCTCTGCTTGAGGAGGGCGCGAGCAGTGGCCACCACCGTCTGGTTGCGGCGCTCGACGCACCGTTCTACTATGGTCTATGTTAGAGAGAACACTCGCATTGGTAGGGATGACACTCAGAGTTGGAGTAATTTTCTTCTCATTCAACTCACTCAAATGCCATGCCAACCCGAATGGTTGGGGATACATATTTATAGGCTAGCCATGTAGCCCAAGATGCTAGATGCTAAAGCAAAGGCATCATCGAAGTCGACTCCCTCCTGCTGAACGAAACTGCGTGCCACCAGCCGAGCCTTGTGCTTGACCACCACCCCGACCTCATCTTTCTTCAGCTTGAACACCCACTTAAGGGTAGGGATGAAAACGGAGCGGAAACTTTCCGTCCGTTCCAGGAAAAAACGGAAACGGAGAGGGTTATGCGAAAATAGATACAGAATTTCTCGGAGCGGAAACGGAAACGGAATTTTTTAAGCGGAAACGGAAACAGAAACGGAACAGTGATTTCCGAAAAAAACGGATACGGAAACGGAATATTCCACATAACAAAAACGTAAAGTTTTTGTTTTTACTGTTTTTACTACATTATATAGAATATTATCTTTTGCTTTTTCATATTATATAAAAACTTTAAAGTATATTATATTCATGAAATATTGAACAATTTAAATAAAATTAATACGTAATTATTTGGTCAAAATAAATAATATACATTCATTACAACTGAAATAAAATTTATTTTTAATTTATTATATATATTTATCATTTATTAATATGTGTGTAAATTGAATATATTTATTGGTTTATCATATTTTTTCATATATTAAGGAGTTTTTAATTTCCGATAGATTTTCGGATCCATATTCATATCCGCTCCTTATTCGGTTCTTATTCGTTTCCGGTGCAATCTGTTTTCGTATCTGTTTCCGGGATATCCGTATTCATTTTCGTTTCCATAAAAAAATACGGAAACGGATATGATAATACTCATTTCCGTCCGTTTCCGCTCCGTTTTCATCCCTACTTAAGGGTGATGGAACGGTGGCCGCCCAAAAGATCAGCCAGCCTCTATGTTACCGCACCATGGATAACATCCTTTGTGAGCAGCCTGTTCCTGGGATGGCGCAACATGACTTTGATGCGGTGCTGCACTTGGCGCATGACGAGCCTCTATGTTCGTGGCAAGCATCGACACGGTCCCCATCGTTTGACAATGGAGTAGTAAACTCCATTATGCGTTGCTCATCATGGACTGAAGTTGTGGATGCCGATCCCGAAGATGTGGGCGCTGGTGTAGGAGAGCGGGGTGTGGCCGATGCAGGAGGTGGTGGAGAATTTGTCGGAGCTGATGATGTGCCAGGTGCTAGGGCAAGCGAGCTCGGTGAAGGTGAGTTGCTAGCTCTCCCTGCTCCCTCGAAGTAGACGTACTCGATGATCATCGAAGTCGTCGTGCACGAGCTCGAGCTTCTCCCTGGCGCGAAAGCTCGCCTGATGAGGGAATGGGAGTCGCCGCTGCTTGGTCAGCATGCAGGTGTCGCAGAACTGCTCCACGTGATCAACACTCGACATGCCCCGCACCATCTCCTTGATGCCAAGCTGCTTTAGGGCCTCAAAGTTGAGGTGCCCAAAGCGCTCGTGCCACCGCCAAGCGTCGTCATCACGGCGGGCTGCAAGACACACGGGCTGCGCCACCTGCACATGAAGAACATAGAGGCGATTGCTTCCTCTATTTACCTTGGCGACAAGTTGGTGCTGATGATCCCAAATGCGCAGCACCCCATGCTCGATCTCCACGCGCGAGCCATTCTCATCCAGCTGGCCAAGGCTGATGATGGAGTTCCTCAGCTCGAGGATGTAGTAGACACCGGTTTGCAACCGATGCCCGCCGATCTTGGCGGTGAAGATGACAGAACCGACGCCCCTTATCTCCACAGCGAAGGCGTCCCCAAACTTTACGGAGCCTCGCACGCTGGAATCCAGGTTGGAGAAGTGGTCCTGCCACCCGATCATGTGATGGGTGGCACCGGTGTCGAGGAACCAACAGTCAATCTTGTCATCATTGGACCCATTGCCGAGGAAGACGTGTGCACGCAGTTCGTCGACGTGGAGAAGAGTGGCAACTATCGACACGGGAGGGTCGCATTCGCTAGGAGCACGACCGTCGCGTGCGCACCACCTCGGAGTGTTGTCGTCGTGTCTGGGCCCGTTTGGGCTGCCGCTGCGAGCGCGGGGCTGCGCTGCTGCCCACTGCACCACCTGCTCATCCTTCGCCCTCCTTGGTAACTCGGCCTCCAAGTCGAGGCTATCTCCCTCGGAGGCAGTGCCACTGTTGCTACCATGGCGCAAAGTTTCGAGCTTTGCCGCCGCAACACGTGCTGCAGCCATAGCCGTCGCTGCTTCCTCTTCCGCTCTCGCTACTGCCAGTTCTGCTGCCACCAACCTCGCCTTCCGAGCCGCCGCTGCCACAGCCTCTGCTGCACCCGGTCGCGCTCCTCCGCCACGATGACTTCGGCCTCCTGCCGACGTCGTGCACTCGAGGTGACCAAGTGGAGAGACTCTCCTACGAACATTGCACAGCGATAGAGTGGAAGGGTCGTGAGGGTTGTTGCTGCACTGGGAGGAAGCCGCTACCGTCGAGCTGCTGCTCGGAGTGTGGGTGGTGCTCGCCGAGTCGTTGGTTTCTAGTGGACCGGCAAGGGAGGAAGATGAACAAGGAGACAGGCGTCTCCATTGGAAAGAGTCGCGGAGGGGATTGGAAAGGTCACAGACTGGGAAGCTTGGATACTCCAAAAAACTCGCGTACCCGTATCGAATTCGTCTCCAGATACAGATACGTATCAGATACGTCCGGATACGTATCCGGTGCGTATCCGGTATTTTTTTATTTTCCAAATAATTAAAAAAATCAAATACGCATCAGACTCGTCCAGATACGCGAAACGCGGGAGTACTTCCGCCCAACACCCCGACGGCTTACACTCGTGAAGCCGTGACTTACCTATGCGGTTGTGCCCTAACTCGCGCGCCATCAGTCCATACTCCAGAGTGTCGTCGGTCGCCATCTCGCCACCGTGCCGCTAGTCGCCGCCGGTCGCCATCTCGCCGTCGACCGCCGCTGTGCTCGGTCTCTCGCTCGCTTGGGTGCTCCCCGCGCCGCTGCGGCTTGGGGGCTGGGGCTGCCGCCGCTGGAGAGCAGATCCGACCAGATGACCACCTACCACGTTCGGCACTACATCAGCCGAACGTAGCTATGTCAACCTCGTTCGGTTGTTGAAGTGACGAACGTGTGTCGCAGAGGATAATTCGGTTGAGCATGACCACATCAACCACGTTTGACATTTCAACAGTCGAACAAGATTAATGTGGCCACGTTCGGCTGATGCAGTGCCTCCTATTTATAGAGTCACATTTGGTTGATGCAGTGCCCCTTATTTATAGAGCCATGTTCGGCACTGCATCAGCCGCACATGACCATCAGCCTCGTTCGGCTATTGAAGTGCCAAACATAACTGACGTGGCCACGTTCGGCCGAAGTAGCTATTGTGGCGCTGACGTGGCCTCGTTCGGCTAATGAATTGCCGAACGAGGTAACATGGTCACGTTCGGCTGATGTAGTATCGAATGTGGCTTGACATGACCACATTCGACGCATACACTATTGACAGGAGTCTATTTTTACAATTTTTTGAATTTGACTATCAGATTTGATTTTTTTTTTAAAAAAATCCGAGATCGAGGCCGACTAACTTTCATTAACTAAGAAAATGGATAAAAATGCATTACTAACTTTCATTAATATTTAGTAATAAGTAGGGCGTGTGACTCAATAATTAGTATTGATACCGCCATTACGAAAAGTTTGTGAGGAAAATTCACTTTTGAGTTTTTTGAGTTTAGAGGTGATAATATTTGGAAAAAAATGATAGAATTGATTGTATATTGAAATAAAGGGAGTAACACATATATCTAAAATAGTATAATCGAGTTAGTGAATTGCTCTCCTTATTTCTAAGATAAAGAGAATCATATTTTTGACATGCTATTCGTAGCAATAGCAAATATTTCTATTCAAATTGACTTGTTATTTTGCTATTCACTTCAATGTACTTGCTAAATATGACTTCATATTTGAATGTGACTATATTTTATTAATTTATATACATATAAGAAAATAAAAAAATTAAATAAGCTCAACATTCAAATAGAATAGCAAGTTTGGTTGGCTTGCTAGATGTAGCAAGTGTGAAGAGAAGAATAGCAAGCCCTCTAAAATAATAAGTTAAGTAGCAAGTACAATGGAAAGATTTTTTAGATTATATTTGATATTTTAGGAGATAGCAAGTACAATGGAGATGTTCTAAAACTCACGGTCAAGCCACGTAAACATCTGATTTAGGGATGGCAGTCGACAAAATTTCAAAATTTTCAGCAAACTTACAACACAGAACATACCACAAGTAGCCACAAATCTAGAGAACACACTACAAGTAGCCATAGATTTGGGGAACACACCACCAGTAGCCACAGATTAGGGACACATATTACACAAGTAGTCACAAATCTGGGTCGCAAGAGGCAGGGCGTCGAGATTCGAGGCGACGTGACGGCCAGGGACGTCGGGGTTCGGTTGCTGCTCAGGGCAGGAGGCTGATGTGGGACTCGGCGACACATTCGGTCGGCGTGAGGCCGGTGCAGACCGTGGGGCTTTGCAACGCGGCCACGCAAGCTTGTCGACGCTATCGCGGGGCCTGGGCAGCGGCGTGGGGCTTCACGACGCAGACACGCGCCGCTTGGAGATGAGGGAGCTGGGGACTGGGCGGAGCGGCGTGTGGCCTGGGTCAGATGGGCGGCGGTGGGGTGAGGCGGAGAGGCAGTGGGGACTAAGGAGGAGAGGTGGCAGGCGAGTGGTGACGGGGTGAAATCGTGAGAGGCAGCGAGGAAAATAGAGAAGTGGGGTTAGGGTTCTGGATGGGTTTATATACTCTGGATAAATGGGTAAACGGGTAAAACGGGTATGCGTAGTAAATATTCGTACCCGTTTACCCGTCGGGTATAAGATTTAATCCATTTTCATGCCGTGGGTATAAAATTTAAAACAAACCCGACTCTAATAAAGTTTTTACCCGCGAATAAACATGTATCCGGATATAATTGCCATCCCTAATCTAATTCCATTAGGAGTGTGCTGGAGGAGAGCATGTCAGGTCGGGCCCGCACGATCTTTTTTTTTAAAAAAATCGAGGAATATCATAGAAAAAAACTGATGTGGGAGTTCAGGATTGCTAAGCCCATAATAAGCCCAAATACGACACCGGCCCATTTAAGAGGAGCCCAAGCCCATTATCTGCCTCCCACGCGCGCCTGCGGCCCATAAAAGCCCACCCACACTTGTCTTATCCTTCCGTCCCGCTGTCCCGCATCCCTATCGCTCTCTTCGCCCTCGCGACGTGCGAACCCTACCTCCGTAGGCGGCGGCGGCGGCGGAGCCTCTCCGGCTGCCGGCGGGTTCACCCGGTAAGCCCCATCGCGTCCTCCTCCCCCCTATACCTACCTTTCCTGCGTGTTCGTGCGCGGTCGTTTGGTTTCTGCCACCGCAAACCCTAGGTCCGCCTGGGGCCGGCGTCGGCGAGCGAGGTAGCCCCCGCCGCTGCTTAGATCCGCGCGGGATTTCGTTGTTCCCTTCCCAGAGCTGTCTCGACGAGCAGTATGACGAGACAGGGGCGCGCTCTTCTTCCCCTGTGGTTGGAAGGGTTCCAAATCTGAGATCCCCTTCCTTCCATGGCGGGTTTCTAGGCTCGCAGTGTCGTTGAGAGTTCGTCAGATATGCAGTATTGGCTCGGTTGGCGTCGCAGTGCCGGGGTGGTTGGGGGTATTTTGCGTTGTCAACTCGCGTTAGTTTGTTTCGTGTGTCAAAATCTGTTGGATCTCGGTGTTATGTCTAATTGTCTGTTTCGTGCTGTGTTCTGTGAAGTAGTGCTCTACTCCTCAAGTCATTATGGTATGGGTTAATGGAAAGGAAAGGAAAATGCATAGTTTACAAGTCAGATTCACAACCCAATTTTAAACATTGTTTTCTACTTAAATGTGATGACTGATGAATTGTGCATAAAATGATAAGGTGCTTGCTTCATTGGACTATGCATATTTCGATTTAATAGTTTTTCTTTGCATGCTTTTTAACATGAACTGCATGCTTGTGCTTTTAAACCTCTTGTCACGTTCTTGAATCTATTACCAAAATACTTCTGTATTGTGCTAAATATTGTTCTTCACAAAAACCATATGCTTACTGCTGATGGCCACATGGCCTTCTTGTTGCTGTATCTATGTGTAATTGCAGACAGAACAATGAGGAGGTACAGCCCACCATATCGCAGCCCCCCGAGGAGGGGATATGGTGGTCGAGGAAGAAGTCCCCCACCCAGGAGGGGACATGGAGGACGGAGGGAGCAGGGTTCTGGAAGTCTCTTGGTTCGCAACATTCCTTTAAGCTGCAGGTGTGTTACCTAAGCACCTTTTTCTTCCGTGATAACTGTATTCTACTATTCTTCATGAGAATAAAATGTTTTGTTCACAAGTTATTGACTTAATTAAATTGTTCGCACCTATTAACTCTGGCAGAGCAGAAGATCTTCGAGTTCCTTTTGAAAGGTTTGGTCCTGTTCGAGATGTTTACTTGCCAAAGGATTATTACAGCGGGTAAAGTAACACTACATGACTATTACATAATTTTGTTTGTTAATTGGCAATTACCAAAAGAAAAAAATCTGTTTTATAAGGATAGTAAAGGTAGACTGTGTATGTTTGTGTGTGTTGTTGTTGCAGTAAGCTTAGAATATTTTCTGAAGTTATGATTGTGTGTGGTGTTGATTTCTGCAATCATTTGGTTTATTTTATGCTCTATTAAAAATTCTTAAATCATTTTGTTGATATGATGATTCATTTGATAGAGTTGTTCCTGTCACTAGAACATGTAATGCACATGCCACATGTGGGAATCTATGTTTTGCTTTCTCCTACTCTCATGTCCTTGGCTTGTGAGTTTTCCCCTGAAATCATTCCCAGGTTCATATTGGATTGAAGTAAATACAATGTTGAAGAAAGCTTTTTAATATTCCTAACAATTCATTTGTTTGGCAAGATAGAGTCTTGTTCGAATGAAGAAGTTCTTCTATGAAGACAAGATTTGATTCATTGAGAAAATTAATTTCACGAAGAGAAGATAGAGAGTTGTACTGGGTGGTCCATGAGAAGATAAAATGGAGTGAAGTTGATTTCAAGTACTATCATGACTTTTCACACATTCGGGAACTTGAAGTGAATGCTTTTGGGAAGATGCTCTTTATGAGGATCACTGTATGTAGTGTTATACAAGAAATTCAGATACTAGAGCCTGGGCATCTAGCTTTTTGCAACATTTGCTTCCCTTTTGGTGGAAATGTTAGTAAGTTGATGACTGTGCTTCACTAAGAATCATAGAGGGCATATTGTGTATTCAACTGTGCTGGTAACATGACAGGCACACAATATACATCAACATTTTGCACCTTATTTGTTAGTTCTCTCATCATTTTTCCATAAACTACTGTGGTCTCATAAAATTAATATACACAGGGAACCACGAGGGTTTGCGTTCGTGGAGTTTGTTGACCCTTATGACGCTTCTGAGGCCCAATATCACATGAATTGTCAGGTGTTCTTTGGCCGCGAGATAACTGTTGTTCTTGCTGCTGAGTCACGGAAAAGGCCAGAGGAAATGCGGGGCAGAACAAGAGTGAGGTATTATTCCCATTACTATTTGAATTCCAAGCCTTATTCTCTGTCATTTGCTTATTTGCAATGTTTTTCTGTGATTGCTTTGCAGAGGGTACTCTGGTCATGAAGGGCGTCGTTCTTCCCATTATGGTATTTTCTCAGTTAGATTATTCATCATTTGTGGTCTTGCGTTGCTAAAGGCACATCTAGTATTCTTTATTTGCTGTAGTTATACTAGGAAAAATGTACCCTATTTTTGTCACTGTTGTTTAATGTCCGTCTCCATACAAGCCCCTTTTGCAGTTTTCAGATTAACATTGTTGGTGTGATATCTTTAGTTTTGTCAACTTTTTCTTTTTAAAATGCTCCAAGTCCTTTGCTATTTCCTTTTGTTGCTACACCATATTAATGATAGCATTTATTGCTTCATACAGGGAGGTCTCATTCACGATCACGTTCCCGCTCCCCTCGGTATCGAGGTCGTCCACGGTCAAGGTAGACCAGTAACAGTTCTGTTTACTTTGTCTGCTTTATGTCATTCGGTCATTCCTAAGCCATTCACATTGTATTCACGAATCCCATGACACACATTTTTTATTTTTTTAAAAGGTCAACCTCTCCTGCTCCAAGACGACGAGATGACTATTCGGCTTCCCCACAGAGAAAAGACACACACCGTGCCAAATCTCCTAGGCGTGATCCAAAAGAACATGAAGAAGACAAGAAGCGGAGATCCTATTCTCCTGGCAGTGATGGCGACCAGCGTGATGCTGATAATGGTTATGAAAAGTAAGTTATAGTGTTTCATAGTCACATTGTTCTTTGTTTAAATACAGGGTCTCTTTTCATTATTCTAAAACAGCTATTTTCATCTACGTTGCACGGATACGCGATACGGGTACGGCGATACGGATACGGCGATACGGCGATACGTAATTTTCAAAAAACATGAATACGGCGATACGGCGAGTATATACATATTAAAAAAATAAAATACACAAGTTAAGGCATAACTTCAACCACATAACATAAGTTCAACATTACAAGATAAGTTCATCACAAGCAAAGTTCAACATTACAAGATAAGTTCAACACAAGCAAAGTTCAATATTACAAGATAAGTTTAACACAAGCAAAGTTCAACACTACCACATAAATTCATTAAAAGCTAATCAATAAAAGTTGATGACAAACAAGCTCATGCTACTCTGTAAGCAATAAAAAACCAGAAAGTAAAAGCTAGCTGTGTGAAACAAAACCTGAGTGAGCAGCTAGGAGGAGCAGCAGGCAGCAGGTCAGGCGAGAGGAGCAGCGGCCACTCGGCCAGCGGGGTGCGGGCGTCGTGTCCAGGCGGGAGGAGGCGTCGTGTCAGGCGGGAGGAGTAGCCATCGAGCCGACTAGCCGGCGTCCAGGCGGGAGGAGCAGAGAGAAGGGGCCGGGCGGCCGGCGGCCAGCGACCTGGCGGCTGGCGGGCGACGGCCGACGGCGATCTGGCGACTGTGAGGCTGGCGGCTGCGACTGGCGGTCTTGCGGGCGACGGCCGACGGCGATCTGGCGAGTGGCGACACGCCGGAGCAGCGGGGCGGCGGCCGGCAACAGCGGCGGCCGACGACGGGAGGCGGCCGGCGATTCTGCGAGGGAGCGGAGGGAGCGGGGGGAGCGGCCGAGAGGGATACGGCTGTGATGGGGGAGTGGTGAGAGAGATTTAGATTTAGGGTTTGTTATTGGGCCATATTTTCAATGGGTCGAGGAAGTATCGGAGTATCGCAGAAGTATCGGAAAAGTATCGGGAATTATTTTGATTTATTTTTAATTCTTATTATCCGATACTCCGCCGATACGCGTATCGGAGCCGTATCGCCGTATCGCCGTATCGGATACGTATCGGATACGGGAACGTGAGTTTTGAGAAGTATCGGTGCATCAGAGATTTTCATGCTCCAATTTGGTTGGTTACCAGTAGAATCCTTTGAAATTTTGGTCTTACTGTTGCTCCCAGGGGAGTTTTTTTTGCTTCATACACCCTGTAGAGTACTTTGGTCATACTGTGGGCGTTACTTTTGGGATATATATAAATTACTTACCTCATGGAATGCTTTGTCGAAGAACTTACAATATTTTATGTTTGTAGGAGGTTGCCCCCACCTGACAGCGGATCCCCTCCGTATCGGAGGAGACAATTCTCAGGATCGCCTACAGGATCCCGCTCCAGGTCCGCTGATGGGTCTCCTGCCCGCAGCGACTGACAGAAGAAACACTATGCAGTGTGCTGCTGCCCCCATTTAGTCCTTGTTAGTTGGACCAGGTCTGTTCAAGTAAAACTATTGCCTTTTGTTGTAACGCTAGTATCCATCCTGCTCTGTCAGCTGTGGGCGATGCAAGGACATGGCTTTGTCAGCTGTGTGCGCTGCTTTTATATTTATGTTCTTCAGGTTTGGAGACATTTTGGTGAAACTTTGGACTTACTTCATGTCATATCACTTCACCATATCTATCTAATGTTTTAGTGTGTGCCATGTACCTGAAGTTCTATGCTACATTTATCTTGTTTGGAAAAACTTGTTATTACAGCAATCATCTCAGCTGGCTGGAAAAGCTTCATCTCTCTATGCATGTCATCATAGTATTGTTATCTATGGCATCTGATCTGTTTTTTGCCTGATGAATTTCTGAAGTGTTTTTTTCTTTATTGGGTTTTAGTTAGAGCCCGTTTGGTGGATGTTGCTTTTTTTACTCTAGTTTAGAGTATTAAATGTAGATTATTTATAAAACTCATTCATAATCGGTGGATTATTTATGAGATGAATCTAATGAGTCTAATTACGTCATGATTTGATAATGTGATGCTATAGTAAACATTTGCTAATCATGAATTAATTAGGCTTAAAAAATTGTCTTGTGAATAATTCTCCAATTTTGTAATTATTTTTATAATCAGTTCAAGTTTAATCCTTTAAATTGATGTTCAAAAATTGTCTCGAGAATAATTTTCCAATTTTGTAACTATCTAACTTACCAGCACCCAAAAAAGTTACGTTGGCTTGAGAGGCATGCTACCTCCCTCCTCTCCTTGTCTCCGCCACTACGGCCATGATCGAGAAATCAAGAGTAGACAACACGTGATGCTCAGCTCGCTTGTCACGCACATGATGCATCGCGATGGAACAACACATTACATGCAGTAATTCAAAAACAAAGTTGGTAGTTAGACGCGAAGAGAGATGCCCTAAATTTTATTCCCTAAATTACATATAGGGATTATCCTAAAGTCTATCTCATCTTAAAAATTAATTAATCTACAACAGTTCCCCTATAATTTCATGGTGACAGAGTTACATGGCACCTGTGCGTGTTGCGTTCTCGCTGCCTTTGGAAGAGTTGTCTGAATCTCTCGAGCTCGGAGCTCCAGACTTGTACCTGTCTTGTAAAAGCTTCGTCACCGAACAGCCTCGCGAATCGACGAGGGAAAAGAAAAGGCAAAAAGGTCGCGGCTTTGAGACTTTGAGAGAGACACGACGCCGCAATATCAAGATCGATCGGATCCCATGGAGAGGAGTCGCTGCGATGGCGGCGGCGTCAGGCTGGTCTTCATCGAGACGCAGTACGTCACCTCCGACGCGGCGGGCTTCAAGTCCCTTGTGCAACGCCTCACCAGCAACGCCGCCGCCGCCGCGCCCCTGCCGCCGCTCCAGAGGCCGCGAGGAGAAGGCCGCAGGTGCCACGGCGGCGCGGCGTCGGCGTCGGCGTCGTCCGGAGTGGTGGGGCGGCGGCCCGCCGTGCCGGCGCCGGCCTGCGTGGAGGAGTTGCTCTACGAGACGTGCGATGACCTCGACGAGATGTTCTGCGTCGACGTCGACGCGGGCGGATGGCGCTACGGCGATTTCCCCTGCTGATCGACGGCTCGCCTTGAGCTTAATCACTTGATGACCTCACTCCACAGTTCTGGATGCTCTCTGCATATTGTTCATCCTTTTTTTTCCCTGAAACTCTGTATATTGTGTTGAAAGTTGGCGTACGAAAGGTAATCCAATTATTTAATTCCAAAGCATGTATGATTAGTAGGATAGAGATCCATTTATAAGGTGAAATTATCTCTATTTATTAAATAAAAAAAATTCAAGCATGCATGTGCGTATTCACGTATTTTTCACGTGAGATACCATGTGGTAGAAAAATAATATTCAATATTTTGGACTTTCATGTATCTGTATCTAAATGCACTATTTTAGTGTGATTAAAACTGAAATTTAAATAGCCATCAAACATCAAAATAAATATTTCAATTACTAGTTGTTTTGAATATGAGATTTAAAACTTCCGTTACTAGTATTTGTGGTCAAATTTATGTGACATGAATTTGCTAGTTACTAGTAATAATTTTGGCCATGATTATGATTTTCTATAAAAGATTAGAGACGTTTAATCTGAAGACTGTTTTTTAATCCCGGTTCTTTCCACATCTCTACTCCACTACCTTAATCTATTACGCTGCTTAGACTTCATCGATTTTTTTCCGGCATGCATCGAATTGGAAGAAGAGTGGGATCTCCGAACAATTGCCGTAAGGAACACCTGTACTGGGCGACAATCAAGTTTCTAGGCAACGCTTGTTCGCGACTACTCATGTGAACCTGGACGCGACTATTTCCTCTACATGTTGCCTTCCGCAATTTTTTGTCTTGTTTATTTGAGACTCGAACATGAGGTTTAGCTACTCAGCATCTCAAATCATTTTTTCACGATTACAAGAAATACATACAAAAACAGTAGTGTTCACGACTTCAGATTCGTTTGGAACGAACGGTTTTCAGAAACAAATAGATACAGTAACATCCAGTTTTGTAAGAATTCGAACTAGTTGGACATGTTTCCAACCAGGTTGAAAGCTGAAATAAACTATTTGATAAATCTAACTTTTTTAACCATTGCTTCTTTTAACTCATATAAAATAAAAGTTATACATCCTCAGATTCCACAATCATTCTACCCAATTACTTCACCATTTCATATAAACATATTATAATTATTGTTAATTAAGATATAAAATTATCATTTCGGATTATTAATATATAAACATCGCTCTCGAACAAATGGAGAGCTATATAACTTTGAACAACTCACGGTAGATTTTTCAAATCCATTGCTCAGCCAAACACTCCAACATTTGTCTTTAGGCAGCAAAACAGCTCACTACTAGAATTCCCATTAAAGTTTCATGCAGCAGAGTTTGATAGCGATTCTACTGCTAATGAAATTCGAAGCTGAGTTGCTTGACAGATTACATCTCACGCTCATCAGCAGGATTCACTCAGGCTCCCCAGTGGAATTGTCCAAATCGAGCGTTGCGTTTCCTGCACGAGATTTTCCATTAAATATTTACAAGAAAATATATCAGGTTCTCTTCTGACTTAACATCAGTTTCCACGACTTTGACTTCTGGTTTTGACTCCCAATTCTGGTGCCTGACAGCCTGAATATTTAGCAGCCATTTAGTTTGGGTTGTAATGCGCACAGCCGTAAATATCATAGTGAATATGATATCAAACTTAACAAATTCCCTAACAACAAAGTAAACCTTAAATACATCTTTCCTCACGAGTTTCTTCAGTAAGTTACGTTAAATACAGTGCATTAATATGTGCCATATCTATTCGTTATCATTGTATCCTATTGATGTTCATACTACCTCAATTTCTCCATACATCAACATTAAGCAACAAATGTTCACATCACACCATTACTTTCGCCAGCATCAAAAGTCAAAACCCACATACCTAGTACCGATCTTCAAGCATATCTATTTTTTCTAAATATAGCAAGTTCTTACAAATTACTCTGAGCAAAATGCCCTCAAGAGTCACACCAACAAGACTGTTTTCCAACAAACAGATGATAACTGGCTTTTGATACAAGATAATGGCATTTTTGGTATGATTGAGCTTTTAAATCCATGATTGTGAATAGAGACAAAAGGATAGAGGGATCAAGAACAATTAGCCAATAAGTTATAATACTATAAAAGCGGAAAGAATGAAAGATATAGCACACACTAATGCATTGTACACGATAAAAGGTGAAGTCCATTTTTAGCCACTTAACTTTGCTCAGAGTCATTTTTTTACCCTGAACTAAAAAAACTGTTTATTTTTCACTCTCAACTTTCAAAACCGTTTATTTTTCACCCTCAACATCCAAAAATAAGACAAAAAACACACTGGGACATATTTGTTAGTGGTTTTGCTTGGAAAGTGGTTTTTCACAATTCTTACTCTTATTATACATTTTTATTGATGAAAATGTCACTTAGGTTCACAGCCATGAAACTTATATAATTGAAGTTCATGCCAGTGAAAAGCCACTATTATATTGATCAAAATCACCATGAAATACGGTATAAGGTGTTCTGTGTCTGGTGTAGAAAGTTGAGGATAAAAATAACTGGTTTTATAGTTCATGGTGAAAAATGGCTTTGAGAAAAGTTCAAGGATCAAAAATATACTTTACACTATGTATGTGTGTATATATATACACACACACACTTACATATATACATCCTTGCAGGCAAGAGTTTGTTGAATAGACAAAACGAAAATGAGGAAAAATAGGGACACGCCATTTGGATACTTACTACATGCGAGGACATATACAACAAAGATTACAAGCTCACACAATGCCTTGCAACAAATCTGATAGACTATCTCTTCTTTTTCAAAGGAAATAGCAGAAGGCATGTCATGATATTTCTTCAATAAAGTTGGACAGCATGATTTACAAGCTAACTGCAAACTGTGAGCCTAAATTGCTAAAAATAAGTAAAAACATGAGCGGTACGAAAAAGAGCTCCTTATTTGGGACAGAGTATATTCGGTTATTTAAATTGCAGAAACTTGTTGCTTGATAGGTAACATCTTGACTAGATTCTCATAAACTTGAAAATAAAACTATCAAGAATCTCAATTTATATAAAATGATTAAGTCTCTAGGAGTGATCACAAGAGTAATAACCCAGACATATTTTCCTTGAATCTTAAAATTTGCACAAAGAAGGCTGGACATGCTTTTATCTGAATTTGAAAAAAAAAACATGGAATAGATAAAACAGGAAATGAGGAAATAAAGGTGTGTAATGTGAGCACTTTTTATGCAATAATATGCTCAACAAAAATATTATGGGCCCACGAAACATGCCACAAACCCGATAATTTCTACTAAACTCCGAATGCATATATTTACATAAAAAATTTAAGTGTCATTTACAAATTACAACATCACACTAAGTGATTAGTCATTCTTGGGAAAGATTTTGTCCACCTCTATAAATCTATGTAATCATGGTCATATCTATTTGAAAAGTATTTGGAAATGAAATCATTGTACACATTTATATGAATCAAGAGATGAGCTTTTCATGACCATACTTACATAAATACAACAAATAGTCAAATGGGTTGATAGGTAAAATGTAACTTTGAGAAGCAGACACCATACCATAAGATTTTGGTCGTCAATCATCATGCCATCGTGTCAAAGGTGGCTTAACTTGAAGGATGAGACTGGACATGACTAAAATAAACAGCTACCATTATTTTCATTTGAATCTTAAATTTTGCATAGTGAAACTGTGCAAGTGTGGGGTTATGCAAGAAGGTCAACCCTAAAATAAAAGCCACCATTATTTTTCTTTGAATCTTAAATTTTGGATAGTGAAACTGTGGAAGTCTGAGGTTATGCAAGGTCAAGCATGCTTTTGTTGAGATGGACTTCTGCAATGAAGCCTGGGAATTCTCATGTGCTCGCAACATAGCGATGGTGGCCCAGCTGCCTTATCTCACCTACAAGAGGAAAACATGCATGCTTTAAATGAATGTGTAGAGGATTGGAATTTGGGGCAATTGGCCACACCTCAATGGGAGGGTGCGCCTTCTATTATATAGGGCCAGCTGGCCTTGCTTTACAAGGCAAGGGTAATTCCCTTGATTTATATCTGCTAACTATAGTAACTAATCCCTGATTTACAATTGTTATTCCTGATTTACATCTGCTAATTATGGCTGTGATATGCCGCAGCATATGGTAACTGGTAAGGGGCTGCAGCATATTCTATTGCCTAACACCCGCCCGCAGTCGAAGCGGGAGGCTCCCGGACGCAAAGGCTAGATCGAAATTCTCAAAAGAGTGCTGTCGGAAGCCCTTTAGTCATGATGTCGGCGAACTGGTGAGAAGAGGGCACATGGAGAACCCGAATCTCACCAAGGGCCACCTTTTCGTGGACGATGTGAATGTCGATCTCAATGTGCTTCGTTCGCTTGTGGTGGACGAGGTTGGCCGTCATGTAGAAGGCACTGACGTTGTCGCAGAAGACAACAGTGGCAGAGGGCAGCTGGATGTGGAGCTCCTGGAGTAACTGTCGAAGCCAGCAGCACTCAGCCACAACGTGAGCCACGACCCGATATTCTGCCTCGGCGTTGGAGCGGGACACCGTGGTCTGGCGCTTGGAGGACCAAGAAACCAGATTGTCGCCGAGATAGACGCAGAAGCCGGAGGTGGATCGTCGAGAGTCTGGACAGCCTGCCCAGTCAGCGTCAGAGTAGGCAGTCAGCGTGTCGACAGAGCCGGTACCAATGTGAAGACCCGAGGAGAGAGTCCCTTGGACAAAGCATAGGATGCGCTTGATAAGCGCACGATGAGGCTCGCGCGGGGCGTGCATGAAGAGGCACACATGCTGAACAGCATAGGACAAATCAGGACGAGTCAGCGTCAGGTACTGGAGAGCCCCCGCCAAGCTCCTGTACTCAGATGCGTCCTTCTCTGACAGTAGAACCCCGTCGGTCGCGGATAGCTTGGCATGAGTGTCAATAGGTGTCGGTGTCGGATGACACTCAGCCATGCCCGCGCGCTGAAGAAGCTCGATAGCGTAATGTCGCTGGGAGAGGAAGAGGCCATCTGAGGAGCGTGTGACAGCGATGACGAGGAAGTGGTGGAGGGCGCCAAGATCCGTCATGGCGAACTCGGAGCTCAGCCGAGCCATAATGCGTTGAAGGAGGGCCGAGGACGAGGCGGTGAGCACAATGTCATCAACGCAAAGCAGTAGGTAGGCGAGGCTCATCCCTTCTCGTAAAATGAAAAGGGACATGTCGAAGGTGGAGGCGACGAAGCCGAGCTGTCAAATGAAGGTGGCGAAGCGCTGGTACCAGGCACGCGGAGCTTGCTTTAGTCCATACAAGGACTTCTGCAAACGGCAGATGTGGTCTGGAGCACCAGGGTCGACGAATCCTGGCGGCTGCTGACAGTAGACGGTCTCCTCGAGGTGGCCGTGAAGAAAGGCGTTCTTCACGTCCAGCTGGTGAATCGGCCAGGTGCGGGACGCGGCGATGCTGAGTACAGACCGTATGGTGGTCGGTTTGACAACCGAGCTGAAGGTCTCGTCGTAGTCGACGCCCTCGTGCTGGGAGAAGCCTCGGACAACCAGGCGAGCCTTGTGGCGGGCGAGGGACCCATCGGCATGGAACTTGTGCCGGAAGATCCACTTCCCCGTCATGATGTTGGCGCCGGGAGGGCGCGGAACGAGCTGCCAGGTGTTGTTGTCGACGAGGGTCTGGTACTCATCCATCATCGCAGCATGCCAGTTGGCGTCGGCCAGTGCGCTGCGGTAGTTCGTCGGAATCGGCGATGGCGGGGATGTAGAGGCCGCCAGCCCTTTATAGCTGACGTGAGGGATGTCACCCGTCATGGTGCGTGGCGGTGGTGGCGGAGCAGGCGATGCCACCAGTGCCAGTGAGGGCGCCATCGGTGGTGTCGAGGCGTCAGGAGGGGCTGCCGGGGCAGCCGCCGCTCCGAACGGCTCATGACGGGGGCGGCAGACGTAGACCCGTGGAAAAGGGACCACGCTGGGTCCAGGCGGGGGCACGTGACCGTGCCCGGCTGGTGTCGAAGGAGGCGATCCAGGTGATGTCACAACGTCGGGGGGTGGCTGCTCAACATCCGAGGGGGATGGAGTGACCACGGGCGTCGAGGAGGAAGTCCCACCTACAACAACAGTAGAGCAAGGCACCGAAACCATATCGTCGTCGAGGAGAAAGTCGTGGGAGGCGGGGGAGGAGGCGTCTGAGGTGGCTACAAAGGGGAAAGTGGTCTCATCGAATATGACATGGCGAGAGATGATGATGCGACGTGTCGATAGGTCGAGGCAGCGATAACCTTTGTGCGAGGGGGGATATCCGAGGAAGACGCACGCCGTGGAGCGAGGGGCGAGCTTATGTTTGGAGGTTGCTTGCATGTTGGGGTAACAAAGGCACCCAAAAACACGCAGATGGTTATAGGTTGGCGGCTGATTATGTAGACGAGTGTATGGAATGTCATGCTGAATGGAGGATGGGCGCCTATTATGGAGGTAGCAGGCTGTCAGGAGTCCCTCTGCCCAATATGCGGAGGTAGGGAGGCATGGAGGAGCATGGTACGAATGGAATTGTTGAGTGTGCGGATGATGCGTTCGGCTTTGCCATTTTGGGGTGATGTGTGGGGACAGGAGGAGCGGAGGTGAGTGCCTTGAGCAGCGAGGAATTTGGTGGTGGCAGTGTTGATGAATTCAGTCCCGTTGTCAGCCTGAAAACATTTTATGGGAGAGCTGAATTGTGTTTTGGAGAGCGCAGCAAGCTCAACTAAGTGTTGGTGGACCTCTGATTTTTTTCGGAGTGGAAAAACCCAATAGTAGTGGCTATAATCATCCAAACAGGCCAAGTAATATGAAAAACCAGACAAACTGTTGATGGGGGAAGTCCAAACATCACAGTGAACCAGTTCGAAAGGAGCATGAGTTATGGACTGTGAAGAACTGAAAGGTAGACGCGTATGCTTGCCTATCTGACATGAGTGGCATAGGGAGCAGTCTACTTTATTACAGGAAACAGCATGCAGTTTATTAAGGCGTTCTAGAGTAGCAGGTGCAGGGTGGCCGAGACGTTGATGCCATAGAGTGGACGAAGCAGCCAGGAGAGCATGAGGTGGAGTGGCAGCTGTGGAGGCAGGCATGGTGTATAGGTCCCCATCACAGTTACAGCGGAGAATCACGCGTCCCGTCCTGAGATCCTTAACAGAAAACCCATGTGCGTCAAATTCAAAGGAACAACTATTGTCGCGAGTGAATTGACGGACGGATAGCAGGTTGCGAACTATGGATGGTGCGACAAGAATATTATTAAGAGCGAAATTTGTGGTAGGTGTAGAAAGGATGGAATGACCTCTAGACGTAACAGGAATGCTGGTGCCATTACCTACTGTTATTGAGGAGATGGAGGGGGGGGGGGGGGGGGGGGGGGAGGCGTTGGGTAAGCATACCAGCCGAGGATGTCATGTGCGTGGAGGCGCCGGAGTCAACGATCCAGTCGTCCTGCAATTGCAAGTTCTGCAGGGCAGAAATGAGGCCAGCTGCATCCCAGGTGCTGGTGGAGGTGTTGGAGCCGTTGGAGGAGGTCTGGAGCGGAGCAAAGGCGGTATTGGCCTGCGGGGAAGGCCCTAGTATGCCTGGATTGCGCCCAGTCTGGGCACCAGGACCTCCAGGGGCGCCAGAGCCACCCTGGCGACGCTGTCCAGGAGGGGTGACGCGCTCTCCAGGGGCCACACGTTCGCCGGTCCAGGGATTGAAGCCCCAGGGAACGCGTTTGTTGGTGCTGGTGCTGCCGGAGGTGCCGCCGGAGGAGTTTGGGAAGGGCTGCTGGCCACCCTTCTTGGTGTTAGGACGCCGGCCGCCCTGCAGGTGCTGCTGTTGGGGACCGCCAAGAGAGGAGGCAGCAGCCAGGAGGGCGGTGGTGGCGCACACTTTTTCCTCGTTGTGCAGGCGCAGTTCTTTGAGGAGGAGCTGGTGCCAGGTGACAGCGAGGGTGAGGGGCTGCATCCCGGCGACGTTGGAGTAGACCTCGTTGAGCCCTCGCAGCAGGTTGAGGACGAGGTTGGGTTCAGTGACGGGCTGCCCAACGTCGCGCAGTTCGTCGGCCTTCTCCTTCATGCGAACGCAGTAGGCGTCAATGGACAGATCCCCTTGAGTCATCGAGTGGAACTCGTGATTCAAGAAGATGGCGCGAGGGGCTTTGTTCGCCTGGAACACCGCGCCGATGGCCGCCCAAAGGGCGCTCGCCGTCTGCTTGTCGTCGGTCATGGTGAGGTTGAGGACAGCGTCGGAGACGGTGCTGTACATCCATCCGCGGACGCAGAAGTCAGCCTGCAGCCAGGTCTCGGCGGAGTTCGAGGTGGAGGTGGTGGCGAGATGATGAAGCAGCCCAATTTCCCACATGTGGCCTGGAACGCCGTCGATCACTTGGTGAAGTTAGAGGGCTTCAACTCAAGGGTCATGGGGACGTGGAGCTTGATGTTGATGGTGGCAAAGGGGAAGATCACGGGGGCAGCCTCGCTTTTGAGAGCACCGCTGGTGGCAGAAGAGAGGTCTGATTCGGTTCCCATGGGGAGGGGAGGGGGCTGAGGGGAAAGATCGCGAGATTAGATCGGGATCGGGACCTGAACTCGTGATACCATGTAGAGGATTGGAATTTGGGGCAATTGGCCACACCTCAATGGTGGGAGGGTGCGCCTTCTATTATATAGGGCCGGCTGGCCTTGCTTTACAAGGCAAGGGTAATTCCCTTGATTTTTATCTGCTAACTATAGTAACTAATCCCTGATTACAGTTGTTATTCCTGATTTACATCTGCTAATTATGGCTGTGATATGCCACAGCATATGGTAAGGGGCTGCAGCATATTCTATTGCCTAACAGAATGGATTTGCCATATTCTACATGGATACAGATTGGATTCATTCTCAAACAGGAAACACAACTTCACTTAAACCAAACTGATGGAAACCAACATGGGACATACAAAAGGGATATGGGCATATTTTCCTGCCTTTAAAAATGTTTATGGAATAAGACAGAAATATCATCATCAAGGGATCATATACAACATCCGGTTCCATAGTGTAGTGGTTAGCACTCCAGACTCTGAATCTGGCAACCTGGGTTCAAATCCCGGTGGGACCTTTTTTTGGTATTGCTATAATCCTCAAATGGAATGTGCATAGTCAATTGCTTGTAGGGCCAATATATGCTGCACGAGCTGTTTATTATTACTTATTAATACAATAGTTTAGTGGTGAGTTGTAACAGTACACAAGAAAAAAAAACCACCTTTTTACAACTGAACATGCATCTTCAAATATGTGTGCAAGGATATTTGAGTTGTGCAATGTTACTGAACTACGGAAAAAAATTGTTTGCAACACCTTCATAGTGGCATATAACCCAAGAGAAAATTGCACTTGCAAGTCATTGAAAGAAGTTATTCCTCTCATATCCCTGTACTCAATCTACCTGTGTCAAGGGCAGTGACGCCCAAGGTAGCAGGTCCCCGACTACGAAGCTCGTAGTCGTGATCCGTGGTCACCAGCCGGGTTATGCCCCCGCACCGTCCTCATCGATCGGGTTATCCCCCTGATCGCCGGCTTGTGTAGAGAGAGGGAGAGAGTAGATTGATAATATTCTTGCTTCATTCCAAAAGACAGAGCTACATGGGTATATATAGACCGCAGCCCTAACTAACTTCAATCTAATCTCTTAGCTAACAAAATCCAATCCGATCTCTTAACTAACAAAATCCAATCTAATCTCTTAACTAACAAAATCCCCTTAACAGAATCAATCTCTTAATCAGCCTTATCCCTTCCTAACCGCCGCTGATGGCCGCGCCGTGCGCGCTTTCCTACATGGCCGCCGCGCACGTCCCGGGCCCTATGGCGCCTGGTGTATGTGCGCCCGACCATGACATCTCCCTCCCCGTCGAGAGCCAGCTCGTCCTCGAGCAGGAATTGTGGGAACTTGGCGCGGAATGGGGCGACATCTTCCCATGTAGCCGACGCAGCCGATGCTCCTTTCCACTGAATGAGGACTTGATGGACTCCTCGGGCTAGTCAGTACCGCACTGCGTGCTCAGGCTCTGGATCAAGGGCGTCGTGATGCAGTAAGGGTAGCGGTGGAGGCTCCGTTGGCGGAACTCCCTGGAACTTCTTCAGCGGCCCGACGTGAGACGTTGTGGATGCGCGCACGAGGGGGAAGTTCCAACCGAATGGTGACCTTGTTGATGAGCTCGGCGACACGGTACGGCTTGAAGAACCGTGGTTTGAGCTTGCCGCCGACCGGCTAGGGAAGTGATGATGCAGCCCATTGACGTAGTCGAAGTAGCGCCCAATCGCCCACCTGGTAGCTGACGGGCCTGTGTACGCGGTCGTAGTACCTCTTCTAGTATGCATGTGCTTGTTCGAGGCGGTAGCGCATATCCGCCAGGAATTCCGTGCGCTCCTCCATATTCTTGGCAACGGCCGGCACCATGGTGTCGCCCGGTTCATACGACCGGATGGATGGCGGATCACGCCCATAGACCACATGGAAAGAAGTGTCTCTCAGTGATGTCTGGTATGCTGTGTTGAAGAGGAACTCTGCCCACGGCAGCCACCGGAGCCACTCGCGCGGCCTGTCCCCCGTGAGGCAACGCAAGTACATGAGGATGACACGGTTGGCTGATACAGACTGGCCATATGATTGGGGGAGAAACGCTGTCGTCATCTGCAGCTTGGTGCCCATCAGGCGCATGAGTTCTTGCCAGAATATGGACGTGAAGACTGTGTCGCGATCGGAGACCATGGACTGTGGGATGCCGTGGAGCCGCACAATGTCGTTGAAGAAGGCTTGAGCGACCGATCCATGGTTGTCACGGCGCCCCGGCGAAACCAGTCGCCAGGGGGCCGACTGGACGCCTAGGCGCCTAGGCGGGCGCCTAGGCGTCGCCTAGGCGACCAATTAAATTCAGCATGCAAATGTCAGCATGCTCCATAGTTCATACTCCATAGTTCACTTCATACTTCATAGTTCATAGTTCATAGCACACAACCACACATGCAGTGCCTTGCTGCCTGCCTGCTGCTTGCCTTCTCTGTTGCTGGTTGCCTTGCTCTTGTGCTGCTTGCCTTGCTGCCTGCTGCAGTGCTGCCTTCTCTGTTGCTGGTTGCTGCCTGCTGGAAACTGCTGCCTTCTCTGTTGTTACCTTCTCTGTTGCTGCTTGCTGGAATCTGCTGCCTTCTCTGCTTGCTGCGGCGAGGGAGCACAGGGGAGGGGGAAGCAGGGGAGGGAGCACAGGGGAGGGGGAAGCAGGGGAGGGAGCCGAGGCGGCCGGTGGCCGGGCGGCGCAACTGCGCAAGGGGACAACTCGCTAGGGGAACCGGAGATCTAGCGGCCGGCGGCGCCGCCCGGGCGGCGCAAGGGGAAGAGGAGCAACTCGCTAGGGGAACCGGAGATCCGGCGGCCGGCGGCGCAAGGCACAGGAGCAGATCCGGCAGCCGGCGGGCGGCGGCGCAAGGAATGAGGCGGCGGCGCAAGGGAAGAGGCGGCGGCGCAAGGGAAGAGGAACCGAAAGGGCCTGGGCACGCCTTAGAGGCTTAGAACGGAGGCACGGACCCTAGGCGCTCGCCCAGAGTCTCCTGGCGACCGCCTAGGCGCCATGGGCAACGCCTAGGATCTCCAGGCGGGCGCCTATCTCACCCAGGCGAGGCGATTCAGCCAGGCGACCGCCTGGACGCCTAGTCGGCGCCTAGGCGTCGCCTAGGCGACGCCGTGACAACAATGGACCGATCCAGCTGAATATGGATGTGCCAACAGAACGAAGTGACAGTACTTGCTGAACCTGTCCACTACGGTGAGGATCACCGACTTGCCACGGATGCGAGGAAGCGCCTCTACAAAATCGAGCGCGACATCCGTCCAAACACCCTGTGGGGCTGGGAGCGGAAGGAGTCCTGCCGGGTGCACATGCTCCATCTTGTAACGCTAGCAAACCTCGCACTGGCGCACCTTGTCCTGCACAACTTGTTTCGGGTTAGGGGAATGAAAATCGCGTCGTAGGCGGTGGAGCGTTCGATGGACGCCCTCATGTCCGTCCTCATGGACCGCCCCCAAAATTTCCTGCAACAGCGAGGAGGTGGGCGGTATGTACAGCCGGCCAACGAACTGCACCATGCCATCCACGACCGACCAAGGTGCTAGACGGTCACCAGCGGCTATCTCCGCATGTAGGGTGACGAGGGTCGAGTCCCCGAGCTGAGCCTGCCGAAGTTTGTCAATGAAGTCAAAACGTGGGGCGGACAGAGCAAGTAGCTCCCCGTCCACTGTGTCGCGCCGAGATAGTGCGTCTGCCACGACGTTTGTCGCGCCTGGCTTATACTCCACGGAGAAGTCGAAGCCCAGTAGTTTGTCGACCCAGTGGTGTTGCGGAATAGTGGCCAAACGCTGGTCTAGTAAGTACTTCAGGCTGTAATTATCCGTCTTGACGCTAAAACGGCGACCCCATAGGTACGGTCTCCAGTGGCGCACCGCCTAGACCAAGCCGATGAACTCGCGTTCGTATGCCGCCAGCGCTTGGTGTCGTGGTGCCACGGGTCGACTGAAGAAAGCGAGAGGATGACCCTCTTGTATGAGGACTACGCCGAACCCGTAAGACGACGCGTCGCACTCGACAACGAAGGGCTTGGTGAAGTCCGGCATGGTCAACACTGGTGCTATGGTGACCGCTTCCTTGAGCGCGGTGAAGGCCGATGCAGTTGCTTCGCCCCAAGCAAAGCCCTCCTTGAGGAGTATCGTAAGCAGCGTCGCGATGGACCCGTAGTTGTGGATGAACTTGCGGTAGTAGCCCGCGAGTCCGAGGAAGCCACGTACTGCCCGCGCCGAACGAGGTACCGGCCACTCGAGGATGGCCTTCACCTTGGCAAGATCCATGGCCACGCCTGCCTCCGAAATCGTGTGGCCAAGGTAGGCGACGGAGGCGACTCCAAACGCACATTTGGAGCGTTTGACGAAGAGGACTTGTTGTCGAAGCGTGCTAAGTATGGCCCGAAGATGACGAAGATGATCCACCCAGGATTTACTATAGATCAAAATGTCGTCAAAGAAAACAAGTACAAAGCGGCGAAGAAATGGGCGCAGTACATCGTTCATGAGGGCCTGAAACGTGGCCAAGGCGTTGCACAGCCCGAATGGCATCACGAGGAACTCATATAGGCCATCGTGAGTACAGAACGTCGTCTTGTGGATGTCCTCCGGCCTCATGCGCACCTGATGGTACCCTGAGCACAGATCGAGCTTGGTGAAGAATTTGGCGCCATGGAGCTCATCCAACAGCTCGTCAACGACCGGGATTGGAAAAGCAATCTTGACCGTGAGCGCGTTGAGGGCGCGATAGTCAACACAGAATCGCCATGACCCATCCGGCTTCTTGACAAGGAGGAATGGTGAGGAGAACGTGGAGTCACTGCGCCGCACGATTCCTTGCCCAATCATGGTGGAGCATTGTCTTTCTAATTCATCCTTGTGCGCCGCCGGGTATCTGTAGGGACGGACGACCACTGGCCCCACTCCCGGCTTGAGAACAATGCGGTGGTTGTGGCCGCGCTCCAGCGGTAGACTGGTGGGCTCGGCGAAGATGTCGGAGAAGCCGAGCACTTCCTCTAGTAGAGGCTCGATGTTCTCAGTGGCGTGCAGGCGTGGGGAGCCCGGTGTAGTGAAGCCGCACCAGCAGACATCCCGGCCGGCTTGCTTGAACGCCATGGTGCCGGCGGCCAGGTTCCACACAATGTCTCCTAGAGTGGCCATCCATTGCGTGCCCAGTACCACGTCATAGCCGGACAGGGGCATTACGTATAGGTCCACGCTGAATGCCATCTTGTCGATGAGCACCGTTGCCTAGCGGAGGACCCTAGGGCAGGCGACGCGTTCCTCGTTGGACACCGTCGCTGTGAGTTGAGGGTGTGGCTCGACGGGTAGGCACGCGCGCCGAGTGGCCTCTTCCCCAATGAAGTTGTGCGTGGATCCCGTGTCGATGAGCGCGATGAAGTCTGCGGCGCCCACCTGCACGCACAGCTGGATGGTGCTGCTCACCCGTGCGCCCACAACCACATGTAGCGAGAACACCAGGGTCTCCTCCGTTGTCGTGTCCTCTGCAATTTCCACGCCGTCGATGTAGAAGATCCGGCGGCAGACCCGATTGTGGCCTAGTGTGTACGGCTGGTCGCAGTTGTAGCAAAGCCCAAGATGACGTCGTTCGGCATGTTCATCTGTGGACAAGCGCTTGACCTGGGGTGTAGCCCCCTGGGCCAGCGGCGCCGGAATCGCCGTTGGCTTTGATGGAGGCGTTGGGGTCGTAGGAGACGTGGCCGATACAAACGGCGCAGGGCGAGACGCCAACGTTGGTGGTGAGGTGCGTGGCGCGGCCTTGGACGGCGCCTGACTCAGCCAATCTAGCTCGACGAGCTCCAGTTGGCGTGCCAAACTCATCGCTGCCGCCAGAGATGTCGGGTTGTGGATGCGCACTTGGTGACTGAGCGGGGGCAGCAAGCCGCCGGTGTAGAGCTGCACGCGTTGAGCCTCCTCAAGCCGCCCGGCACGGGGAAGGAGAGCCTGGAACCGGCTGGAGTACTCCTCGACGGTCCCCGTGTGGAGGCATTCTACGAGCCCGAACAAGGGGGCTGATCGTAGTGGCGGCCCAAAACGCAGATGCAACAGCTCCTTGAATCTGCCCCACGGTGGCGTACCTTCATCTTCCTGTAATTGGATAAACCATAGTTGTGCAACGTCTTCCAGATTATATGAGGCCATCCATACCTTCTCCTCTGGCATGGTGCGCTGTTGACGAAAATAAGACTCGCACTTGTTGACGAAGAGCAAGAGGTCAGACTTCCCGTCGTAGCGTGGGAAATCAAGCTTCTGAAATCTGGGAGGACGGTCGAGGTCACAAGGCCCCTTAGGGCGGCTGCCGCCAGTAGCGGACGTCGAGGCCGACTTGTCCTTGAGGCTTGCCATCTCAGCTTTCACGACCGTCAAGTCGTTGGTGAGGGCCTTCAGCATCATCATGACATCGGCGAGGGTTGGTTCCGCCATGGTGCGGCTTGCCGCGGTGGGCGCCGTGAAGGAGGGAGACGACCGCAGCGGGCTCAGGGGGGTTGCGGCGGCTGAGGTGGACAGCTGGGCGGAACGGGTGGGCGAGGATTGCCGTGACCTTGATACCAGGTTGTCAAGGGAAGTGACGCCCAAGGTAGCGGGTCCCCGACTACGAAGCTCGTAGTCGTGGTCCGTGGTCACCGGCCGGGTTATGCCCCGCGCCGTCCTCGTCGATCGGGTTATCCCCCCTGATCGTCGGCTTGTGTAGAGAGAGGGAGAGAGTAGATTGATAATATTCTTGCTTCATTCCAAAAGACAGAGCTACATGGGTATATATAGACCCCAGCCCTAACAAACTTCAATCTAATCTCTTAGCTAACAAAATCCAATCTAATCTCTTAACTAACAAAATCCAATCTAATCTCTTAACTAACAAAATCCCCTTAACTGAATTAATCTCTTAATCAGCCTTATCCCTTCCTAACCGCCGCTGATGGCCGCGCCGTGCGCGCCTTCCTCCATGGAAGCCACGCGCTCAGCTGCACGTTCCTGGGCTCGGCGCACGTCCCGGGCCCTATGGCGCCTGGTGTATGTGCGCCCGACCATGACAACCTGCCAAGTAGACTACGTGCTTAACACAAGTGTACACTTTCATAGCGCCACCACTTGGTGCACACAAGATTTTGGATCTGGCAACCTCAATATGATATCACTTGGGCCTAATTTTCATCGAAGGTGATGGGCACAACTTTTTTTAGTCACAGCAATTTGCATAGTTGTTATGGCGACGCGGCGAAGCGTGGCGACTTACCACCTTCACAACTTTACAGCGCTTATGGCGTGCGGTGCAGCGTCGCCATAAACACATTGGCGTGGCGATCAATATAGAAAATAGCTTATAGGATTTAGAAATTTATATCAATATATAAATACTAAAATACTAAATTGCAAATAACAATAGCAATATAGCATATCAAGTTACAATATTGTTATTTAGATACATTATCAGATAAGGAATATATAATTAAAATTGTAAAATATATTTTAAATTATGTCTAATAAAATATTTAAAATTTAGTAAATAATTTATGTATATAAATTTAACCAAAGTCCATTTAAATTCCATCCCATTTCTAAACTATAACCTTTCCTCCACTCCCCCTGTCTCTCAACTCCCTCATCCTCTCCAGTCGCCAGACCCCTCTTCCCCTCCTCTCCTCTCCCTCCCCTCCTCTTCTCTCCCCCATCTCTGCACCGGCACACCCAGCCTCACCGCGAGTAGTCGTGCCCGGCCTCGCCGTGCGCCGCGCGCTGCTCGCACGCCCAGTTGCGCCGCGCCGACCGCGCATGGCCGTGCTGCGTCGCTCCACACTAGATCTGGACTCTGCCTTCCCTCCCCTCTCTGTTCTACGCCGCTCTTCCACCA